>SJYQ01003950.1:0-67443 GCA_006410935.1 Redunca redunca
GTCCTCGCTTCTTCCGCCCACCCCCTAAAGGTCAGGGTCCCCAGGGAGGGGCTGGCTTCTCCTCGTGCTCAGCCTCCCTGTGCCATCTCACCACTTCTGTGGTCCCCACCACCGCCATATGCTCATCATTTTATATCTACCTTGCTAGTTCAGGCCTCTCTCCTGACCTTCAGTCCCTGGGTTTCCAGCTGCCTCTGGGGATTCTGTCATCCCCTTACCACTTCACACCCGGGTACCCAAGACTCACCGTTGTCTCCACCTGAGATCAGCCTTGAGTCTCGAAATTTACTCCACCCCTTGAATTCCTTGGGGCTGGGGTTGCATCACTGCTCAGCCCCTGACAAGGCCAGCCTTGAGTCCACCCCCTCCCTCATCCCACACGGCCAATCAGTCACTAGGTCCTGACAACCTGCCCTCCTAAGTGTTTCTCAACTCATCCCTCTCTGCAAGTCCCCACGACCACTGCCCAAGGTCAAGCCCTCATCCTCTCTTTCTGGGCAGTTGCAGCATTCCCCGCTGCCTCTTGCCTTGGCTCCCTCTGAGTCAGCTGCCATGCTCCTGCCAGGGCCATCGTTTAAATCACAAATCCAAACAAGCTGCCCTCCAACTTAAAACACCTGTAGGATAAATTCAAACTGCTAAAGACCTGGTCCTCTCCCCAGTCCCTCCCTGGCCTCCTACCTTCCCCCTTTAGCTGGGGCACGTGTAAAGCAGTAATGACCGTACACAGCTTCCTGGCTCCCTGGTTTTGTTCACATTGCTGGATCTGCTGACAGCCTCTTGCCCTTTTGTAGTCTGCTCAGTTCTCTTTCTTCTTTCAAGACCCATCTCAGGTGCCTCCTCTTCCAGGAAGCCTTTGCTGATTACCCCGCTTCCATCTGAAGTTAGATGCTCTTCTCTGGGAATAGGATTATTCTATCAGAAATACTTGATTAGCTGGCCCTCTTTTCTACAAGTTATGGGTCTTTCTTGACACCTGTGTATCCTCAACACCTAGGCTTATATCGTCTTTCTTAGATCGAGCATCCTTTCCACTGGGGAGACAGGGCACCGCGGGTGTGAGTGGCACCATCACAACAGTGTACAATTTTGGACCAAATCTGAACCAGATCTTCCGCCTGACGCTCAGTCCTGGTATCCCCATGGTGTGTCTCACTGACTCTCCTTTTCTTCCAGCTCTGTCCTTGGACCCAGCAGCTCCCTCCCAAGGTCTCCCTAACTCGGTCTAGCTCTCATGCCCAGAACCAGGGCAGGGTCTGGAAGGACACCCCACGGGAGTAGGAAGCGAGGTTCTAGCCTTGGTTCTGCTACTGACTCCCAGTGCAAACTTAGCTGATCCCTCCCTACTTCAGGCCTCAATTTCCCTCTCATAGAGTGAAGGATAGAACAGAGGACCCACTTAAGCTCTGCATGCAGAATTCCTGGAGGCTGTGAATAAAGCTAGGACCTACAGATCACCGAGGGACTCATGAGAAGTCTGTGCCCCCATCCACGGGGACCTTAAAGACAGGCCACCTCTCTGCCCTCCTCGTTATGCCTCCTGTGCCTCACCTGTGACAATACACCTCTAGTTGTTAAGAATAAAAATTACCTAGAGCCACCAGATCCAGCTAGGACAACTCTCCTAACGGGAGGGAGGTGGGAACTATTTTTGGTTGCAGTCACTAAACTTGAGTGTAGTCCAGGAAAATCAAACAGAGACATGACTTGGCCCATCCAAGCTGATCTGACCCCAGAGATGTAGGTCAACCCTTGCTGTGGTGGCATTTGAGGGTTTCACACCAACATCACAGAACGAGACGCAGAGCATGCCGTTCGCGTGTTCAGCCAGGTTCAGAGGGGGATGCGCAGTGCACAGCCTACACGGAGCTATGGGGCGCTCGGGAGGAAGAGGACAGCCACCTTGCCAGGGGCAGTGCCCCCAAGTGGGGGGACTTGGGACATTTGGGTAAAGCTCCATAGAGGAGGCAGGATTTGAAGATGGGGTAAGGAGAAGACAGTGTCAAGAAGAGCCAAGCATGTCTTTGATCGTGCCTCTCTCCTGCTAAAAGCCTTCCTTGGCTCCTCGCCGTCAAGTGGATGAAGTCCAGACTCCCCAGGCTGGCATGCAAAGGCCTCCCCACACTGACCCTGGGGTGACCCCTCCGCTCTGGCTTCCCCGGGGCTGCCTGTCCTGCCCACCCTCCCTCACAGATCCTGGGTGTCAGCCTCCTAGACTGCTGCTCACTGGTCCACAAAAGTGCCTGGTTCTCTCTCACACCGCAGTGGCTTTGCACATTCCATTCCTGGTGCCTGAGACACTGTTCCTGCACCTCCCCAGCCCCACCTCTCTCATCTTCCTGGAAAATCCTTCTTGTACCCTCAGGCCCACCTCTGCTGTTCCTTCCTCGTGGGCCTTCTCCAAGTTCCTAGCTGAAATCGAACAATTTGTCCTCCAGTTCTGCAGAGCCGCACTTTATGTTCAAAACAAACAAATGCACGATGCCATGCTCCGACAGAGACGGAAATAATCCCTGCCAGCTCTGAGACGTGCCGCCAGCCTGCTTTCACAATGGCCCTGTCAGTTGGCTCTCACGGTCTGTGGGGTCAGAGGAGGCAGAGTAACGCTGGCCGCAGTCAACGAGCAGGCGCCGGGGACTCAGAAACCTCAGGGGACTTGCCCTCGTTTGTGTGGTCACTCACTGGCTACACCCCCTGCAAGGCTGGCTGTAGATTCTAGATTCTGGAAAAGAGACTCCCAGTTCCGACTCTGCTCAACTTTCTCCCACCCTTCCCTGTCTCCTTAGTTGATCTCCTGGCTCCTTGAGGGTGCGACCTTGCTCAGGTCTCATGGTGGCCCCTGGAGCACGGAGCTCGGTGTTTAGCACACAGCAGGTCCAGTCGTTTCATGACAAAGGGATAGACTCTTAGTGGCGCAGGGCAGCTGAGAGAAGGGGTCCCCGCCATACTGTCCAGGGCTGTGTGTCCGGGACAAGAGGGAGAAAGGGCAGTGGGCGGACCAGGGTAGCCAGCAAAGTTAGCCAGGCCCTTGATGAGGGGGTGTAGGCAATAGGGGTCTCTGGGGGATGTGGAGACAGGCTGCTTTGAAGCCCTCCTAGTCAGCGCCCATAGGAAAGAGCCATCACTCTAAGAGGGACTCCCGAACCAAACCAGATCCCCACGCCAACCCCAGCTCGGCACCTGGCCCATGCGTGGACTCATCTTAGGAGGGGCTGCTCCCTCCCAGGATGAGAGACCTTAACGATGGTTATTATAGGGGTCCAGGATCCTCATGTGGGCTGGGGTCCATGCTCCTGAGAAGAGGCCAGCAGTCATGGCAGACCCCAGAGCGGGGACATAAACGTGTCCCTCCCAGGGCCTTCTGGCAGCCCAGGGCTGGAAACCCTTGGCTTCCTGGGAGGGAGAAAGACTGGGGAGCTGGTCCCCCTGTTCCCTGGTCCTGTGAGTCCCCCATCCCGCCAGCCCCCCACGGGGGAGGAAAAGTTGTCCCCGCTGCCTTGGCCCAGCCTTGTTCAGAGGAGCTTCCCCCACGCAGGCAGACAGACCCCAGACTGAGCCGGGGCATCAGCGCTTCTGAAGACACAGAGGAGAAGTCTGGATTTACTGAGATAGCAGTCTGCGGGAGGAGCCAGCAGGACAGGGAGGCGGCACCTCCCAGGGCCTGCTGGGCCCAGGGCCTGGGTGCCCAGCCACACAGGGAGCCCTTAGCAGGCTCACCCCTCACGTGCCGCAAGGAGGGGCCCTCCAGGGGCCATGGATACAGCACACAGAGACCAGGGCTCCAGCAGGGGGGCCCCACGTCCCGTTGCAGCCAAGACACCGGCCACGAGAGTGTTCTATCAGGGACCCAGCACAGGCTCCCCACACCCAGGACAGCCACCGGCTCCCTGACCAGGCTCCCAGGAGGCCCCGTTCATCTGACCCCAGGGCCCCTTCCCCACAACCTCTCAGGCTGATGTCTTTCTGGATCGCCACCTCCAAATACTCTCACTGGCCATTCCCCCTGCTTGGAGCAGGGGGTTTCAGATTAAGTTTCAGATTAACAATTAATGTTTGGTATCGGTATATCTCATGCATACTTGGGACACATTTATACTAAAAATTTATTTACTGTTTATCTGAAATTTAACTGGGCATCCTGTATAATCGCTGGATCCGTCCCCTTCATACAACCCCAGGCTCAGGCCCGCAGCTCTTGCCTGTACTCTTTCTGATCTTCTTCCCCTGCCTCTACCTTCTCATCCATCCTCCATCTCAGCTATCACAATGCTTAACTTTTCCAAGGTCCTGGTCTTACCGTGTCACTAATTGCTTAAGCAATCTTCAGTGTGTCTGTTAAAGACTCTAAGCTCTGCAAAGGTAAGGACCAAGCTTTCTTATTCCACCAGGGTGTGCCCAGCACCTAGCACAGAGCCTCACACTTGGTTGTGCTTGCGTGCGTGCGTGCGTGCTAAGTCATTTCAGTCGTGTCCGACTCCGTGCAACCATATGGACTGTAGCCCATCAGGCTCCTCCGTCCATGGGATTCTCCAGGCAAGAATACTGGAGCCGGGTGCCATAACTTAGTGCTCAGTAAATATTAGTCAAAGACATGCCTGAGTAAATGATATAGGATGGCGTCCAAACTCCAAAGCTTGATATTTCCAAGGTTTGGTTATATGCCCCCCCACTCAGCTTGGCATGTGCACACAGCCCTGTAAGATTTTCTGACTTTCTGCAAGCCCACTTCTCTCCGTGACTTCTTGTTGGCTGTTCCTTTGGGAACACAGTATAAGCTGTTTTTCCTCTCCTACCTACCTTGTAAACTCCTCTGCATCTTTCACAGTCTTCCTTGAGTGTCTGCTCCTGTCTGAAGCCTTTTCCGAGCTTTCCTGCCCCAACTCCCATAGCTTTTTCCATTGGTCCCAAATGTAAATTCCCCCAGTGTCCTAGCTCCCCAAATACACAGCATGGGTAAAGGGCTTCCTGAGATTAGAGACAGGCTACCATGCACACAAGTGCATCCATAAACATTTATGGAAAGCGATTAAAATGCTCCTCCCTTCTGTCTGCCCATTCAGCATTTTCCAAGGCCATGATCAAGCTTCACTTCCCGTAGAAAAACCTTTCCCAAGCTCTACTTACCTCAAATGTGTGCTGCAGGATATACAGTCCTGACCTCCCATTGCAGCCAGCCTGACCTCACTGGACACTTACTCTATCCAGACAGCACCCCTTCAATCATTCAACCCTCCACTGAGCAAGGTGTACACTAGGTGCTGGGAACTCTCCCCTTGCTGCCTGGAATTTACTGTCTGACAGGACAGACAAACAAACAAGGGATGGCTGCCGGTGAATGTAAGGGGTGCCCCCAGGAGGGAGCCCTTTTCCCCACTTGGGTGTGGAGAGGCTGCCAGGGAAATTATATCCAAATGGAGACTGGAAGGAAAATAGGAATTGTCAAAAGTGGTCCAGATTTCGAGAACAGCATGGGCCCAAGTCTGGAGGTCAGAAAGCAGTTCAGGAAGTGACTTAAAGACATATTTTGGCTGAAAGATAAAACAGAGAGTGGGAGAGGGTAAGACAGGAGAGGAAGCCAGAGGCCAGGTAACGAAGGGCCTCCCACGTCCAAGAAGACACTGGGCTCTGACACAGAGGACAATGAGGCTTCCCAAGTGGAGATGGTCGTAAAGAGCCCACCCGCCAATATAGAAGTCGTAAGAGAGACTGGGTCAGTCCCTGGGTCAGGAAGATCCCCTGGAGGAGGGCGTGGCAACCCACTCCAGTATTCTCACCTGGAGGATCCCATGGACAGAGGAACCTGGTGGGCTACAATCCAGGGGTCACAGTCAAACACAACTGAAGTGACTTAGCACGCTCACATGCATAGAGGACAACGATATCAGTTAATAATAATAGCTAACCTATACTGACCAAGTGCTATATGTCAGAACGCTTATATATAGTCACTGCTCTTGACCTTGCTTTGACATGAAAGGTCCTGTGATGACCACTCCCTGTTTCCAATAAAGGCAGCCAAGACTCAAAGCTACTCTACACTCCATCTAAGGTCGCACACCTGGTAAGAGACAGACTCGGGGTTTCAGCTCAGGCCACCTGACCCCAGAGCTGGCAACTCAGCTGCCCTGTTACTGACAGGTTGAGATCAGGGGCTGGGGGAAGGATCCCATTATCACGCTCACAGACTTTCATCTGGACAGGACATAGCATCCCATCATTCTCTGCTTCCCCAGCTGTACAATGAAGACTCTGGACAGCTCAAGCCAATGCAAGGTATGTAGGGCCTTCCCCAAGTCCTCCCTCTGCCTCAGCTGGCCGGCGCCCGGGGGACCCAGGAGAGGGCCAGGCCCCTTCAGGGCCTCAGGGACACTAGGCTTGATTCTGCATCATTGAATCGAAGTCACAGAACACATCCTCCATTTCTTCTCGGGAGCTCTTAGCAAGCAAGTGCCCATGTCCCACCAGCACCCCACCGGAGTTCAGGCAGGGGAGGAGAGAGGGCCCCCCAGAGAGCACCAGGGTGCCAGTGCCCAGAGTGGTCCAGCCAGTGGGCGCTGTGACGGCACCCACATGAATCCCCCACAGTCTTGGGACCAGCCAAGGTCACCCTGCCTGGCCTCTTCCAGAAGGAGGCAGAAGTTCCGAAACGGGGAGGGGCTGGCCCAGGTCACAGCAGGTCAGAGACTGGGTGGGTCTAGATGCAGCCAGGCCCCTCCCCTGGCAGTCAGCAGTTGCCTCCATTCTCACACGGTTAGTGTTCTGACTGAGAGGCTGGCCGTGGTCCTCTGGTCATTTTCCAAGGCACTGCCGTTACCAGTTCGGTCATCCGGAGACAGAAGCAGAAGCCTGTGTGTCCAGGTATCTACAAGGCATTCTTCCCTTGATAAAAGCAGAAACGGTAGCCATAAAATTGTGAGGCTGGAGGAGGAAAGGTGTGAAGCCAAGTGGTTCTGTGTTCAAATCCTGCTCCACCTCCCCAGCTGGGACGCGCAGCTAGGGGTGTAACCTCTCTGAGTCCGTCTCCACTTTTGGGAGTGAGAGTTCTTGCTTCTTTCAGTAGTTGTGAGAATGACCCTGTGGTTACGGAAGACAGTGTCCCTGTTTCACAGATGCCTGTTGAACTGCAAGAAGCTAAGGTGCCACGTGTGGAGTCTGGGGTTTGCTTCATCCCCAGCTGCTCAGATGCTCCCTGCATGCAGATTCCCTGGGGCTCTCATTAAAAGATTCTAATTCAGTAGGTCTGGGGTGGGGCCTGAAGTTCTGCATTTTTAACCAGTTCCCAAGTGACCCCTGTCCTGCTGGTCCACGGAGTGACATGGGTTTAACGTTCTTCAGCAACCACATGGGCAAAAACAGGCAGAAGCAGGATGGAACCTGACAATGATGGAGCTGGGGAGCAGGGTGGAAGGAGTTCGTGCCCTCTCTACTTTTTTGGTACATGGGGTGGAGAGGGAGGGAGGGAGGAAGGGAATGGAGAATGACTGCTAATGGGCACAGGTTTCTTTGGGGGATGATGGAATGTCCTAAAATTAGATTATGATGATGCTTGCGCAACTCTGCAAATATACCAAAAACCAATGAGCTGCGCACTTTAAATGAGTGAACTGTAAACAATGAAGCTGTTAAAAAATAAATAAAAGAACAGTAACTTCTTTATGGGTTCTTGGGAGGAAGAAATGAGTGTATGTAAATGCCTAGTTCCCTGAGATGGAACAAAATTTCCCTTCCCCTAGAAATTTGGATTTTTCTCAGCCTGGAAGTCTTTGAAGCGGGACCACATGTGCCTAGAGCTAAAACCAGTGAGTCCTTGGGGTTCGCTGTGAAGGAGGTAATGGGTTCCAGACAGAAAAGGGTGTTGGGAGACTTGAGGAAACTGTCAGGGACTCAGATTTTGAGGCATGAAGGGACCAGAGGAACAACCCTCCTGTCCTGAGCCTGGCTATTCCGGGCCTGGAACAAAGAATGGTCAAAATCCCACCCCACCCCCTGGGCCTGAGCCCTTCTTTATCCTGCCCTCCCCTGCATCCTACTGATGGAATTCAGCTGAATTTAGGGTTCTGTTAGGTTTCCTATCCCTTGGGTCCCTCCCATTCCCATGTCCAGTGCCAAGGTCACCTCCTCCAAGAAGTCTTCCTTGACCTTCCATATCTGGACTTGCCTCTCCCTTAAAGAAGGAAGCATATTCTCTAGCCTGGGCTATTGGGTCACACAGGCTGACTCTGGAGGACTCAGTGTGCAGCTGGTTCTTACGGAGCCCCTGTAGGTGCCTGTTCTGGCACTAGGCCCAGATTCTGGGGTGGGTGAAGCTGCAGAGGCTCCTCATGACCTGGTGTCAGGAGTATCCTGGATGGAGCCCAGGGTGGAAGCCTGGACGTCTGGGCCATCTTCACACAGATGACCACAGGCAACAGGCTTCCCCTCCTTGGGCCTTAGTTTTTCCACCAGTAGAATGGGGATAAAAGCCATGCCTGCAGCCCTCCCCTTAGGGCTATAGGGAAACAAGAAGAGCCCCATCTGGGGGCCCACACAGTCTTCAGAAACACTGCTACCTGTGAGCTCAAGCAACTGAAGGGCAGAGAAAGGAGCCTTGGACTGGAAAGCAAGGCGCTGTGACTGTCTTCCCCAGCAGGGCTTCAGTTTCCCCTTTGTCGTAAGAGGATGAGACCTCCCTCTTGGGACCTCAGTGAGCGGAGAGACCTGCCAGGACCCACAGAGACTACTGGAGTCAGAGCGTTCAGACAGGAGAGGAGAATGAAGAGAGGCAGGGAGCAAGCTTTACACATACTGTCACCATTATGCCCCATGGAGCCCCATGAAGCAAGGCCGGGGCCAGAGGCAGGTGGCCATCACTCCTCGGGGGCTTGAGAGCATGGACTCTGGCACCAGGCTCCCTGGGTTCAAGTCCCAGCCTCACCACTTACTAGCTGGGGGACACAGCTTTTTGTTTTACAATGAGGATAATAAGAGCACTACTTTATAGGTTGTTATTAAGAGGCATTATTCCATTAACACAGGTAGTTTAGAACAGGGCTGAGTGACTATAAATGCTATCAAGTGTTAGCTATTCCTGAAGTTCACTCATCAGGCACCGGCTTCACTGGGCACTGGGAACACAGCTCAGAATAAGGCCACAGCGACCCACCACACAGAACCCACAGTACAGCAGGACAGACAGACCGGCCCAAAATGCACGAACCAACAGATGATGACAGACTGCAATAGTCGTGCCAGGGAGCAAACACGCAGCAGAAGAGAGAGTGGATGTATTTCTGTGGCAATCACAGAGGGCTTCTTTGAGGAGGTGTCATTTCTGCTGAGAACTGAAGGGCATAGAAGAACCAGGCATGAAAAGAGCAAAAGGGTGAGGGGATCTAGGCCATGGGAACAGTGTACAATGCTCAGCCCATGAAGAAGGGAGCTGTGGCCAAGGAGCCAGACTGCCCCATGGCTCGTGCAAGCCAGTCCCTGCTGCCACCTGTCCGTCCTACCTGCCCCCCACCTTGCCCCTCTCATCTGCATCTTTGCCCTCCAGACAGCTCCAAATGAGCAGGTCTGACCTTGGACCTTGTGATCACTCATTGGTCCTGGGAGCACAGGGCGGGCAGCACATGAGCCCTGGGCTCTGTGGGACACGCCAGGCCAGAGAAGGACTGTGTCAAGAGAGGAGATTGGGGCAGGGGGCACCCGGAGCAGCCCAGCCAGGCCAGCTGCTCCCCTGAAGGCAGAGCCTGAGGAATTCTGATCTGGCCTCCCTGTCCCCACATCACCCTATAAGGGTAGGGAGGGAGCTCTGAGAACCACCTAGTCCAACCTTCATGGGGTCCCAGGCACTCCATGATGGGGTCCCAGGAGGGACCTGCAGCCTCCCCCCATGCACCACCAGTGATGCACTCAAGTGGCTTCATCCTGAGCCTGGAATCAGCTCCTCCTGTTCTGCTTTCAGGGCCAAAGAGGCCCCATCTCCCCCTCCTGCTTCCCTCTGCCCAGGGCAGCCTGACCCCACTCCCTGGCAGAGCCCTTTCCTCTGAGACAGAACCACTGGGCTCAGCCAGGGTCTCCCTGGCTCCTGGCTTTGCCTCTGTTCTGTTTACTCCTCCCTTACCAGGCTGGTCCCTAGGAGCGTGGAAGCACAGGGGGCCACTTGTCTTCTGCTGTGTCCTGTTCCCCCAGCCCCAGGGTCCCTGGGCCAACCTTCTTACTCTAGTGAAAGCCTCCTCTCAAGAAAGAAGCATACTTTGTGGTGATGGAAATGTTCCCTGTCTTGCCTCCATCAGTATCAAAGCCCTGCTTGTGACAGTATGCTATGGTTTTATAAGATGTTGGCAATGGGGGGAACTCAGATAACAGGTACATGGGACATCTGTTTTATTTCTTTAAATGCATGTACATTACTATTAATTCACAACAAAAGATTTAATTAAAAGTAACTTATAAAAGAAAGAAGCATAACCATAGAAAGTATTATTGTAATTATTATGGCTCTTCTTGGCTTTTTTCTTTGTCTTCGCTCCCCTCTTCCTCTTCCCTGAGGCATATGGGTTTTCAAAGATGCAGACAGATCCTTAAAGTAACAAAGGGCCCACAGCCACAGATGCCTATTATTAAGAGCAGCCCCAAACCCTGAGCAGTTCTAGACACAACTCTCACTTTGCCCAGCTCAGCGTTTCTCCTCACCTGCGCCCATTGCACAGATGGGGAGACTGAGGTCCTCAGGGGCGGAATGGCCTGACTGACATTGGGCGCACACAGTGTGCTTATGGCAGGGCTGTGGTGTTTGCAAGCTGACCAAGATGCATAACTAGCAGAGCGCAGGCACTCAAATCATCATACATCTTAACCTCTTGCTTGCTTTCTGCTCCCTGCCCCTCCACAGCCTGCCTGCCTTCATCATTCCCTTCCCTCTGCCTTTCCCCCTTATTTCTTTCCTTCCCTCCTGAGTCTTAATCAGCATTAGAAAGCAAATGTTCCAGTCATCTGTTAGGTTAGCCAGAAAGTTCATTTGGGATTCAGTTCCTTCAGGGTTCCCTTAAGATGGTATAGAAAAACCCGAACGGACTTGTTGGCCAACCCAGTAGTTCTGTCAAACAAACCACCCCCAAGACTTAATGGCTCAAATCAACAATGGCCATTTATCTTGCTCACAAATCTGCAGGTAAGACAAGGCCGAGCAGGGAAGCTGAGTCTCTATTCTATACTATACTAGCTAAGAGAGTTTACCCAGAGGCTAGAAGATCTGCTTCCCAGACGGCTCCCACCCAGAGCTGGCAAGTTGCTGCTGCTAAGGACTAGAGACCTCGGGTCCTCCACACAGACATCCACTTGGGCCCTTCCAGGCTGCTTGGACTTCCTCACAGCACGGTGTCTGGGTTCCTGGAGAAGTACCGCAAGGGACAGGAAGCAGAGGCAGATAGCTTCTAAAAGCCTGGGAACTGCCCAGAGTTACTTCTGCCATGTATTATTAGTCAAGAACTTCCAGAGCCAGACTCATGGGTAGAAGCATAGATCCTATCCCTCAACGGGAGCACTGTCAAGACACTTTGATTTTAAAACTTCCATAGAAGATGGATATACAAAAATCAGTTGTATTTCTGTCTACTACTAATGAACAACCGGAAAATAAAATTAGAAAGACAATGCATTCATAATACCACTAAAAAGAAAGAAGAAGTTAGGAATAAGTTTAACAAAAGAAATTTTAAAATTGTACTCAGAAAACTATAAAATACTGTCAAGAGAAATCAAAGAAGACCTAAATAAAAGATCTAAGTAAATACTCATGAATTGGAACACTAGAAATTGTTACAATGGTGAGTTTCCCCAAATTACCATTAAAATTCCCATCAAGTCTCTATCAAAATCTCAGCAGGCTTTTTTTGTAGAAATTGATCCTAAAATGTATATGAAAATGAAAGTAATCTAGAATAGCCAAAACAGTTTTAAAAACCAAGAACAAATTTGGAGAACTCAAACGGCTAGGTTTCTAATTTTACTATAAAGCTACATTATATAGTACTTTTGTACTATAAAGCTACATTTCAATATAAAGCATTATATTAAAAAGACCAAAGAATAGATCAATGCAACAGCACAAATACCTGAAATAAATGAATGTGTGTATGATCAGTTGATTTGCAACAAAGTGCCAAGACAATTCAATGAGGAAAGGATAGTCTTTTCAACAGATAATGTTGAGATACTGGATATTTGTATTCAATTTGTATACAAAAGAAAAAAAACTTAGATTCTTACCTTACACCATAATCAAAATTAGCTCAAAATATTAATAGATGATAGATCTAAATATGAGGGCTAAAATTACACAGCTTACCATAGGACATCTTTCAGTTCAGTTCAGTCACTCAGTTGTGTCTGAGTCTTTGCGACCCCATGGACTGCAGCACACCAGGCTCCCCTGTCCATCACCAACTCCCAGAGCCTATTCAAACTCATGTCCATTAAGTCAGTGATGCCATCCAGCGATCTCATCCTCTGTTGTCCCCTTTTCCTCTTGTCTTCAATCTTTCCCAGCATCAGGGTCTTTTCAAATGCATCAAATGCATCAAATGGCCAAAGTATTGGAGTTTCAGCTTCAACATCAGTCCTTCCAATGAATATTCAGGACTGATCTCCTTTAGGATGGACTGGTTGGATCTCCTTGCAATCCAAGGGACTCTCAAGAGTCTTCTCCAACACCACAGTTCAAAAGCATCAGTTCTTGGGCAGTCTTTATAGTCCAACTCTCACATCCATACATGACTACTGGAAAAACCATAGCTTTGGCTATACAGTCCTTTGTTGGCAAAGTAATATCTCTGCTTTTTAATAAGCTGTCTAGGTTGGTCATAGCTTTTCTTCCAAGGAGCAAGCATCTTTTAATTTCATGACTGCAGTCACCATCTGCAGTGATTTTGGAGCCCAGAAAAATAAAGTCTCTCACTATTTCCATTATTTCCCCATCTTTTTGCCATGAAGTGATGGGACTGGATGCCATGGTCTTAGTTCTCTGAATGCTGAGTTTTAAGCCAACTTTTTCACTCTTCTCTTTCACTTTCATCAAGAGGGTCTTTAGTTCTTCACATTCTGCCATAAGGGTGGTGTCATCTGCATATCTGAGGTTATTGATATTTCTCCCAGCAATCTTGATTCCAGCTTGTGCTTCATCCAGCCCAGAATTTCTCATGATGTACTCTGCATCTTTAGGACTTGAATTAAGCAAATATGTCTTAAATATGGCACCAAAATATGATTCGTGATAGAGAAAATTGATAAGTTGGACTTCATTAAAATTTAAACTTTTGCACTTCAAAAGGCTATTAAGAAAAAGAGAAGACAAGCAACACACTGGGAGAAAATGCTGACAAATTATATATCTAGTAAAGGATGTATATGGAAAATATATGAAGAACTTTCACAACTCAATAATAAAACAACCCAATTAAAAGAAAAAGATCTGAATAAACACTTCACCAAAGATATACAAATGACTAACAGGCCAATAAAAGAAACTCAGCATCACTCATCATTAAGGATATATTAACGCAAATTAGAGATACTCTTATGGACCCAGGTGAATGGCTCCAATGAAAAGATGGGGAATAAGTGCTGGAGAGGAAGAGAAGAAACTGAGACCTTTATAAGCTGCTGGTGAAGATATGAAAAGGTGCAACCACTTTAGCAAACAGTAGTTTCTTTAAACGTTAAGCATGTACTTAGCATATGACTGGGTGTTGGAGAAGACACTTGAGAGTCCCTTGGACTGCAAGGAGATCCAACCAGTCCATCCTAAAGGAGATCAGTCCTGAATATTCATTGGAAGGACTGATGTTGGACCTGAAACTCCAATACTTTGGCCACCTCATGTGAAGAACTGACTCATTTGAAAAGACCCTGATGCTGGGAAAGATTGAAGGCAGGAGGAAAAGGAGACGACAGAGGATGAGATGGTTGGATGGCATCACCGACTCAATGGACAGGAGTTTGAGTAAACTCTGGGAGTTGGTGATGAACAGGGAGGCCTGGCATGCTGCAGTCCATGGGGTTGCAGAGAGTCAGACACGACTGAGCAACTGAACTGAACTGAGGTATCTACCCAAGAGAAGTGAAAATACATATAGACAAAGACTTATCTGCAACTGTTCAAAACAGCATTATTTGAAATTTCCCAAACTTAGAAGGAATCCTAATGTCTATAATCTGGTGAGTGAATTAATAAAACGTGGATAGTCACACACAAGAATGCTACTTGGCAATGAAAAGGAAAGAAATACAGACACCCGAGACAGCAAAAATCTGTACCCAAAAAGCATTGTGTTGAGTTAAAAAAGCCAGATACAAAAATTTCCTTGTTGTGTGATTCCATTTATATGAAATTTCTAGAAAAGGCAAAACTCTAGAGGAAGAAACTGGATCAGTAGCTTCCTGGGGCTGAGGATGGGAGAGACTGAAAGCAGGCAAGACAGAACTTTTTGGAGTGAGGGAAATGTTCCAAACTGGATTGTTGCAACGGCTGCACACTGTATAAATTTATTAAAACTCATCGAACTGTGCACTTCCAGGGGATGGCTTTTATGGCATGTAAATTATACCTCAATAAAGCTGGTTTTTCTAAAAAGCCACAGCAAGGCACAAGCCTGGAAGAGACAGACCATGGCAGACTTGCAGGAGCAAGGCTGACTACGGAGTGGCAGAGTGCTCTGGACTCCGTCCCCCAGAACACAGGCCGACTTGAGCCCCAGGAAGCCCCTGGATCAGACTCTGACCTCGAGATCCCCAGACTCGCAGGCCGCGGACAGCTCAGCGACCTCTCAGTAGCCTCCCAGGGCTCACCACTCATGTCGACACTGCCATCGTTCAGTCTGCCGTGCCAGGGTCATTCTGGCCTCACATGCTGCCCCCCACCCTCACTGCCAGTGCTGTGTGTCCAGGACCCCCAAAAGATGTGCGGCAGACCCCTGGACAAGTCATTTCACCTCCCTGGGTCTTAGTTTCCTCATCTGCCAATGTGGTACAGCCACCTGTCTCTCTCAAGGGCAGGAGGTGGGGAAGTAGGCTCTATTTAGGGGGGCGGTGAGATCGTACCTGAAGAACTGGCAGGTCGCAGAGTGAGTGTGGTGAGAAATTAAACCCCTGAGCCTTGAGGCAACCTCCAAAATGAGAGAGAGATTTCTAAACCCAGGTCTTGCCCAGACTCTGTTCCCAAGTCCCCAGTGCACAGATGTCTCAGGGAGGGAGGCAAACTCGGAGGCCCCCATCCAACCTCTACTTCATTCAAACTCCCTTCTAGCACAGCTTAGAGGGTTGGTGGCCTGAATTGGGCTTTGACTCCTCTAGCCCTGGGGAGCTCACTTCTTTTCTAGGCAACCTTTGCCTCTCTGAACAACTCCAAATGTTCAAAAAGCACTTTCTATCCTCGAGGGAGACAAGGCATCTCTTGTGATTTCCTCCAGCAATGTGGAGTCTGAGCACTGAGGTATATCTGACTCTTCGGCCTCCAGCAGTGGTCTGTAAATTAAGATTTTAGGTTTGAGGTGATGCTCTAATATGTGTATTTTGAAAAAGTTCCCAGATATATGCAGTGCACACACACAGACTCAGAAGCACTTTCTAGGGCAGTGGGTCTCATAGTGTGGTCCGTGTACCAGCAACATCAGCATTACTGGGAACTTTTAAGAAATGCAGATAATGGCTCCACCTCAAACCCACTGAGACCCACAAACTCTATTTCAACCAGCTCTCCAGGTTAAAATGCTTCCCCAGTGGCTCAGTGGTAAAGAATCCACCTGCCGATGCCAAGAAGTAGGAGACGTGGGTTTGATCCCTGGATCAGGAAGATCCCCCTGGAGGAGGAAATGGCAACCCACTCCAGTATTCTTGCCTGGAGAATCCCCATGGACAGAGGAGCCTGGCGGGCTATAGTCCACCGGGTCGCAAAGAGGCGAACATGGCTTAGCACCTGAGCACAAGCACCAGGTTAAAACGCAAAACCTGAGAACCACTGTTGTCCTAGAAAGCCTGACTCGAAAAACTGTTTAACCTAAGCATGGGATGGAGGGTCCTGAATGTCACCCACTCCCAGGCCCCCTCAGCAGCTCTTAGTTTGAAAACTGCCAATCACAATGCTTTGGGGGGCCATTTTGGTTTCCCCACAAGGGGAAAAAAAGAAAAAACATTTGTTCTAAAAAACTGGACCTGAAGCTTTCCCTCTATAAGAGAGGTGATGGCAGGTGATGGCAGCCCCTCAGTCCCAGGGTGACAAGCACAGTGAGAAAACATCAAAGTGGGCCATGCAGGCTGTGTGCTTGCCCCTACACCTGTCAGGGCCTGCCTGGCAGACCACCGGTGCCCAGGGCCAGGCGGCCCAGGCGGTGGGGGGTGGCGGGTGGCCATTGTTCTCATCCACCCTTTGGCAGCCCCAAGTAATGGCACCAGGGTCTGACAGCCTCGGAGGAAGCTTTTTGTCTCACAGCCACGGCCAAAGTCCATAATTGATATGGATTGCAGGGGCTGCCACTCTCACCCCGGCTGGCAATTAGCACTCGAGTTGCTGGCTGTCAAGAACTCCTGATGCTTGCAGGAAGTGAAGGCTTGTCAGGTTGCTGGGCCCACGTGGCTCATTATGTCAGGGGCATGGGTTCCCTGCCCTCAAAGACCCCTTTGATCGCAGTGGGGTGGAGAGGGCAGGTGAGCTGGCTTGTCACTCCCACTCTCTTTTCAAGAAGGTTGGCCAAAGCCACCAGCGACAGCTCCCCCATCCCTTTCCCCTGGAGCCCCTAAGTCCTGCACAGGGTGACTGGTGAAGAGGGCTCTGGCAGAGCTCAGTTTGAGCCAGATCAGGGAGCAGTTGTGAAGTTCAGATGGCCTGGGAGGTTGTGGCCCTGGGTATCTTCTAGTCTAAGAGTGAGGATAGTCATTCCCAAGTGACAAGTCCCCTGTCAGAAGACTGAAAAGGTGAACCCAATCAGAATTATTCAAACTGCTGATCACACCCATGAGTCGATCATAAAAGTAATTTAAGGAATTGAGACATTTTAAAAACTTAGAATGGAATATGGGATGGAATAGAATAAATGAAATTAGAATAGAACAGAATTCCCAAAACTCATTAAGGGTAAGTATTGTTTCCTAACATTTTGTTCCAATTTGATGCTTTCCAATTGTGGTGCTGTAGATGACTCTTGAGAGTCCCTTGGACAGCATGGAGATCAAAAGACTCAATCCTAAAGGAAATCAACCCTGAATATTCATTGGAAGGACTGATGCTGAATTTGAAGCTCCAATACTTTGGCCACCTGATATAAAGAGCCGACTCAAAGGAAAAGACCCTGATGCTGGAAAAGATTGAGGGCAGGAGAAGGAGCGACAGAGAATGAGAGGGTTGGATGGCATCATCAACTCAATGGACAAGAATTTGAGGAAATTCCAGGAGATAGTGAAGGACAGGGAGGCCTGACAAGCTACAGTCCATGGGGTCGCAAAGAGTCGGACATGACTTAGCTAATGAACACCAACAACGTATGGATAACACAGATGTGTGTTCTGGGGCACAATGTAAAAATTCTTTCTTATTTTGGGTAAATAAAGTTTGAAAGCTATCACATAGGATGAATCCCTTACATTCTAGAATAGGGACTGAATACTCCATCCGTTCCAGAGCGCGAGGAACCTGTTCATAGGAGAGGAGCCTGGGGGAAGTGAGGGAGGGAGGCCCAGAGCTTGGCCTCAGGGAACCTCCAGTTTCCTTGGCGTGAAAGGCAAATGGACAAGAGATGAGACCACAGGAGCCCCAAAGGGCCAAGCAGGGTTCCACTCACCTCCTGTGCTCCCCATTGCCCACCCTTGCCCAGTGCCTGGTACAAAGGCGCCCCCTGAACACTCCTCTGGGCGTTTTCCAAGCTGGACTGATGTGGAGGGAGGAGCAGCTTTTATTGGCCGTTTCCAGTGTGCCAGGCTCTCTGCTGCTTCCTCCAGATCGCTTGCAGCCCAAATGAATGACAGACCCGGGGGCTCGAGAGCTTGAAGAGCAGGCACATATGGAGTCCAGGGCTGGGAGGTACTAGACGTGGGCCAGGTGCACAGACACAGCTTGACAGTGTCCGGCAGAGCCACGTCCTTCCACCCACTCTCAGCACACCAAGCCAGCCCTGCGTGGCAAGACGTGCTGTAACCTTTATCAGCCAGGGTCACAGTCAAGTGAACGTTAATTGGCCAGTTCCTTGCGCTTTACAGTTCATTCAGCTCTTGCTCATACATTCCTCCCTAGGAGATCGGCATCCCCAGGTTACACAGAGAAGGGCAGCAGCCTGCCCAAGGTCACACAGCCAGCTAGCAGCCACGTGGCGAGGCCACCCAGCCTGACCTGGGCCTGCAGGACTGACACCCCCTCCCTCTCCCCGCAGGTGCCAAGCCTCCTGCTCCTTAGTCAGTGTGTGATGCGAGAACCCTGCCACCCCGCCCCTTTCAGACAAGTGTAGCTATTTCGGAAAATCCCTGTTGAGCTAAGTCAGCTTCGATGGGGTCCAATAAAGTCTTTATATTTTTTTCTCTTTGCTATTAAATCATATTTTATTTAAAAGGCTAAAGCCCCACCAATCACTGCTAAAGCAGCCTGCCCCCATGCTGGCTAGACCTGTATCTACCAACCTCCACCCGCTGAAATATGCAGATGCCCCCCTACACACACACAGAGGGAGGAAATATCGGAGCTTATGACTATTATATTGTATCTGTCTTAAAAGCCAGCCCCTCTTTGCAGACACAGACACTCCCCAGCTCACATTTATCAGTTTTATTCCTTTAATGATTCAAACTTGTGCTGTGATGTGCTACTCGGAACGGAGGGTTTTATGGATTTAACAGTTTTATTAATTTAAGAGGTTTCCACTGAGCACCAGAATGGCTCAGTGTGACAAAGAAGGTATCATAAATGAATTGATTTGTCACGTATCAGAATGCGATCCAGCAGTGATTTCATTATTGGAGTTATTTTCCTCCAATTATCTGCAAGCTTAAAATGCTAAAGAGCAGCCCCCTCACCCCCACCCCCAGCAGCAGCCAGCCTGGATCATTTGAGCAGGAAATAAATGCAAATCGATGGCCCAAATTTGCCACCATGTGTGGAGGGCCGCTCATGCCTCCCTCCTCCCCTCAGCACTGCCACCCTGAGAAAACAAAGCCTGGGGATACAGAGGGTCTGCACAAGGAGGCCTGGGGTCAGAGGTCATCTGCAACCCCACGTGCTGTGTCCAGGAGACCAGGTCTCTCATTAGTGGGCCCCGGCTGGAGAAGCCTAGGCATCCGTTCCTGAGTGCAGTGGGCAGACAGGCCAGGAGAAAGATTTCCGGTCACTGCTTCTGCTGGCTGTCCAGGGCTTTGGACTTGGGTGGGTACACGCGGAATGAGCACTGAACAAGGAGCCTGGCCAGACGGGGTTCCAGACCTGGCTCTGCCCACGGCTCACGCCGTGGCCTAGGCAGCTCCAGGCCCTGCTAAACTCTCCACCGTGTCCCAAGCCCACTGTCACATCAGGACTGCCATGTGCTCTTTCTTCTCAGCCTGGAAGACACCTGCCCTGCCCTACCCCACCCCACCTCGAGCCAGCTGCTTCCCATCTCCAGCATCCTCAGGTTCAGGCCAGGCGCCCACAGAGCCCTGAGCTCCCGGCTCTGAGCCCTTCCCCAGCAGCCTTACTCTGGTCCCCTGAGTTCTCTTTCCACACCCTGTCCCCAAGACTTCTGGTCCCAGGACTCAGGTTCGTCGTCCCCTGAGGGCATGAGGGTGGATAAGTTCCAGGCCAGGACTAACCCCTCTGACTCCACAAAGCCCCCTAGACCCTTACTTATTGTGCATTGATTTCGCTTTGTTTATTCTGTAAACAGCCACCACACGTCAGGTACTCATCAGAGTCTAGGGAGAGAAAGTGATGAGTCAAATGGCCCCTCGACCGGGCAGGGAGATAGGACATGGGACCAGAGCCAAAAGTGCTGAGTGTCTCCGCTGGGCCTCTCCTCTAAGAAACTCAGACGGGGAGCGGCAAGAGAGCTCGGATCCTCCAGGCTCAGCCTCCTGCAAGGGGTACGCCTTCAGTCTCCATCTCTCCCTGAACAACAGGGGCCACCTGGGCTTGCCATGGGGCCCAGACAGGAAGGGAACAGTTGGGCTCAAAGTGACAGAGTGAGGGGCAACGAAGAAGACCACCCCAGAACCCCCATAGGCACAGCAGCTCCTACCTTCTTCCCTGGCTACACAGACCTGTGCCTACCCACTCAGTTATAAGGGGAAGGCAAGGGAAGAACCACCTACGAGACATGCCTCCTAAGCCCCGGAACATACCTGGGCCTTTCTCATTTCTTCCTGACAAGATTTTTACGGGTGAAGAAAGGAAGACCCAGAAAGACGCAGTGACCTGCCAATCCAGGCCAGGTCTGAAGGAGCGACTCCACAGCTCTCCCGGGAGGCAGTCACCCTGCCTCTCCACTGCCCGCTCTGCTCACAGACCCTTCCCCCTCTGCCCAGGGATGTCTCCAGAGGCTGCAGGAGAAACAGAGACGGAGGAGTCAGGGTGTGGTTCCCCTGGGAAGCACGGGGGCTCTAGACCAGATCCAGCTCAGCCCCTCACTCGCTGCGTGTGTACCGCTAAGGGGATGACCGCCTCTCTTCATCTGTCCACTGGGCAGAGGCTGCTGCTGGGACTGTGGGGTTCTTGAGCAAGGAGGAAAAAGTGCTTTGTTCGACTGTACAATGTTGTGCCCATTAGAGCCAGGGCGACTGTGGGGGCCCACAGACCAGGGTGGCTAGAAGGAGCTCTTGTTCCATGTCACCAAAGGGCACCCTGGGAGAAACCGGAGCTAGCTGAGGGCCTGCTAGCCCCACCCAAGCCCCACAGAGAGGGCCTGAACAAAGCTACCATGTTTCCTTGGCAGCAGGTGAAGGTCTCTGGGCTAACCCCACCCCCAGCAGTGGGAATCAGGGCCCAGAGAGATGCAGAATCCTGGGGTTTCCGAGGCAGAGTCCACCCATGGGCTCCGCAGTGCCCTTCCTCCGTGATAAGAGCCCCTCCAGAGAGGTCAGTTGCCCAGGTCTCAACAAGCACCTCACATGACGGGGTGCTCACCACTGCACAGGCGGTCCATCCCCTTTCCTCCAGCTCAGTTAGAAAGGTCTCTACACACGGACATATGACTGGAAACCCACTCGCTCTCCACAAAACACAGATACACATTTACTCCCAGACACACACGGGCACACTCACAGGTGAGATTTTTTTTTAACTTTGAAGTGTTTTTTTAATGCACATAAAGAACATCCCAGAAACAAAACAGGTACTGACTTATTAGAGATGAAGCACTGTATAAAGAAGCCCCCTCCCCACTTAGTAAATAGGAATATAGTATAAACAGACACAAAAGAAGGTGAACATCTTAGGACTAAACACAAACCCTAACACACAGACACACACTTTAACAACACGCCCCTGTACAATGTGCACACCAGTCAGGCCCCAGTGTGCACCCAGATCACTCATGCACGCCCTACCTCTGCCTGCCCACTCCTGTTCAGGGATGCTTGAGACTCCATCAGGCTGTGGGAAGCACCTGATGGATGAGCTGACGCTGTTGAAACACAGGGGAAACAGCCAGACTCAAGGTGAAGTGTGATTTCTCTCTTCTTGCTCAAGTACTTCATTACCTCCATGACCGATGGCTAATAAAGGTGTCTAATTTGTGTGGCACTAAAATAGCCTTCTAACGTGCACCAGGACTATCTCCTAAAATTAATGCTATGACAAGTAATGAGGGTCTCCATTAGCTAATATCTGCACATGGAAATTCTCATCTTCCCAAAGTGGGCTGGTGTCTCTGAAAGCCCTGCTTCAGGAGCTTGCCTTCCCAGGCTCCAGACACAGAACAGACTGGAAGGCGCTAGACCTTGTCACCAGGCTACCACAGGCAAACAACTGACAGGTAGAAGCTCAGGGTAACAACTTTGACCAAGGACCACCAGTGACTCTGCCCTAGGCATGGAAGGACAAGCAGGAGGCCCCAGGCGTCCCTGAGCTAACCTGGCAGAGGAAATACAAGTGTCTCCATGGTGGAGCCCATACTGGGTACCATGGCATTCCCCGCAGGTCATAACTCACTCTGCCCAGGCGAAATACATGAAGGCTTCTCAGAGGAGGTGGAAACTCAACATCATGCTTGTTCCATTTGGTATTTGTATGTATACGAGGGTAACTTGAATGAGGATGTGAGGGAGGCCTCCTTTGTTGCATTCTTGGATGGCGGTATTAATTTCTGGTATTCCGCTTAAGGGGCTTCCCTGAGAGCTCAGCTGGTAGAGAATCTGCCTACAATGCAGGAGATCCTGGTTCTATTCCTGGGTCAGGAAGATCCCCTGGAGAAGGGATAGGCTACTCACTCCAGAATTCTTGGGCTTCCCTGGTGGCTCAGCTGGTAAAGAATCCACCTGAATTGTGGGTGGATCAAACCTGGGTTCGACCTCTGGGTTGGGAAGATCCCCTGGAGAAGGGAAAGGCTACCCACTCCAGTATTCTGGCCTGGAGAATTCCATGGACTGTATCGTCCATGGGATCGCAGAGTCTGACATGACTGAGAGATTTTCACTTTATTTCTCTCAAGATTTGGGGCACAATATCAATGACTGTGCGGATTACAACAAACTGGAAAATTCTTAAAGAGATGGGAATACCAGACCACCTTACTTGCCTCCTAAGAAACCTGTATGCAGGTCAAGAAGCAACAATTAGAACAAAACATGGAACAAGAGACTGGTTCAAAACTGGAAAAGGAGCATGTCAAGGCTGTATATGGTCACCCTGTTTATTTAACTTATATGCAGAGTACATCATGTGAAATGCCAGGCTGGATGAATCACAAGCTGGAATCAAGATTGCCTGGAGAAATATCAGTTACCTCAGATATACAAATGACACCACCCTTATGGCAGAAAGAAAAGGATAACTAAAAATCCTCTTGATGAAGGTGAAAGAGAAGAGTGAAAAAACTGGCTTAAAACTCAGCATTCAAAAAACTAAGATCATGACATCCAGTTCTAGCACTTCATGGCATATCGATGGGCTAACAATGGAAACAGTGACAGACTTTATTTTCTTGGGCTCCAAAATCGTTGCAGACAATGACTGCAGCCACGAAATTAAAAGATGCTTTCTCCTTGGGAGGCTATCTATGACAAATATAGACAGTGTATTAAAACCCAGAGCTATTATTTAGCTGACAAAAGCCCATATAGTCAAAGCTGTTTTTTCCAGTAGTCATGTATGGATGTGAGAGTTGGATCATAAAGAATGCTGAGCACCGAAGAACTGATGCTTTTGAACTGTGGTGTTGGAGAAGACTCCCGAGAGTCCCCTGGACTGCAAGGAGATGAAACAAGTCAGTCCTAAAGAAAATCAACCCTGAATATTCATTGGAAGGACTGATGATAAAGCTGAAGCTCCAATATTTTGACCATCAGATGTGAGGAGCTGACTCATCAGAAAAGACCCTGATGCTGGGTAAAATAGAAGGCAGGAGGAGAAGGAGACGACAGAGGATGAGATGGTTGGATGGCATCATCAACTCAATGGACATGAGTCTGAGCAAGCTCTGGGAAATGGTGAAGGATAGGGAAGCCTGGCATGCTGCAGTCCACGGGGGTACAAAGAGTCAGACACAACTGAGCGACTGAAGGATAACAAAATCACTATTGCAGAAATGCAAATCAAAATTACAATGAGGTGTCCCCTCACACCAGTCAGAATGGTGACCCTCAAAAAGTCTACCAGTAATAAGTGCTAGAGATGGTGTGGAGAAAAAGGCACCCTCCTACACTGTTGGTGGGAATGCATATTGGTGCGACCACTATGGAGAAAAGTATGGAGTTTCCTTTAAAGACCGAAAATAGAGCTACCATATGATCCAGCAATCCACTCCTGGGCATATACCTGGAGAAAACTCTAATTTGAAAAGGTACACGCACCCCGGTGTTCACAGCAGCACTATTTGCGATAGTAAAAACACGGAAGCAACCTAAATGTCCATCAACTGATACACAACTAAAGAAGATACAGTACACACATACAACGGACTATTACTCAGCCATTTGAAAGAATGAAATAACGCCATTTGCAGCAACATGGATGGAACTAGAGGTTATCGCATTAAGTGAAGTAAGCCAGACAAAGACAAACATCACATGATGTCACTTATTTGTGGAATCTGAAAAAAAAATGATACACTTGAACTCACTTACAAAACAGAAATAGACTCACAGACATAGAAAACAAACATAAGGTTACCAAAGGGGATAAGGGGAGCAGGGCAGTTCGGGCAGTGGGGTGGGGAGATAAATTTGGGGTTTGGGATTAACAGATACACACTGTATGCTGTAGAGTACAGTGAACTATACTCATCATTTCATCAAGTGTGCGTGTGCTTCAGTTCAGTTCAGTTCAGTCGCTCAGTCGTGTCCGACTCCTTGCGACCCCATGAATCGCAGCACGCCAGGCCTCCCTGTCCATCACCAACTCCCAGGGTTCACTCAGACTCACATCTATCGAGTCAGTGATGCCATCCAGCCATCTCATCCTGGGTCGTCCCCTTCTCCTCCTGCCCCCAATCCTTCCCAGCATCAGAGTCTTTTCCAATGAGCCAACTCTTCGCATGAGGTGGCCAAAGTACTGGAGTTTCAGCTTTAGCATCATTCCTTCCAAAGAAATCNCCCCCAAAAATAAAGTCTGACACTGTTTCTACCGTTTCCCCATCTATTTCCCATGAAGTGATGGGACCGGATGCCATGACCTTTGTTTTCTGAATGTTGAGCTTTAAGCCAGCTTTTTCGCTCTGTACTGTGTGTCTATTCATGGTGGTAAGGAAAGTGTTCTGGCTTGGAAGGCTTGGCTGTGCCTCAAATCTTTTTTTTTCTTAATTGAAGTATAGTTAATTTGTAGTTTTGTGTCCGTTTCAAGCATATAGCAAAGTGATTCTGATATACACACACACTATTGCTGTTTAGCCACTAAGTCTTGTCCGACTCTTTGTGACCCAAAGGACTGCAGCATGCCAGTCTTCCCTGTCAATTTCTCAATTTCTCCTAGAGTTCGCCCAAGTTCATGTCTGTTGAGTCGCTGATGCTATCCAACAATCTCATCCCCTGTAATGTGGAAACACACACACATACTCATACATATATATTCTTTTTCAGATACTTTTCCATTATAGGTTATTATAAGATATTTGGGCTTCCCACATTGTGTAGTGGTAAAGAATCTTCCTGTCAATGCAGGAGACGCAGGAAACGTGTGTTCCATCCCTGGGTAGAGAAGATCCCTGAGAGAAGGAAATGGCAACCCACTTCAGTATTCTTGCCTGGAGAATCCCAAGGACAGAGGAGCCTGGTGGGCAACAGTCCATGGGATTGCAAAAGAGTTGGACCTGACTAAGCCCAGATAGGAAAAGGAGTACGTCAAGGCTGTATATTGTCACCCTGCTTATTTAACTTATATGCAGAGTACATCATGAGAATCGCTGGATTGGAAGAAACACAAGCTGGAATCAAGATTGCCGGGAGAAATATCAATAACTTCAGATATGCAGATGACAGCACCGTTATGGCAGAAAGTGAAGAGGAACTAAAAAGCTTCTTGATGAAAGTGAAAGAGGAGAGTGAAAAAGTTGGCTTAAAGCTCAACATTCAGAAAACGAAGATCATGGCATCTGGTCCCATCACTTCATGGGAAATAGATGGGGAAACAGTGGAAACAATGTCAGGCTTTATTTTGGGGGGCTTCAAAATCACTGCAGATGGTGATTGCAGCCATGAAATTAAAAGACGCTTACTCCTTGGAAGAAAAGTTATGACCAACCTAGATCGTATATTCAAAAGCAGAGACATTACCTTGACGACTAAGGCCCGTCTAGTCAAGGCTATGGTTTTTCCTGTGGTCATGTATGGATGTGAGAGTTGGACTCTGAAGAAGGCTGAGTGCCGAAGAATTGATGCTTTTGAACTGTGGTGTTGGAGAAGACTCTTGAGAGTCCCTTGGACTGCAAGGAGATCCAACCAGTCCATTCTGAAGGAGATCAGCCCTGGGATTTCTTTGGAAGGAATGATGCTAAAGCTGAAACTCCAGTACTTTGGCCACCTCATGCGAAGAGTTGATTCATTGGAAAAAACTCTGATGCTGGGAGGGATTGGGGACAGGAGGAGAAGGGGACGACCCAGGATGAGATGGCTGGATGGCATCACGGACACAATGGACGTGAGTCTGAGTGAACTCCGGGAGATGGTGATGGACAGGGAGGCCTGGCGTGCTGTGATTCATGGGGTCGCAAAGAGTCGGACACGACTGAGCGACTGAACTGAACTGAACTGAACTGAACTTGTCATATGGTCTCACCACCTCCTACCAGACTTAGAACAGCAATGCCTAAAAGATGCTGAACTAGCAAGGACCATTCAGATGTATTCCTTCCCCCTTCTCCCTGACCTCCACCCTGAACACTCTTCCTGCCTACTTTCCTCTTCCTCCTTCCTTCCTTCAGGTCTCAGCTCATATGTCACTTCCTCCAGGAAGACTTCCTTGGTTGAGGGGCTTCTGCAGAATGCCTCCCTATACCAGTACCTTCCCCATTAGATTTTCTAATCTGAGTACTTATCTATCTGCCTATCAGACCGTGAGCTGTGTGAGGGCAGAGCCAAGACTTCCTCTCATCTCCCATACCCACAATGGTTGTACGTAGCTCACCAGATGCCTATGTAACCTTATCTCCATTATCCTATGTGATTCTCCAACTGTCTTGGGGGCAGAAAAATTATTATTAAGATGCCCATTTCACAGAAGGGAAGACAGAGATCCTCAAAAGGGGAAGCAGCTGCCCAGTATCACATGTCAGCAGCCGCTGACAACTGGAGGGCTGGGACAGGGCCGTCTTCCTCCATGCCAAGTCTGGTTCTTTCCTGGGGCTCCTGGTACCCCTTGAGTCAAGGGCTGGGTTTGACATGAATGGTTTTGCAGAGGGGTTGATTCATCTCAAGTTATTACATAATCTGGACAAATGAAAAGCTTAGGTGCCCAGGCTTTCCCTGTCTAGCCCTGCTCTGGAGATGGTGACCCCTCCTGTCTAGCTGGGAACCCAGCCAGGGATCTCACTGGACGCTCTGCAGAAAGAATCTTGGCCCCTTCACAGTACAGGATGCTCTCTTGCTCCCAAGTCCAGCCCTCCGCCAGTCGGTTTGTCTCCTGTTTGTGTGTGACAGTTTCAGTCAATACCTGACCATTCCAAACACGCCTATCACGCACACACACAAGGTTCCCCTGCGTGAGGGCTTCCGCTCTGGGGAACTCCAGGGATGCTTATCTGGGCTCAGCAAATCCAGTCCTGAATCCCCCTTCCTGTGTGGACGCCAACCCGGTGGCCAGCGGTATTTCCCAGAATGTCCACACCACATGACCGGTGGCATGGCCCCACAGTTCCGCTTCCTCTCAGAAATCCCAAGGCACGGGGGCACTGAGAGGGTGGGGGTGCCTCCAGAAAAGTCCTTGGCCACTGGTGTCCTGGAGCACCCCTCCTGTGTGGTCGATGGCATGAACTCTCAATCAGCCTCTAGTCCCCAGCCTAGCTCTCACTTCTTCCAGGAAGCCTTCTCTGATTACTACCTGGCCTACCAGTCAAAGAAGACTTTTAGTTCAATGACAGGACTCAGAGTTTGTGTCCATGGTGGCCAGGCACAAAAGGCTCCATTAGACAAGCTCAAGGTATCAGACTTCTCTTGAGGGCCTTGGAAGCTGCTGAGGAACTGTAAGCAAGGAGTGAAGATTAGCTCAGTTGTGCCTTAGGAAGACCCTCAGTCTGAAAGGTTGAGAAGCAGCCAGAGGGAAGAAGTCCCCAGGTAGAGAGACGCAGCCAGAGATGATGGCAGCCACCCGGCAGGCCAGCTGGCAGTAGGGAAGGGACAGTGGCATGGGAAGGAAGCAGGCAGAAGCAAGGGCGGAGGAGGCAGGACCCCCCAGCGGCTGACCAGATGAGGGGAGCTGGGTGCCAGGAAGAGTGCAGTTGGCCCCGCAGGATCTTACCTGGGGGACTTGGAAGGGAGTAGGGCATCGTTAAGCTGGCACACCCAGGGCAAGGTGACAACTCCCTGAGGTGGTGCTGAAAACTGCATGGAAACCAGGCTGTCCTGCTCAAACAGGATTTTCTTGTGTTTTGTTAAAGATTTCCACTGTCTGTAAAGCTGAGCCAGGAATTCCCAAGTCAGCTTCCAGAGCCCCTGTTTCCGCAGGTCCCTGTGATGATGCCCCCAAATTTCACCTGACTCTAGGTCCCGGCTTCCCTCTTGCTTCAGGATGGAGGCTGACCTCCCTTCTCCTCCTGCCTTTCCCCAGACCCCTGTGGGTTCTGAGCTGCCGAGGTGACCAGCTTCCTTCTCATTCAGGGGTCCTCTCAGCCGTGTGGTCATCCACCTGCTTGGAACACCACATCCATCTCCCTGACCCAGAGAGGAGAGCGCCGGCTCGGGGTGGGGACAGAGAGGGGCCCCCAGGTCTTCAGGCAGCTGGTCCAGGGCTTTCTTTGCTGCTGCGTCCTTGTGGGTAACATGGTGGCTAAGAAGGACATTCAGGCCTGACTTTGTGACTTATGGGTGGTGCTGTGAGTGATTTGCTTAACTCTCTGTGCCTCAGTTTCCTCATCCCTGAGTGGGGAATGTGAACAGTAGTTGCTACCCCTCTGTTGGGTGTTAGGATCAAATGAGTGGCTCCAGGAAACTGCCCAGCCCGGCGCCTGGCCTGCAGTGGGTGTTCAGGGAATTGCAACAAGGGCTGGTGTAAAAACGTTTGTGGTGCTCAGGGTCCCTCCCTAGCCTGAGTGAGGGGGAAAGGCAGGGGCAGCCCAGCCCATGTTCAAGGGGAGGGGGATGAGGCTCAACTTGTGAGGGAAGGAGAGTCAAAAAGTAATGGGCATGATTTTAAAGCCTCGACTTTGGCACCCACATGTGATGAAATTCGATCTAGCTGTCATTAGCTACGGTGGCAGCTAGTTGAGGGTGCAAGCTGGCCTCATTTGAAGTTCTTTCTAAAAACATTTGTTCATTTATTCTGGCTCTCCTGGGTCTCTGTTGAGCACCGGCTCTGGGCCTGTGAGCTCAGCTGTGGCGCATGCACTCAGCTCTTTCTTTTTCTTTAATTAAAAAACTTTTTAATCGGAGCATAATTGCCTATGTTGTGCTAGTTTCTGTGTACAATGAAGTCCATCAGCTATATGTATACATATACCCCCTCCCTCCCACCCCAGCCTCCCATCCCACCTCGCTAGGTCTTCAGAAAGCACGGAGGTGAGCCTGAAGTTGTTGCTCTTAAGCACTGGCTCATGGTGCACCCAGGCAATGTGGCTGAAATCACACCACTCTCTCTCCAAGGGTAGCAGCAGGAGCCTCTGTTATTCCAACACCCCTGTGCCCAGACCTCAAGGGAAACAAATCTGCCTCCTCCAGGCCTGCTGTGGAGGCTCCTCCGCCCCTGCTATCTGCTGGCCTGTCCCCCAACCTGAGTCTGAGAGGCGGCCTTGCCCACCCAGCTGCCCAGGGTCAGTGAAGAATGGCACACTCCCCGTTCAAGGGTGCTCGCTGGTCCTTGTCGTGGGAGAGTGCTGTCTGCATGCTCAGCTGCAGATCCTGCTCGCCCGGTCAGCACTCTGCAGAGTGCAGTGAACGGGGGGAGGCTCCCCACATGCCCAGCAAGAGACAGACCCTGTGCTTGACAAGCTCTCTGCATGGCCTAGCAGCGGCAGGATGGAATCAGAAGGAAAGGAAGGAGGTGGACCAGGCGCTGAGTGTTCACACCAGGCTTCCACAGAGGGATCTAAGAGGAAGAGAGTTGGTGGCCTTGGTCATAAAAGCGATTGATTGTCCTGGGACCCACTGTGCCTGCCGAGGTCCGCAGAGTGGCCTTGGCTGGCCCTGCTTCCTGGAGGAAGGGTGCCCTCAGAGATTCAGTTCACCAAGGTTCAATTAGCTAATAAGCTGTGCTAGGGAGGAAGGAGGCTAGTGGAGGTTTTCCAACTATAAGAGAGAAGAGAAAGCTTTGGGGACCTAAAGGGACAAGAACCTGATCCTTGTCCATGGGAGGAAGATGGAACTAAAGAAAACTACACCTTGGCTTTCGTCTCAGGTGAAGCTGAGTTTAAACAAAGTTCTTGGGCAAGTCCCTTCCCCTTGCCAAGGCTGCCTTCCCTTCTGTCAAACACAAATGGCAATTCCACTTACAGAGAGCCGGCCATGTGCCAGGCACTTTGCTACCAATGTTATGGGCATGAATTCATCTAATCAGAGCCGTAATCCTAGGAGGTAGCTACTACTACTATTATTAGCATTTTACAGATGAGGAAACTCAGACCCATAAGAGGAAATGACTTTTCGCAGGTCCCACTCTGAGTTACACACCAGGATTCAAGCAGGGGCCACCTGCAAGTACCTAAACCCTTGGCCGCTCCCCTTTTCTTCCTCTTGTCATGAAATACACTAACAGCAGTGAACTAGCAACACAGATTTATGGGCTGAAACAGTGACAGGAACTTTCCACTGATGAACTCCTTTAATCCTCACAATAACCCTAAATGAAATGGGTCCCAGTATAATCCCCATTTACAGATGAGGAAGCTAAGAAACAGAGGCTCATGGGTGACAGAGATGGGAGGGGAGCCCAGGCAGTCTGGCTCCAGGGTCTTTACCTTGACCCTGTGCAAAGGCATGAAAGGGCCTCACCAAGTGCCTAGCACATGGCACAGAGCAGGCTCAGCAAAGGGGCCTTTCTACCCTGGGGCAGCCCTTCCTGTGCACGCAAGCATGCATGTAAGTCGCTTCAGTCATTTCCAGCTCTTTGCAACCCTGTGGACTGTAGCTTGCCAGGCTTCTCCATCCATGGGATTCTCTAGACAGGAGTGCTGGAGTGGGTTGCCATGCCCTCCTCCAGGGATCTTCCCCGGCCCAGGGATCGAACCCCTGTCTCTTATGTCTCCTGCACTGGCAGGCAGGTTCTTCACCACTAGGCCATCTGGGAAGCCCAGAAAGGAAGCCAAATGCAGTGAACACAGGGGGAGGCTCCCCCCACGCAAAATGCAAGCCAGCCTTTGGAAGGGTCCAGAGATGCTCCCAGCAGCTCCAGGTCTCCTGGGGCTCCCAGGCTGAGTGCGGAGTTAGACAGGCTCAGAAATGCCTCTGGTGGGACTTCCCTGGCGGGCCAGCGGTTAAGAGTCTGCACTTCCGCTACAGGAGGCGCAGGTCCCGTCCCTGCTCAGGAAGCTAAGACCCTGCATGCTGTGCAGCTTAGCAAAAAAAAAAGAAAAAGAAATGGCTCTGGTTCAAAGAAGACAGCGGTAAAGCCAGGGTCAAGGGCCCTGACTTGCAGGGGCTTCTTAGCAGAGGTGGCGAAGCTGTGTCTTAGGGAGAGCAGCAATTCTGGTGAGCTACTGGACTTGAGAGCTGGGGGTAGAGGCTATCAGACAAGGCCAAGGCAGCAGACAGACAACAGGAAGGACCGTCAGGATCTCCCACTCCAAAAAGTCCCACAGTGCCCGGCCAGGGTTGTGGGTCACCGGGGGCAGCCAGCAGGTGGACAGTTCGGGAGAGTAACAGGAAGCGTGGGCAGCTGCACTCCAGTCTGTTGCTCAGGCTTGGGCAAGCCCCCTCCCCCACCAGGCCAGAAATCCTAGACCTGACTCCTGAAGGGCCCCAGCCTCCTCCAGCCCCCCTGGCACCCCACTCCCTAAACCATCACCCCAGATCATTGAACTGGAGGTCTGTAATGCTGACACTCCCTTGGAGAGCATTTATCTGGAAAGTCATAAAATCACACTGCGCATGGTAATTAACGATTAGCGATGTTTATCCCTCAGCTGGCTCTGGCCTGTGGGAGTCTGCTGTGGGGACAGAGGCCAGCTTCCCTCCCTAGAGTGGAGGCGGGTGGCTGCTGATGCCCGGTTCTCGCCATCAGAGCTGTGCCAATAGTGGAGGTAAAGGCCAACCTGTGCAGCCCCTCACTGGGGGCCGTGTTGGCTCACTGAGCCAACCTCTCAACAAAGCCGCCCAGGGCTGGCTCCTAACACCTAACCGTTCCTATTCCATGCCTTTATCTGTGCCGTGCCACTCACCAAGAATACCATCAAGGCTCTGCCACGTCCAGGAAGCCCTCCCTGACCACTCTGGTACAGAGCTGCTCCACTGCGGGCCATCAGGACTCACCCGCTCTGGTCTTCACCCGGATGTGTGTATCCTGTGGCTGCATCACTCAGACAGACCAGAGGTTCCCAGAGGGTACGAATCCAACCCAACCTCCGCTCCTCCACTCTCCCATACCTAGCCCTGGAACATGCACCCAACAGGTCCTCAAAAATGAGCCGTAACACCAAAGTATTAGAGCTGCAAGAGAACACGCCCCTCGCCCCTACACAATGTTCTGCATGTATGGACACTGGCACGCGGCTCTGGGGAACAGGCCCAGACGAGGCCAAGGCCCAGTGCACAGCAACTTGGGAAATGGAGACCTGGGCCAGGCGTTACAGCTTCCTTGGCATCTGACAGCATTTTGAGTGACAGAACCGCACTCAAACCAAGGTTTTCAGGTGCCTGGACTTGGCTTCCCAGGAAGTGTGGTGACCCCAGGAAGTGTGAAGGCTGGACACGATCCTGGGCCCCAGGGTGTGGGCTGGATCTACCCCAGCTTCCTATATCATCCCAGGCTTGTTCCCAGTCCCCTGGACCTCAAGGTGAAGATGACGAACGGAGTATGAACCTGGCGGCACACAGGCAAGCCTGGGTAGGGTAGCCAGGCCAAAGCAATCATCTAACCTAAAGCCAGAAGGATGTGGGTGGGAGAGGGCTCTGTGGCTGAGTGGGCTTTTCTTTCCTCCTTGGACACAGGCACCAACACATGAGCTGCCCCTTCTCATCAGCCTGCCTTGCTCCCGGCAGGCAGCAGCTACCCAGGGCATTCTCAGGGAGGCTGTAAACGCCAGGTCCCTGGGGCCGGTCCTCACCCACCCAGGCCCATTGCTTCTGTGGTCTGAGCCAAATCCCAGGGCAGCAGCCAGCACCCACCCACCCATCGCACCGAGCCGCCCCTGATGGCCTGTGAGTCACTGGGGCCCGAGTGGCAGGTCATCTAGTTCAGCCTGGCCCAAAGCCTTGCCCCCAGGTGCTCTGCAGGGATGAAAAGGGCCCAGGACTCAGAAAAGCAGCATCACTGGTCTTGGAGATCAAGAGCCCATCACGTGTTAAAGGCATAGACATGGCTTTCAGGAGAAAATGAGACAAGGCTCTTAAACACCCTACGTACATGCAAGTGTGTGCACAAGTGTGTTTTATGAACACAAGATAAGGTGAAATTGCTCAGTCGTGTCTGACTCTTTGCAACCACATGGACAGTAGCCTGCACCAGGCTCCTCCGTCCATGGGATTTTCTAGGTAAGAGTTTTGGAGTGGGTTACCATTTCCTTCTCCAGGGAATCTTCCCAACCCAGGGATTGAACCCCGCTCTCCCGCATCGATAGACAGACGCTTTACTGTCTGAGCCACCAGGGAAGTCCACACAGAGACATGTGTAAAGACACAGGTCAGGTCATTAGCATCACTTGACCCTGGGAAGAGGGGCTTCCCAGGTGGCGCTAGTGGTAAAGAACCTGCCTGCCAATGCTGGAGACATAAGAGGCACAGTCGATCTCTGGGTCAGGAAGATCCCCTGGAGGAGGGCATGGCAGCCCACTCCAGTATTCTTGCCTGGAGAATCCCATGGACAGAGGAGCCTGGCAGGCTACAGTCCATCAGGTCACACAGAGCTGGACCCAACTGAAGAGACTTAGTACACACAGACGCCCTAGGAAGTGAGAGTTGAGGGTGGTGGCTGTTGGCAACTGCTTTATATCGCTCTACACTCTCCACTGATCAGAGTGAGTATGCATTTCTCTTGAAATTAAATCAATTATTTAAATAAAGTAGCATTAGGAAAAGAAAACTCTTTAACCTAGCATTTCCCGAACTTTTTTGATGATGAATTGTTGTTTTGTGTAATGCCTAGAAGCATCCACCAGAACTGGGGATGTGCACAAAATATACTCTGGGGAAAGATAAACTTGTCTAGTTTTGAATAGATAAAACCATGGTCCTTTTTGACTCTGGACCCGGGAAGAGGAAGGGATTTGCAGAATCCAGACACCACATCAATATCAGAGATAGACCAGAGCCCACAGCTCCCTAAATGCCAGTCCAGAAGCTACTGCTCTGCCCCGTTCCCTCTCTGAGCTGGGACAAGCTGCAGGCAGTGAAGAGGGTGCAGTGTGTCACAGGGGAAATGCCTGGTGCAGAGAGAGTGACAGGGAACAGAGAAATAGGGCAGGGACAGTGCTGGGGCAGGCGGCATAAGTCCTCCTGGGAAGAACTGGAAACCAGGTATCACCACACAGCCACAGCATTCTGCAGTCAAGCATCAGATCCCAGCTCTGGCCCCTTCCAGCTGCACAGCCCTGGCAAGTTGCTGAATTTCTCTGGGCATGAAAGAGGGGCCAGATGGGATTGTCCCTAAGGTCCCCTCCAGTCTGAAATTCCAGGATTCTGGGCTTCACAATGATCACTGCAGGTATGACCCTACGAATTATCATCTCCACTTTATAGCTGATAGAACTGAGGCTCAGAATGAACAATTGACTTCTTCAAGGTCAGCAGAGAAAAACGAAGTCCAAGTTAGCCATTGTGCCACCAGGCGTCCTACAGAGAGCGCTCTGCTTTGTGGCCTTGAGAACTGCTACTTGTGCCTGAGCCAGACCAGGAGTCAGACCATCTGGGTTTTTAGGACTGGCTCCATCTCTCACTAGCTGCACAGTTTGGACAGGTCGAGTAGCCACTATGAACCTCGGTTTATTCCTCTGCAATTAGGACTAAGCCCTCCCTGGTTACACGGCACAGTCCATCATGTCAAATTCACCATGGAGCCCAGCACACTTAGGTCTCTGGAAAATGGGAGCTATTGTTACTCTAACTCTATAAATTATTCCAGAATTGAGGGGGAAAGGAGAGGCCGGCATTGAATTCCAGGTGCACTGGCCTGGGGATCGGCAAATCTGTATGCCCCAGGCAGATCCCAGGACTGTCTTCTAGAGACCGAGTCCACTCCCAGGACAGCAGCCAGCTTGCTGCCCATCTGAGGCTCCCAGCTCCATCCTCCATTTCCCCTTATGTAACAGGAGGAGCTGGACTAGGCGACCTCTGGGAACACACAGATCTATCATCTGGATGGAAAAAGATCTCTGGCTCCACAAGATGCTCTTTTCCCACCATGGTTTGGAGACTTTTGCCCTCCAGCAGCCTGCAGTCCTTTTCTGGGGCTGGGTGTGTGGGTGATGTGTAGGAGAAGCAGGGGCAGGAATCCAGAGAACCTGAATCGGGCACTGCCCGTATTCCAGGGACCGACCTAGGAGCTGTCCACAGACTAATGCATTCAATCCTCAGAACAAGCCTATGAGGACAGAACAGGTTAACACATTTTACAGACAAGAACACTGACATCCAAAGAAATGAAGTAATGTGCCCGAGGTCACAGGGTTGGTGAAGGAGGATTTCAGTCCAGGCCTTCCTGATCTTCATGGCGCCCTGCTCTGAGCTTCTGAGTGGCGCCAACTCAGAGTCTCCATGCAAGACGGAGACACAGGGAAGGAGAGACAGGGTAGGAGGACAGGGGCAATGTCCCAGGGCAGCATTTTCAGGGAGGGGAATGGCAGTCTGATCTAAGAAATGGTTGTTGGCCTGCACTTGGGGTCTGTTGAGTTTCAGGGTCATTGTGCCTACACAAGAATGTACAACCCTCTCTCCCTGTGGGGCTGTGGAGGGTGGCATGGCCAGGTTACCAGGAGGGAGGCACCCACTGGCCTGAAGAAAAATGGGGCCTCAACCTCTTTTTCTAGTGGCCACTTGGGCCAAGGAGATGTTCCATCTGCCGCTACCAGCTCACTTCAGTCCAGCAGCCCTCCACTAAACCACCCACTCTGAGTCAGTTTGCCCCCCAATATCACATGCAGAATGTTTGTCGGCTCTTTACACTGATATTATTTAAGGCCTAAAGTCTAATGTAAGGCTTCCTTTTAGCGAGATTGTCTCATTTAATATAACTCCCTGTCTCTGTTCCCCCAAGGTAATCAGGCTGACAACAACGCATCCCCCGCGCTGTGATTTGATCTGGGAATAGAATTAGCACCCAGCCTTGCTTCGTTGTCAGATTCATATTCTTATTCTATTCTTATTTCCCCCCGCCCCTGGAAATAAATAAGCAGGTAGCCATCCAGGTGAAAGGCAGTCCTCTGCCCTCTGGAATCTTTAGTCATCGGCCTCCTAACTGGGTCACTCCTCATCCTCAGAGCTCACTCATTCACTCATTCTTTCTTTCTTTAACTGACTCAATCAACAAACCCGGCCCCACGATCAGTGCCCTAGGCTGTACCCAGGCTCTGAGCTGGGGAGTTGGGGTGGATTAAGACAGAAAAGCCCTGTCCTCAAAGAATGGACACCTTCCTGAATGGCCCCTCATCTTCCGATGAGTGCCCCCCGACCCTGAGGTCACACCGGTAGGGCTGCGAAGAGAAAATTCAGACACTCGTTCACACGGAGGCATCCCTGAGAAAGAAGACCGGGGCTCAAGGGGCCTCCCTGTCCTCACACCACCGTGGCCAGAAGCAAGTAGCCTGATCTATTCAAGTCTGTTCGTTCCTGGGTGGGAAGGACACAATGAATAATGGACTTGGAGTCAGACACAGCTTGGTTCAAATCCCAGCCCTGCTTCCTAATAATTGTGGAGCCTAGAGCAAGTCACTTCACCCTGCAGTGTGGTGCCATCCTCCAAAACATGACCTGCTTCACAGAGACGCCGTGGGCAGGGGCACAGATGGCCTCGAGACAGGAGATCACCCAGGGAGCCACTGAACCAGCACGGTCCTGAGAAAAAGGGCCCCAAAATGTCATGTCCCCTTACAAAGGGGACATTTGAGATGACATGATGTAGCTCAAGTGTCCGGCTCCTGGGAAATACTCGGCAGACTTGTCGCCACCAGCACCGGCATCATCATCATCACCATTATCAGCAGCAGCAGCAGCATCGTCACCACTCCCATCAGCATCATCGACGTCACGGATGTCACTCACTCATCTGGTGAGAAATGGAAGCTCTTCAAGAACTCTAGGGACCTAGTCTGGTGGGCGTGCAGGGTCGGCACTGGGCGCGGAATGCACGCTCTGTGGCGGCCGGCAAGCCCCTTCAGCTCCCTGGCTTAGGTGTCTGGCTGTGACGCTATATCCTTCCTGGCCCTGATGCCCCAGTGCCTGTGAGCAGGCGGGAGGGCACATCTCTCAACCCTCAGGGCGCTCTGGTGCTAGTTAACCTAGGGAGGACTAGGGATCCAGCAGGCCCCAGGGAGTCCCCCAGCCTGGGGGCGTGACAGACTTGGCCACCCAGGCCACAGGTTGAGCCCGGCAGGCAGTGACGGGGTGCTAGAGGACCTGGGAGGACAGAACCCCAGGGCTCGGCTGGCCCTGCTTCTCGGATGAGCTCCCCCGACTGCACCTCACGAGTGGCGCCTGGGAAAGGGCGTAGGGCCCAGAGACCCGAGAGGAGGGCTCAAAGCCAACCCGCTCCAGACATTCGCTGTGGGAGGCGCCCCGAGCCTCAGCTTCCTCCCATGACATACAGTGTCCCAGTGACGGCTCTGACCAAAATGATCACTCGAGAGGGTGACTGAGGAGATCTTTATGAAGGGACTTTTTAATAGGCATGAGCAGGGTTAAGGGGAAACAAAAGGACAGGTGAAGCACCCCAGTGGGAGTTGCTGCCACCCCTAGAATGATTCCAGAATCGCCTGGGGAGGGGTGGCAGCTGCCATGAAGGAGAAGTCAGACCAACAGGACCTATGTCATTTGCTACAGGAACACAAGATGAGTTTGAACTGTGGTGTTGGAGAAGACTCTTGAGAGTCCCTTGGACTGCAAGGAGATCCAACCAGTCCATTCTGAAGGAGATCAGCCCTGGGTGTTCTTTGGAAGGAATGATGCTAAAGCTGAAACTCCAGTACTTTGGCCACCTCATGAGAAGAGTTGACTCATTGGAAAAGACTCTGATGCTGGGAGGGATTGGGGGCAGGAGGAGAAGGGGACGACCGAGGATGAGATGGCTGGATGGCATCACTGACTCCATGGACGTGAGTCTGAGTGAACTCCGGGAGATGGTGATGGACAGGGAGGCCTGGCGTGCTTCATGGGGTCACAAAGAGTCGGACACGACTGAGCGACTGAACTGGACTGAACAGGAGCACAAGTCAGTACTGACCCACAGTCCCTCAGGGAGGAAGCCACGGAATGTTTGTGGATGGAACCAGAGTATAAGTGAATGAGTGAGTCTGACCTCCTGCTGATTTATCCTGCAGCAGATCCCATTTTCCAAATGGCTGCTTCAGTATCTCACCTCCCACACGCTCTTCTTAGTGGGAACTTAACACACTATGAATCTGGCCACAGGTGTGATTACAGCAGAAGAAATGCTGTGATATCTGTTAGGTCATAAAAAGTGATGAAGCTTCTACCTGTCTCTCTTTGGGATGCTCAGGCCTTGAAGTGAGCCACCCTGCCTTGAGCAAGCCCAAGCAGCCGCGTGGAGAGGCCACACACAGGGGTTCCAGTGGACTACTGCAGTGGAGGTACCAGGCCACGGTCAGCATCAGCCGTCACACGGGTAAGTGAGTAAACCTTTGGATTTCAGAAGATCCCATTCCCAGCCTTCAAGGCTTCCAGCCTGAGGTCCCGGGCACTGTGGGAACAGAGTCAAGCAGTCCCTCCTGCACGTTATCCCAACTCCCAACTCATAGAATCAACACGTGCATGCGTGTGGGTGTGTGCTAAGTCGCTTCCATCATGTTCAACTCTTTATGACCCCATGGACTGTAGCCCACCAGGCTCCTCTGTCAGTGGGATTCTCCAGACAAGAATACTGGAGTGAACTGCCATACCCTCCTCCAGGGGATCTTCTGACTCAGGGATCGAACTCCCATCTCTTAGGTCTCCTGCATTGGCAGGCGGGTTCTTTACCACTAGCACCACCTGGTAAGCACAGAATCAATAAGCATAATCAAATGGTGGGTGTTTTAGGCCATAATGTTTGGGGTAGATAGTTATGTAAATTGTTGCCTTCAGTCCATAGGGGTCGTGCTCCCAGAACACAGAATAGGACAGAGAAGGGTAAAAGAATGTGAGGGGAAATGGGGAAAAACCAGCAGCACGGACGGCACATGCAGGGCAGGGGTTTTAGGACCGATCCAACCAGACAGAATCTGAAAACTCATTCTTACTTCCAAGGTCAGCTCCACTAACCTGCACTACGGCCCCAGCTGCCTAAATAGCCTTTTGCACCTCCCACCTGTCTTCCCTATCCCACCCCAGCTTGGCCCTCCCACACTACCAGAGAACCAGCTCACCCCTCCTACCTGGGCACTCTGTTCTTGACCAGCAGAAGCTGTGCACACTCTGGCCTGGCAGAGGAAAGAAGGGGGTGGAGGGTCTGGAGGGACTGGCCTCCTCACTCTGCCCTGTACACACCAGGTACCCGCACCCCCTTGCCCTCCCCTCACCTGGAACTCTCTCCCTACCACACCAATGCTACCAGTACCACCACCCCTTCAATGAAGTAACCCTCTGGAATGGACTGCATGTCTGTGTCCCTCCAAACTTCATATGTTGTTGTTGTTGTTGTTGAAGTCATGTCCAGTTCTTTGGGACCCCCATGGACTGTAGCCTAAAAGGCTCCTCTGTCCGTGGGATTCTCCAGGCAAGAATACCGGAGGAGTGGGTAGCCATTTCCTCCTCCAGGGGATTTCCCGACCCAGGGATCAAACCTCCATCTCCTACTTGGGAGGCAGACACTTTACCACTGAGCCACCTGGGCAGATACCCAAAACTTCATATCCTGAAGGCCTGACCCCCAAAGTGATGGCATTTGGAGGTAAGGCCTTTGAAAGATAATTAGGTCATGAGGATGGAGACCTCTTGATAGAATTAGTGCCCTTATAAGAAGAGGCGGTAGATAAATGATCTTCCTCTCTGCCATATGAGGACAGAGCAAGAAGGCACCATCTGCCAACTGGCCAGTGGGCTCTGACAAGACAGAATCAGCCAGCACCCTGATGTTGGCCTTCCAACCTCAAGAACCATGAGAAATAATTGTTTGTTGTTTACATCACCAGTCTGTGGTCTTCGTTATAGCAGCCAGCCCAACTAAGACTTCCAACCCCACGACTGCCCTTCCTCTCCCTTGAACACTGTCCCAAGATGCACATGGTTGTAAATTTCCTGAAAATGCCCACAGGAGATTTGAAGATGGTGTCTGAGTAAGAAAGCTGGCATATACTAGATTCGTCTCCCCAGGAATGGAGGAAGTTCTGTTCTAAATCCCACGCATGCCTTCCATCCGCAGTCCCTGGCAGAGCTCACAGCTGCTTGCTAGGAAATCATCATGAAGGCCACAAATCTCCCTGATTCCCCTGTGCGTCTGAGGCATCGTATGTCCACTCCCCTCAGCCCCAGCTCCCGTTACCATAACTAACAGCTTCCCCAACCACGCTGCTATGGGAGCAGAGCCTATGTCTTCTCATCACTCCTGATAAAGCAATAACCACACTTGGTGTTTCAGTCCCTGCTAATAAAAGCATTGCATTTCCTCACTTGATCCTTGCAACAATGCTATGAGGAAGGTGGCTAAGGGACAAGCCCAGAGAGGAGATGTGACTTGCCCAAGGTCACCGAGGAGGTGGGAACCAGAGCCAGGACTCAGAACCGGGTCCCACTCTGCCTGCATCCCCCACCCTAGAGCCGTTTATCACCTCTGCAGCTCCACCACAGAGCAGGGGGAGGCTGAGCACGAAGCAAGCACTCGACAAATATTTGTAGACTGAACAAAACCTTGACAAATTCATGTTGCGTGAATCAGGCTCTGATACGGAATAGAAACCAAACCACCTCACTGATTTCCAATTCAAACACCATCATCTGCTTGGTGCATTCTGATGCACTGATGTCTTTTGTTTTCTGGAGGGGTTTTGTTTCCTCCAGCAACGAGTGGGCGGTGAGGAGGTACACAGAGTCCCCTGGGGAGCTGTTTCTCACAGCATCTCAGATGTGAGGTGGGGAAACAGTCTAAAAACAGATAGGTTCTGGTTGTCACAACACCCCTGCCAGAGAGGTGGGCAAGGGCTCGGGGTCCCCCTTAACAGACGACAGCACTCAGACCCCCCAGAGTGAAAGGACATGTTTGCGGTCCCTTAGAGAACGAGGGTCCATACCATCCTTGATGCCCAAACGGAGACTGACAATTCCTCCACTCCCCTACTTCCAAAATGGCCCGCTCTGAACACCACAGCCTCGTAAAATGCATAGCGAACACAACTCTAGTGAAGACACACGGCGGTCTTACTTGATCAGGGGCCGGGCTCCGAACTCTAGCAGAGACCAGAAGGAAGTCTCCTGGACGCAGAGGCCTCAGCACCCCACACGCCTCCTCCCACCTCCCCTTCTTCCTCTTGTCTATGTCCAGCAGGCAGATCATCGTATCACGTGGGCTAAACCTCCGTTAACACGTGGCTCTGCAGAGGAAGCGGGGGCCCTACGCCCTCTTGGCAACTGGTGACTCTGGTTGGGCATGGGGTTCTCAGAGGACTGTGTGCCTCAGAGCGTTCTTCTTGCCAGGGAGTGACTGGACCCTCAGCCAATCTCCACTGGAGAGTCAGGCCTTCGACAATGGGAGAAAGTAAAGAGGAACCAGCCCCAGGCTGGAAGGCAAAGCTGTCTGGTCCTTTAATTTCCTGTGTGACCTTGGGCCAGTCACATCTTTTGGAACCACAGTTGTCAAACAGTTGTCTCCATTTGTCAAACATGTTCATACTACCTTCCCTCATTACCTCTGGGGGTAAATGTCCATCTCCAGAGATAAAATGATAACACTTAACTTTATGCCTACTTTCCTATTACTCCCCCACCCCTGATGCTGACTCAAGCTGGCCTGGGTGTGTTCTCACAGCCTGGAGGTCAGTTGCCCTGGCCTGACTGATGGTGAGTGTGATTGCCCATGGCAACTGGAATCAGGCTGCATCCAATGGACAAGGTCGAGTCTTAGCTGAGAAGGCAGCCAAGTCAGTTTATGGGGAGCAGTATTAAGCATCATCACAGAAGGGACATGAAGCAGGGGTGAAGAACCACAGAGGTCAGGCTGGTCAGGAAGCAGCAGCAGGGCAGTGAGGCCAGCCGCTCAGGGAGAAACCCTGTTCTTGCCAGGGAAGATCACCTAGCAAGAGGCCTGGCCTGGCAGGCCACACCCACAGAACATGGGCCAGGCTGCCTCTGGGGCCGGAGCCTGGAGGGAGACAGGCTGGTGTGGCCGAGAGCAGACAGCACCAGCATCCTTCAGCCTGTAATCAAATCCTGGGTCAACCTGGGAAGAATGTGCTCAGAAGTACTATGTGTATGCACTTGGTTATATCTTGCCTTGTCCCGAGAAAAATGACTTAAAGCATACACAAACCCATTTGGAATTTATAAGGATAACTAAAATCTTACAATAAGACAGAAATTAGACACTGATAGGAAAGTACACAGGCACAGTCCCTGAAGTACAGAGGAAAGGACATTAGATGAGACACGAATCTGAGTAGTTCAAAAATGAAGATGACTAAGTTCTTAACATTATTTCAAAGGATCCAGATTTTTTATCTGAGCATCCTGGTAGCAAGTGCAAAAGGAGAAACCTGATCAATTACACAGCATCCATGAAATAAAATATAAGTATATAAATAAAGCCTGATATTTTAGGAAAATCGTAACTGCCTCTGAGTATAAAGCAAGAATTTTTCCTGGCAGTCTTCATTATAAAATTCTCAGAATAGACACAAAACAAACTTCATGGAGATGTTTTCTGGGAAGTGATATCAGACAAACAGACAATTCAAGAGAAGGAATCCTACAGGAACCAAAATAGTGTTCTATGGAAGTCATCCTCTCCTGGCCAGGCTTAAGGCACAGGCAGATGAGGCTGAGATAGTTTAAGCAGAGAAAATTACTGCTATTTACTGCTCATAGGATTGTTGCTATTTGTTTATTTATCTAGAATTCATTCATGTAAGCTATATCTACTGAGCCCCTAAGTAGTGCCAGCCTTGTGTGGGGCATTGGAGAACAAGAAGAGAGCAGGACCGACATGGACCCTGGCCTCCGGTGACTCAAGGTCTTGGAAGAGAATCTGTGAGTAAACAGGTAGCTACAGATCACAGTTCAACAAGGGTCCTGATGGGAAGCCCAAGCCACTACAGGAGGACAGAGAAAAGACCTAATGTTTCACATCAGGGAAGACTGCCTGGAGGAGGTGAGGCCTGGGGTGGGCCTGGGAAATACCTGGAAGGTGAAGTTGTAGTGGTTGTGCCACAAGAAGTCAGGATGCTGAAGAACCATAACTGCCCAGAGACTCCACTGGGAGTGGCCTTAGCAGTGGCCCCAAGGCCAAGCCTGGCTGGGTTGGGTCCCTCGTCTGGCTGCTGCCAGGGTCAGTCTCAGACAGAACTGCAAGTACAGCCAAGCTGGGAGCAAACGCCTCAGTGTCCTCTGGTCCTCCCAACTCCTGGGATGGGGTGGGGTGTTCCCTCCCTGACTCTCAGAGCTTGGCCCTGCCACCCAGGAACCAGGCTGTGAGGCCCTCTTCGTTTGTTCACAGCCAGGCCAGACACAGCTCGCAGAGGAGCAGCAGGCAGTCCTGTGAGCAAGCCACCCCCAGATGTGAAGAGCAACTCGACTCTCTCAGAGCTGAAAGCACCTTGGACATCAGCTATCCCAGCCCCCTCATCTCATGGAGGGGGAAATTGAGACCCAGAAAGCGGAAATCATCCAAAGTCCATAGGCTGAGACTCCAGAATTCCAGAGGCAGTAGAGAGTGGAAGTAAGAAGGAGATCAGACACAAAGGAAGATTCCGGAAGAAGCTCAGCCAGAGTTGGAGAAACAGCGCATATCTGAGGCCATGAACATGAGCCACATCTGAGATCTGCCGTTTCCTCGTCTCTTCAGCGGTGATGATACTGACCTGCCCACAGGGTTGCCGGGGGAAATGGAAGGTACCTGTAAACTGTAAAGCCCAGTGCACAAGGAGATGCACAAGGGGCCAGCGAGAGGGCAACTTCATGGATAGAAAGGGCCACATCCATCAGGGTGCTTGCTGTGTGCACAGCACTGCTCTGACGTACACACTGATCACCCCCGTCGAATAGACTAAAGAAACTGAGTTAAGTAGCTTGCCCAAGATCTCAGAGCTAAGAAGCAGTGAAGCAGGGATCAGGACTCTTAATCACACATGAGAGGGCCTGAGGCAGATCTGGATTTGGGAGCTTATTTCTGAGAAAGAAGTGGGCAGAGGAAGCTGAGCAGATGTAACCCCTAGGAGATACAGAGTCCCCCCGACCCCTCACCCCAGTCCCATACCCTTTCCTTGGAGGAATGTTTTGCATGGAGAGTGTGAGCCCAGCCAGCTTCCCAGGGACCATGAGGGAAAGATGGTCTGAGTAGGACCTCTGAGATGACCATATGGTACATCCCAGCTGCATAGCTGTGGTGGTTATCTATGGCTGCATAACAAATCAGCCAAAAACAGTGGCATAAAACAATTTATCCTGAGATTCTACAGGCCAGGGTTTCAGACAGCATGTAGCAGGGGTGATTTATCTCTGCTCCATGATATCTGAGGCCTGAGCTGGAAAAACTCAAACAGCTGGAGAGGCTAGGATGGCTGAGCTCAGCGGGGACAGGGAGTCCAGACACAGACCATCCATGTAGCTTGGGCTTCCTCACAAGATGGCAGCCTCAGGCTAGTGATTCTTCTTACTTCCTACGTGGTGGCTCAGGGCTCCAGGAAAAAGCGTTCCAGTGAGCAAAAGGAAAGTCATATGGTATGACTTAGCATCACTTCTGCCACTCTCTGTGGGGTGGAGCAGTCACAAAGCTGCCCAGGCTACAGAGGGTTATTTCTCCCTAGAGGTTCTTTCTCCATAGAAAATGGGCTAAAGAATTTTTGGTCATGCTTTCAAACCACCACAATGGCTATGGGTGGCCCAGCAGCCTGATAGGGGAACACAGCAGGAATCTAAGCCTCCGCGGCAGATTCACAGAAGCTGAAGAAAGTCACATGCAGTCAGGNAGCTCTGCTCACTCGCCACAGTTAAGAGATTCCCAGGGTACTGTGCTAGACACCTCCTGCCCCCAATCCCCCCCAGCATCAGAGTCTTTTCCAAAGAGTCAACTCTTCGCATGAGGTGGCCAAAGTACTGGAGTTTCAGCTTTAGCATCATTCCTTCCAAAGAAATCCCAGGGCTGATCTCCTTCAGAACGGACTGGTTGGACCTCCTTGCAGTCCAAGGGACTCTCAAGAGTCTTCTCCAACACCACAGTTCAAAAGCATCAATTCTTCGGCGCTCAGCCTTCTTCAAAGTCCAGTTCTCACATCCATACATGACTACTGGAAAAACCATAGCCTTGACTAGATGGACCTTAGTCAGCAAAGTAATGTCTCTGCTTTTAAATATGCTATCTAGGTTGGTCAAAACTTTTCTTCCAAGGAGTAAGCGTCTTTTAATTTCATGGCTGCAGTCACCATCTGCAGTGATTTTTGAGCCCCCAAAAATAAAGTCTGACACCATTTCCACTGTTTCTCCATCTATTTCCCATGAAGTGATGGGACCAGCTGCCATGATCTTCGTCTTCTGAATGTTGAGCTTTAAGCCAACTTTTTCACTCTCCACTTTCAGTGTCACCCTCTTTGGGACTCCATGGACTGTAGCCCGCCAGGCTCCTTTGTGCATGAGGATTCTCCAGGCAAGAATACTGGACTGGGTTGCCATGCCTTCCTCCAGGGCATCTTCCCAACCCAGGGATGGAAGCCAGGTCTCCTGTGTTGCGGGCTCATTCTTTACCATCTGAGCCACCAGGGAAGCCCAAATACACATACAGTTTCCCCTTTATAAATTCCCAGTTCGCGCCCTCTTGTTTCTTCTCAATTCACAAAACACCACACAGTGTATCTACAGTTTCTACCTGCCTGACCCGTCCCACTAAATTTATAGCTTTTCGATTGGCCATACCATGTCTTACTCATATATATATATATTTTTTAAGAAATCCCTACAACCATGTACAGGGCCCAACCCTGAGCTCAATCAATATTGGGAAAATAAACAAATGAAGACTCACAGCAGACAAGCCAGCTTCCTTTAGCTGACAATTTCCTCTCAAAAGTTTGCCAAAGCATTTTAGAGCCTGGCGGAGTCTAGCCCACAGCTGAGCCCAAGGGAGTTTGTTCTTGGCTTAAATGGTGGCAAAGCAGGAAACAAGTAAGTGAAGAAGTTGGTTCTGTCTCTATGTTGATCCTAGTTTCCCAAGTGCTGCAAAGAGTGACAAATATTTTTGCCAATCTTAAATGTCTTAGAAATGCATCCATTCCACAATCAAACTCCCTAGAAGAAAAGAAAAGATCGAATAACAGGCAGGGGCCATATTATTCTCTTAGCACAGAGTCTCAATCCTGGCCTCAAGGAGTTTTAAGTCCTCCACAAAAAAGTCAGTTATCACAGGTGGCCAAAAAGCACACAAAAAGATGCCTGACATCACTAATTGTTACAGAAATCCAAATCAAAACTACAATGAGGTATTCCCTCACACCAGTCAAAATGATCATCCAAAAAAAAAAAAACTACAAACAAAAAATGATGGAGAGGATGTGGAGAAAAGGGAACCTCCTATACTGTTGGTGGGAATGTAAATTTGTACAGCTGTTATGGAGAACAACATGAAGGTTCCTTAAAAAACTAGAACAAAATAATGCCACTTGCAGCAACATGGATGGATCGAGAGATTGTCATATTCAGTGAAATAAGTCAGACACAGAAAGACAAATACCATATGATATCACTTATAGTAGAATCTTAAAAAAAAAAAAAAGGGTCCAAATACTTATGTACAAAACAGAAGTAGAGTCACAGAGGCAGAAAACAAACTTATGATTGATAGTGAATATGCAGGGGAAGGGATAAATTGAGGGATTGGGACTGACATATACACATTAGTATATATAAAACAGATAACTAATAGGGACCCACTGTATAGCAGAGGGAACTCGACTCAATACTCTATAATGACCTATATGGGAAAAGAACCTTCAAAAAGAGTAGATACATGTATAACTGATTGACTTTGCTGGACACCTGAAACTAACACAGCACTATAAATCAACTATACTTCAACAAAATTTTAATTAAAGAAAAGGCCAAATATCATTATCATTGAGTGAAGTCGCTCAGTCGTGTTGGATTCTTTGTGAGTCCATGGATTGTAGCCTACCAGGCTCCTCCCTCCATGGGATTCTCCAGGCAAGAGTACTGGAGTGGGTTGCCATTTCCTTCTCCAGGGGATCTTCCCAACCCAGGGATGGAACCCTGGTCTCCTGCATTGGAGGCAGACACTTTAACCTCTGAGCCACCAGGGAAGTCATTATCATTAGGCAACTCCAAAGGTTTCAATTTGACAAACAGAAAGGAATTCTGTCCTTTCTCAACTTCCTTTTCTCTAGTTACCTGAGCTTGAACTGAGCTCCAGGACAGGACAAACATGACACCCTGCCCGATTTGAACTAGAACTTCTCACCCTGAGGCATTTTAGTCACCCTCATCACCTCGTTCCACACCTATAGGAGCCAACTCAAAGAAATGGGAGGCTTTTACAAGATAGAACTGAGATGTAGTTTGAATGAATTTTTTAATCTGCCTCTAAACGGCAGTCACTCTCTACTCCAGACTTTTCCAAGAGTAATCGTCTCCGGGAGATGGTGATGGACAGGGAGGCCTGGCGTGCTGTGATTCATGGGGTCGAAAAGAGTCGGACACGACTGAGCGACTGAACTGAACTGAACTGAATCGTCTATGAAGAAAGGAGGAATGCCAGGAGGCTTAAGGAGCTGGAAAAGTAAGACTGTTGTGGATTCTTGAAAGAACCTCAGCTCAGAATTGCTGCCGAGTTCCGGTAATGGTAATGGTAATTCCAGCTCTGGTAATGTTTTTCCTATTTGCCTTTGGAACTGAGCAAAGCTGAAGGCAAATCTCCTGTCCCAAGGAAGCCAGCTCCAAAGACATAGGCTTTTCTGCTCAGATATCAGCGCAAATTAAGTTGCACATATTACAGAACAGCTGAACTTTGAAAATACTGAGTGAAAGAAGTCAGACACAGACCACATACTGTATGAGTCCATCTATATGAAATGTCCAGAATAGGTTAATCCATAGTGACAGAAAATAGATGAGAGGTTGCCAGGGGCTGGGGGATGAGGATATAATGAATGACAACTAATGAGTACACAGCTTCTTTCAGGAATAACAAAAATATGCTGGAATTAGAGTAATGACAGTTGCATGACATTATGAGTATGCTAAAAACCACTGAACTGTATCTTTCAAAGGATGAATTTCATGTTTTGTGAATTGTATTTTAATTTTTTTTAATGGGGGAAAAATCAAACTGCTGTCAGTACTTTGACCTCAAGGAGGAGGCCCTTTCTCTTCAGATCAGTGGTCCTTCAAAGTGGTCCGCAAACCAACAGCATCAGCATCACAATTACCAGAGACACAAAGCCACAGGCCCCATCCCAGCCCCACAGAATTAGAAATTCTAGGGAGGGTGCCCTATAATCTGTGTTTTGAGAAGCCCTCCCAGTGAATCTCTGGCATGTTTCTTCGGAACCATTACTCCAGAGTACACTGTGTAGAGGCCCAAACAGTAAATATTTTCAGTTCTGCATGCCACCCCCTCAGGGTCTCACACATCCTTCTTTTTTCACAACCTTTCAAAAATTTAAAAGCCATTCTCAGTTCCCAGGAACATAAAAACAAGCAGACCTGGCCCATCAAGCCATGGTTTGCCAGCTCTCAAGCAACACCTGCAGTCCAGGGAACACTCTAGAGCCTCCAGCAAAGGCAGGTAGATTTTTCCTCCATAATAAGGGAGACAAACAATGGCCTCTGGGCACCAGACAGGTTCCCCTTAGAATTGTGATACCCTCCTCCATGCCAAGGCCAAAGTAAGAACAGATCTTGCTTTCCATCTAGGTTTTATTAACTCAGTGTACAGACAGTTCACTGTGCTCTTTCAAGAAATGTATTCGATTCACAGTGATACCCTCTGATCAGTCAGTAAATTCTACAAGACAAAACGCATAGACATTGGCCCCAGGTTGGCTACAGCAGCCCCCTCTCCCTCAAGGGCTTCCAAAATAGCCTAGAGCACCCTGGCAGGGAAGGGTGAGTGGCTGCACTTAGCTCTGTGTCCTTTAACGTTCTTTGGTCCTGGTTGGTTTCCTCTCAGAGGCGTCCAAATAAAACTTCCCTTTCCGATTCAGTCCACACCAGTCTTTCTTTGGTGTTTAACCAAATAGGCTGAGGAAGGGAGGCAGCCAGGAAATTATACCCACTAAAACATGCAGTTAATGCTTACCTACGTCCTTTTTACTCACAGTCAGTGGTTTTATCTTTCAGACACAGAGAAGCAGAATCAGATATGATTTTAGGAGAACAAAGCCAATGTCAACAGATAGGGTTTGAAGCACCATGAAACTCTGCTGCCTCACTATGTCCTGTTTTTTTTGGGGTGGGGGGGTGGCACGGTGCTTTGCACTAAAAACTCCTGGGTGCCTGATAAAAACTCTCAAGTTTAGCAAGACTCCCAAAGAAGCTTTCTGCCTGGGGGGCCCTGGGGAGGAGAGTGGGCAAGAGCAAAGAGGAGGTCCAAGATGGCCCAGCCTCTCCCTTCCCTCTTCCTGAGGGAGCCAGAACCACACCCCCTCCTGGCAGGAAGGAGAAAGGGGGCCCTTCCTCGACCCTAGCTGGAACCAGAATCCCAGGTTTCCTAATTTTTCCCAAATGGTTTACTTGAGTGTCACCCTCAGGACCTAACACCTTCTCCCTGAGTCGGGGGGGTCTTAGCTCCTGGTCTCCGGGAGATGGGGGTTCAGGAAGAGCAGATAGAAGCCTTGGTCTCTCTCCCCTTGGTCACTTTTATCCCCTGGAGTCCAATAAACCCAGGTACCTGGGTAGAAGCATGAGGCATCCTCCCACTGCCACCCTCGCCCCCCAAATCCACGCTGGCCTGCAGGCCCTGTTGGCAAAGAGGAATGAGGCACAGGAATGCACAGCAGTTGAGGAGGAGCTGGTGTATGGACTGGTCCGTGCTGGGGTGAGGCCTTCAGAGGCCCTTATTGAAGTAGACATAAGGCACAGGTTCTCTGTACTTGGCCTTGATGATGTCCTGGAGCTCAGGTTCCAGATAGGAAACTGGCAATTCACTGAAAAGAGAGAAGGGTGTTATGAGCCTGCCACCTGGACAAACAGCAAATTACCCTGAGATAAAATCCAACATAGTTCCCACCTCTAAGAAGCCCTTGCCCATTTTTTCCATCAGAATTACAAATGGTTTCTATACAGCACAGTATGTTGCTTTTTACTTTTTCTTTTTTGCTTTTTACTTCTGTTGAGCTCTGACTTCATTCTCCCTGGTGCCAAACATCTACCTTCTCAAAGACTGCAAGCACGCTGATCAGAACACAGGAGAGGTGTAGGTGACCACTGAGCTGGGAGTACTAGGAGAAGGGAGATGGACATCTTCTCTGTATCCATTCAGGCTACGTCTGGTCTCCTGGAATCAGTCCTCTCTGCCACCCTGCCCCCTGCCCCTGACACCTGTCTAATGCTTCCCTGTCCCTTTGCCATCATCTCTTCTCACCTACCCCCTGCACCCTTCCCAGGACACACAAGGGAAGCTGAGAGGTCCAAGGCACCCTTCAGCAAACATCAGCCAGAGTAAGTACCTACCCTCTTGTCCAATTTCAAAGACCAGATCCAGCCAGGGGAGATGGGTCTAACAACTCAACCAGCAGGGACAGGAAGTCTCTTACTGTTCCCCTACCATCTTTCCAAGGCAGCCTGTGCTCCACTGGGAGTGAGCGACATCCCTCTGCCCCTTGGAGCTCTGTTTTGGTTTCCCGTTCAACTGGAGGCAAGAGGCCCAGAGTTCACACTTGTCCCCGAACAGATGCTGCCCTGCCTGCCGCTCCCTCTCCTCCAGGAGAGTGGGCAGGTCAGGAAGAGCAGGGACAGGCAATTCAGTAAAAACAAGTGGGTAATGAACAGCTGATACCATTGCTGCGGGAACAGCCCACACGCCACTGGCACCATGAAGATGAGACTGGAAGAAAGGAGAAACCAAAGCATTAGGGGGTGTCTGGCATCTCACAGACTCATCCACACCCCGTGGCTGAGATTCCCCAAAGGATGGGGGAGCTGAACCCGAAGTTCCTCTCCCTCCAACCCTGTTCCTGGTCTCTTGGCGCCTGGAGACTCACTCCAGCACAGGATAAAAGCAGCCCCCTGTACCCCTCACCCCCATCCATCCATCATTCTCGCAGATGAACATGGGAATGGAGACACCAGGGGAGTGTGAGCAGCGGCGCTCATAGCCACAGGCGCCCTCTGGTGTTCAGGGAAAGCAGGAGGGGTGTGAACTCCGGGTCAGGCTCCCGTACTTGCTGAACCCCCAGGCTGTTGGAGAACAGTGAGGGCAGAGCCTCTGGAACATCATGGGGCACACAAGGAATTCTAGGAGCTTGTTCAGGTCCAGGAAAGGGCTTGAATCTTTATTCTCACAAGTTCTCAGAGGATGTGGGCCCAGGACTGTATTTTACAGAATCTGGGATTCTAACAGACCTGGGTTCAAGTCCCAGCTCTGCCACTTCTCAGCTGTGCCACCTGGGGCAAGCCCCCTCTGAGCCAGTGGAGGGAGGGCAAGAGTGCCTACTCGGCAGGGTTACTGCGAGGGTTAAACAAGGTAACCCATGGGACACATTCAGCCCATGGTAGGTAACTGCTCCCTCAGTGGCAAATCAATTCGCAGAAGACACTCTGGCGGGGACTTCTCTGGTGGTTCAGTGGTAAAGAATCTGCCAGCCAACGTAGGAGACATGGGTTTGATCCTCGATCCAGGAAGATCCCACATGCCTTGGAACGACTAAGCCCAGGCACCTCTGACTCCTGAGCTTGTGCTCTGGAGCCCGGGAGTCGCAACTACTGAGCCTGCTCACCCTAGAGCCTGAGCTCTGTAACAAGAGGAGCCACCTCCATGAGAAGCTCGTGCACTGCAACTAGAGAGTAGCCCCTGCTCACTGCAGCTAGAGAAAAGCCTGCAAGTGGGGAAAAAAAGAAGACAGTCTGGCACAATGTTAGACTTATTAAGGATCCAATCTCAGCTCCAGAAATTGCCAACTAGAGATGCTTGGGCAAGTCTCTTCATCTGGGAAAGGAGATGCTGACAGTATGTATACCTTGAGGGCTCAGGGAATCAAGTGAAATTATAGACGTAAAACATCAGCACGGTGGGGGCACACAGGAAACATCCAATACACATGAGCTGAGGTTGTGGTCATTAGCTCATGGCCTCACAAAGCACGAGGAATGCTGGGACTTGCCCAGTCCAGGGCAGGCACCCAAGACCGCTGCTGGGAGTCATGGTGCTTTCCGCCCGTGCGAGCCTGGGACATGTGACAGGCCCAGGCTGTGTCATTTTCACGTCTCACCGTATTCGGATGTATTGAGACATAACTGACATGTGCATGCGTGCATGCTAAGTCACTTCAGTCATGTGCAACTTTTTGCGATCCTAAGGACTGTAGCCCACCAGGCTCCTCTGTCCATGGGATTCTCCAGGCGAGAATACTGGAGTGGGTTGCCATGCCTTCCCCTCCAGGGGACCTTCCCAACCCAGGGATTGAACCCGCTTCTCTTATGTCTCCTGCACTGGTGAGCAAGTCCTTCACCACTGGTGTCACCTAAATTCACCACTGGTGTGAGCTGACCCCTCTGTCACCTCACATAGTTCTTATTTCTCTTTTGTGGTGGGATGATCTTATCATTTGTGTCTTTTCTCTAAAACTACTGCAGACCTAAGGTTGGAGGGGAGACCCCAAGGATAGGAGGACATCCAAGGGTTCTCCTTTCCACCCTAGTGCGTGCACAGGGCCAGCCCAGTGCCTTTGGAAAGATGGGACAAGTCAGAGGGGCCACAGGTGTTCAAGCCTGGGTGCTTTTGAAGTCAGGTAAAGGAGTACATGTCTTCCGACATGGGTGACACAGGAAGACAGATCTCGGGTGCCCCACCACAGACGCCAACTGAGAAAACACATTACTCACAAGCATCCGGACAGCAGAACCTGCAAAGGTGCATGCAGAACCCGGACTCTCTGTGCAGAAACAAGACAAAAGAGAGACCCATGTGACTCACATACTTAGAGGTGAACCCCATCAGCAAGCCAGCTAGAAACCCACAGGCAGGAGACCCTGGCTCTGCAGCGGAGGTGGGAGTCTCCTTGCTCTTAGCAGACAAGGCTGAGAATCAGACAGCCAGGGTACTGGGAGGGGCCTTCCCGGAGTGCAGTGTGGGGATGGGAATGAGATGGAAGGGTGAGAGGGTCAGGAACCCCCAGCACAGGTGTGGTTGGGGCCACCGGGCAGTGAAGGTGCAAAGGAGAATCCACTCACCTGCACGAAGCGCAGCTTCTCCAGTCTCTCCATGAGGACCGGCAGCAGAACTAGAAGAGGCAGAGGAAAGGCTGTAACACTTGCCCTTCTGAAGTCAGGTCACAGACTGAGTGGTTCCCCCTCCTCACCCAGAAGTTCCAGAAAATACTTTTCACTGGGGAGAAGGATGTATAGACATAGCCACACCCACTTCTTCCCCAAGTCCCAGAAGAAGGTGCTTCCCAGACTCCTCAACCTGCAGCCCTATAACCACAGGACGATGGGTACCAAGGGCCAAGAGCACCCTTCTTACAACCAACCATCTTTCAAGCAAGTTTTATATCCTGCTCCATAACCTGTCCCTGCTGGAGGCAAAACCAGAACAAGGAACTTATTTTCTCTACCACTATCTCCCCAACACATTGAAGGAACTTAAGGAATATTTGTTAAATGAAAACAACTTTCTCCACCAAATCTTGATTAACTGACATTCCAGGATTTATGATGTGACTCTCCAGTGGCTCTCGACACTCAAGCAAACCAGTTTGAGAAGAATGCCTATAGAGGCTGGGGTCCCACCCCCAACCCCAAGTGTGGCTGAGGTCTCCATCACATGAGCCAGGGTCCCCCAGGATGGGAGGGCTTCCCCGTCTTACTCATGCCAGGGGCTGCCATGGTGATCCGAGAAATAACCACTTGAGTGATGCCTATCGCTGCAGCTCTCTGAGGACAGAAAAAAGTTAGTTGTCAGTTATGACTTTATGCGGAGTCCATAGGCTGCACCAGAGGGCTGGGCCAGGGTCAGAGTCACGGTCAAGTCTGAGCTGGTGAAGGGGAAGGGATGGACCTGTCAGGGGTTAAGTGACCATACCTGACCCTCTCCCACCCAGCCAAGTTCTTACGGCTTCAGGACCAGAAATGACATGAGCAGAGATATAGAGGGAAAATCGATGAAGGAGGATGGCTCCATGGAAAAGGTTTTTAGCCCAGGCCTGCTCTGAGCGCTAAGAACAGGACAGGGTCTGAGAGGGAACTCCCTCCTCCCACCCCCAGGGCAGGCCTCTGCTCACCCGGGAATGACCGATCTCATTGTGGTTCCTGTCCTTCACACAGATTCCCTGGATGAGTTCCCTAAACACAGACAGGAGGTGCTGGATGCGGGAAAGGGGTGTGTTGGAAGCCCGCCAGCAATGTGACCGGGGGCCAGGCCATTCCAGCTCTAGGGAGCCACCTCCTGCAGCCTGGCCCTTGGAGCAGCCTTCCCCACTCCAGAGAGTGATACCGATATCTAGGGGAGAGGCTCAGAGAGCGAGCGCCAGGTCCCAGCTGCCTAGGCTGGATCTGGAAGCTGCAGAGCAAGTGTATGCTCCAGAGCAAGTTCCCTAGTCCTTCTGAAGACACAGTTACCCTCATCTGCAAAATGGTGCCCCTTCATAGGACTTAGTGAGGACTCAACAGGATGATGCCTGCCAAGTGCTGGGTCCAGTGCCTGACTCCATGACCCACCCACAAACAGGAGCCACTCTGGCTGTTATATTCAAGCCAGCACCCCATCCAAGACCAGGTGGGTGGTGGGGACTCATTCATTTGTTGGAAGGAGCAACCGGATGGGGGAGGGGAAGAGGAGTCAAGTAGAGTGTATGCGTGGCTCTTCCGTGGTGTGCTCTTTCTGCAAGGGTGATTGTGATCACTTTCCATTGACTACTAGTCCTAAGAAAATGTGCCTTACGACATTGGTGATGACCAGGAAGGCTTCAATGTCAATTGTGGCAACAGTAGCTAACGCTTAATATTACATTCCAGGCGCTATTTTGAGCGCTTTGCATCTATTACATCATTAAATTTTGTAGCAGGGGAACATCTTTGCTTTCTCTAGTCAAGGAACAAAAGCTGTGAGACATAGTGGGTTTCTCCTTTCCCCTTTCCTGCTGTGAAGTTTAGAGTCTGGCAGCTGGAAAACATCTATCTACCCCTCTGGCTTCCCTCAGAGCCTCTTGGTTCTGTTTTATCTTTGGATACCTTGCTCTGCTCCGTTTCATTCTGTGAGCCATCCCCAGGGCTCTGGAAGTAGGCCAAGTTCACAACTTAAACACAGTTGTAGTTGAAAGGACGTGAGCTGATGCCAAACCCCGAAGGTTCACACTAAACCCATTCAGAGAACGACTCCCAGCATTCATCACAGACGAAACCCAGGTCACCCGTCCCTCCTGCAGCCATCACTGTTGGAGCCGCCCGTCCTCGGAGAACCTTAGGAAGGGCAGCTCTCCCCACCCTCACCTCAGCCGCCAAAGCCACCCTCTGCCTTGGTCTCCTGCCCTTTCCCTGCTGGACGTTGTGGTTTACAGGGAGGAAAAGGGATCCCTGTACTCACTGCTGGCGCATCATGGGGATGTTGACACAGTTAGCTGCAGCCACGGCGGCAAAGGGCACCCAGCGGCCCACCAGGGGCGGAGCTCTCTGTGGGGGAAAAGGACAAGGGGAGTAGTAGGTCAGGTCCCTGGAAGATGGGGGTGGAAGGGGCTTTAGGACAATAAAATAAGAAATCAGACCTCACTACCGCCACATATCCTGACACCCAGCCTGGGCACCCAAATTCCCTCAAAGGCCTGAGAAAAACCAATGTGGGACAGCCCTGCTGAACTTCCCACTGCTTGGCTAGGCTCTGACCCAAACCCAGCTCTTCCAGTCTGGGAAACCACCCATACCTGGGGAAAAAAAAGTTTTCCCTAGGACTTTGCTGCCCCCTTGTGACCACCATGTCCATAGCAGCCCCAGATGGTACCTTTGTCAACATGTTCATGCCCACAGCAGTGGCCACTGCAGTGGTTGTGGCTGTGATGTAGGAAACTCCCATCTGCCTAGTGGAGGAGAGAGATGTTTGGGAGTGGGGACTCCAGGTGGCTGAGGGCAGGACCAAAGCTTGAGTGATAAAGGCTGGAATTGTGGCTTCTTGCCTGAAAACCTCGACTTCAGCTTGGGATCTCCCTCCAACTCATTCAGATTCTCCTTTCAGTATGTTAAACACACCAAGTGCCTGCCTGCTCAGAACCTCTGCATGCTGCCACTCCCTCTCCTGGGAATCTTTCCCAGGGCTCTTGCATGGCTAAGTCCTTATCTTTCAAAACTCAGCTGAAATGTCAGCTCTGCAGAAAGGACTTCCCTGACCAGCCTATCTGTACGGATGCCCTTCTGCTATTCTCCAGCATGTTGTCTGTTCATTTCCTTAATGGCAGCTATCACAGACTGAGATCATTATGCTTATTTTCCTAAAAAGACCTTAAACTCCAGAGACCACAAGTCTTACTCAAACGTATCCCCCACCCCTAGAACCCTATCCAACACCTAATACACACTCTAGACATAATTGTACCATGAATGAATGAGCGAATGTTGAATTCATCCAGGAAGAAGATTCTCTGCTAGTCTGCCTAATACTTCCAAACCCTGAAAAGAAACCTGGTCACCCACCCAGGGCAGGCCCCACCCAGGGAGGACAGACAGCCCCGGAACCCCTTAAGAAGGGCTATTCCCTTTCAAGGCAAGAAGGCAGCTCCAGGCCCACACAGACAGCCAGGGGTTCAGGCCTCCTACCTGATTGACGTGGGGGAAGCTGCATTCCTGTTGGTGTAGTTGACTAAGGCATTGAAGGACTGGTTTACCCACTGCCAGAAGATCACTGCCGGCATCGTCCTACCAGGAGAGAGGCCGGGAGAGGCAAAGAGGCGGGAGGGCTTGGGGACACCAATCAAACCTGCCACTCCCCAGGCCATTCCCATGCTGTTTCCTGCTCTTCTGCACTGCCTGCCCCTCTGCCTGGAACATCCACACCCCCAGCCTCTTGGTATATGGCTCAATCCTGCTCTCTGGAGAGATCTATTCTTCCTTGGAACCTTCCTGACCCTTCCCCTGTCCTTCCTGAGACACAGTTAGTCATTCTATGATGTCTGCTCCCACCACCCCATATTCTGCCCCCAGCCTACCACTTGGCAAGCTAGACTAACTGTTTCCTTCTTGGTCTCAACAAAACTGGGTGCTCCTTGAGGGGTGGGCTTCCCTGGTGGCTCAGACAGTAAAGAATCTGCCTAGAGTCCGGGAGACCCAGGTTCTATCCCTGGGTCAGGAAGATCCCCTGGAAGAGGGCATGGCAACCCAGTCCAGTATTCTTGCCCTGAGAATTCTATGGATAGAGGATCATGGTGAGCTACAGTTCACGGTGTCACAAAGAGTCGGACACAACTGAGAGACTAACCCTTTTGCTTTCTATCTGGTCCAAGATCTGGCTCGACAATTAGCTAACCGAATATGTTAGGGAGGGAAGAGGGGCAGGGAAAAGAGGAAGGGGAACAGAAAAAGTATTCTCTCTCCAACTGGACTGAAAGTGTCTTCCCATTTTTTAATTTTTTGGATATTATGTTATAAAAATACACTAAATTCATTGTTGAATAAGTACTTTTTAAAGGAGCAGAAGAGTTCAGTTATTGAGTCCTAGAGAAAAATGCCTCAGTTCATATAACCAGGCACCACTATTTCCTGGCTGGTGCACTTGGGCAAGTTACATAACCTCTGTAGAACTGCAGGTCTTCATCTGTAAAATGAAGATGAAAACAGTACCTCTCTGTAGGGCTGCTGAGATTAAATGAGGTGATATATGCGAACAATTGAACACAGTGTCTGGTATCTGTTAAGGAATCAATAAAGACGGCTATTACTATTATCCTACTTTGGCTCCCTCCCTAACAGGTCTAAGTGGTGACCCTGGAGCTGTCTTGCTCCCCAGTCGCACCTGTAGAACTGGAGCATGAAACCCGTGATGATCATGCCACCGGGGACCTGGAAGGACATCCGCCCAATGACGTTCATCTTGTCCCCAGTGTCAGGGTGGAAGGCCGAGTCGTACAGCTTCTTAGCATAGAAAAGCTGCTCCACCTGGGTGCCCGGGGGCACAGTCCCCATCCTGTCACCCAAAGACAACAGGCCGGTGTTACCTCCCAACCTCCGCCTTGAGTCATCCTGCTCTTGGCTCCCCTGCCTCCCTGAGCTCTCTGACTATCCCCTCATCTTTCATTTCCACTTCTCCCCTAGGGCACCCACCGATACTGCCCCAGTGCACCCGGCCCACCCCAGCCGCTCACCTGCTCTGCTCCACCATCACTTTGGCCCAGTCTAGCTCCCGCTCTGGTACTAGGACCGTGCGGGGGTCCGTGATATTGAAGAAGTGCTTCACCCGCCCCAGGAAAGTGCACTGGTCCCAACGGGGGGCATCGATGTTAAAGTCAGACAGGTCAGCCTCCATCCTGCCCATATACAAAATTGTGAATTTCAGAACGGAGGAAAAACAAGGACTGTCCCCCGAATCAAAACCTTCCCCAAAGGCCCTGAGTACCTCCCACTATAGGAGATGGACAGCTCACCCAAGCCGCTAGCATCATCTCACTCAGGTCAGGAAGAACCCAGTGAACTTTCACCCATCTGGGCCACTGAACACCAAATGTTTCCTGAATGCCTGCCAGTGACCAGCCCAGGGCATGATCATGCTGGGGGCAAGACAGGGGAAAGGGACAATACAGGGTCTGTCCTTGGGGAGCTGAGTCTGACTGGGGAACAAGAGCCCACCTGTGGAACAGCAGATAACATGGAGGGCTACGATAAATACAAGATGAGAGGAGGCTGAGCTGGGGGCGGGATCACAAAAATCAAGGGGGGCTTCCCAAAAGAGGTGGAATGTGGGTGAAGCCCCAGAAGGTAGCAGAGATCTATCTGCAGGAGAAGAGGCACGGGGTCACGTGAAAAGTAGAAACAGGCACAGATAAAGACAGAAATGGGGTCCTCCCTGGTGGTCCAGTGACTAAGACTCCTGTGCTCCCAAGGCAGGGAGTCCATGTTTGTTTCCTGGTCAGGAATTGGATCCCACATGCCACTAAGAGTTTGTATTCACCATGAAAAGTCCTGAATGCCACAAGTGAAGATCCCACATGATGCAACTAAAGATCCACATGCCACAATGAAGACCCAGTATAGCTGAATAAATAAACAAATGCATATTTTGAAAACGTGAATGGGAGTTTCCCTGGTGGTCCAGTGGTTAAAAGTCCTCCTGCCAATGCAGAGGATACAGGTTCGATCCCTGCTAAGGGAACACCTCATATGCTGTGGGGCAACTGAGCCCATGCGCTGTTAACTACTGAGCCCGCATGCCTTACAGCCCGTGCTCCACAATGGCACGACAATAAGAAGTCAGTGCACCACAGCTAGAGAGTAGCCCCTGCTTGTCACAACCAGAGAAAGCCTGTACACAGCAATAAAGACCCAGTGCCCCTGCTTGTCACAACCAGAGAAAGCCTGTACACAGCAATAAAGACCCAATGCAGCCAAAAATAAAATAAATAAATCTTTACCTAAAAAAAAAAAAATGAAGGAATGACAACAATGCTATACTAGATGGGATGGAGAAGCTGGGAAGACTCTAAGGTACTTGGACTACCCGTGATGTGGGACAGTATAATTTGAAAGTGGGCTTGGATTAGTTGTAAATATATACGGCAAACTTTGGGGCAACCGCTAAAAAAATTTTCAAAAGACATATGATCTATATGCCAGAGAGGAGAAAAAAGTAGAGTCATGTAAAAAAGCTATGGCTTTTGAACTTCTGCCTGAAAGTTTCAGGAAGCCACTAACAAATTTTAGGAAGAGTGATAAGATTCAGTTCAGTTCAGTTCAGTCACTGAGGTGTGTCCGACTCTTTGAGACCCCATGAATCACAGCACACCAGGCCTCCCTGTCCATCATCAACTCCCGGAGTTCACTCAGATTCACATCCATCGAGTCAGTGATGCCATCCAGCCATCTCATCCTCGGTCGTCCCCTTCTCCTCCTGCCCCCAATCCCTCCCAGCATCAGAGTCTTTTCCAATGAGTCAACTCTTTGCATGACGTGGCCAAAGTACTGGAGTTTCAGCTTTAGCATCATTCCTTCCAAAGAAATCCCAGGGCTGATCTCCTTGCAGTCCAAGGGACTCTCAAGTGTCTTTTCCAACACCACAGTTCAAAAGCACCAATTCTTTGGCGCTCAGCCTTCTTCACAGTCCAACTCTCACATCCATACATGACTATTGGAAAAACCATACCCTTGATGAGACGGACCTTAATCGGCAAAGTAATGTCTCTGCTTTTGAATATGCTATCTAGGTTGGTCATAACATTTTTTCCAAGGAGTAAGCGTCTTTTAATTTTATGGCTGCAGTCACCATCTGCAGTGATTCTGGAGCCCCAAAAAATAAAGTCTGACACTGTTTCCACTGTTTTCCCATCTATTTCCCATGAAGTGATGGGACCGGATGCCATGATCTTCGTTTTCTGAATGTTGAGCTTTAAGCCAACTTTTTCACTCTCCTCTTTCACTTTCATCAAGAGGCTTTTTAGTTCCCCTTCACTTTCTTCCATAAGGGTGGTATCACCTGCATATCTGAGGTTATTGAGATTTCTCCTGGCAATCTTGATTCCAGCTTGTGTTTCTTCCAGCCCAGTGTTTCTCATGATGTACTCTGCATAGAAGTTAAATAAGCAGGGTGACAATATACAGCCTTGACGGACTCCTTTTCCTATTTGGAACCAGTCTGTTGTTCCATGTCCAGTTCTAACTGTTGCTTTCTGACCTGCATACAGGTTTCTCAAGAGGCAGGTCAGGTGGTCTGGTATTCCCATCTCTCTCAGAATTGTCCACAGTTTATTGTGATCCACACAGTCAAAGGCTTTGGCATAGTCAATGAAGCAGAAATAGATGTTTTTCTGGAACTCTCTTGCTTTTTCCATGATCTAGCGGATCTTGGCAATTTGATCTCTGGTTCCTCTGCCTTTTCTAAAACCAGCTTGAACATGAGGAATTTCATGGTTCACGTATTGCTGAAGCCTGGCTTGGAGAATTTTGAGCATTACTTTACTAGCATGTGAGATGAGTGCAATTGTGCGGTAATTTGAGCATTGCCTTTCTTTGGGATTGGAATGAAAACTGACCTTTTCCAGTCCTGTGGCCACTGCTGAGTTTTCCAAATTTGCTGGCATAATGAGTGCAGCACTTTCACAGCATCATCTTTCAGAATTTGAAATAGCTCAACTGGAATGCCATCACCTCCACTAGCTTTGTTCATAGCGATAAGATTAGATGTGTAGTTTAGATAGAACAGTCTAGGCAGTTACATGGAAGTAAATAGGGTGTGGCAAGACCTCAGGGGACACAGAGACCAGCTGGAAGGAAACCCCCAATAATCCAGGCAAGAAGAAATGGGGCTCAAGTGAACCCAGATGCACCAGAACTGGAAGGAAGACCAAAAGCAGAGAAGCTTTTAAAGTAGCCAAATCTGAGGATGTGCCAAGTGATTGGGTATAGCAGGAGTTCTATCAGTCAGAACTCGTCAGAAACAGAATCAATAGGAGATCTACCTACCTGTCCGTCTACCTACCTCTTAGAATTCCTAACCTCAGGTAGGAGGGGGCCCAGCCCTTTTTTAAAGGGATTCCATCTGATTAAGTCAGGCCACCCAGGATAATCTCCCTTTACATTAACTCAAAGCCAACCAGTTAGGGACTTTAATTACATTTGCAAGATCCTTTCGCCACAGTATATGAATCAGCGTTTGGTCTAATAACCAAAAGAACGTGTGTGGATGTTACAAAGTGACTACTTCTCTCTCAGCAGGCCCTCAAACTGGAAGCAGAGCACAGAGGGAGTCCTGGTGAGTTCCTCTGGCCATCCCAAATACCTAGAGTGATACCAGGGCTTCTGATTGGGACAGTAACATGCTGAGAATACAGAAAAACTGGCTTTAAGGGAGAAAACATTGAGTTAGACTTTCCTCGTGTTGAATTTCAAGTGCTACAAGGCTTCCTCAAACCCAAGAGGCTGCCATCTGTCTCAGAAAGTGAAGTCACTCAGTCGTGTCCAACTCTGCGACCCCATGGACTGTAGCCTACCAGGCTCCTCCGTCCATGGGATTTTCCAGGCCAGAATACTGGAGTGAGTGGCCATTTCCTTCTCCAAGAGATCTTCCGAACCCAGGGACTGAACCTGGGTCTCCCTCAGTAGGCAGACACTTTACCGTCTGAGCCACGAGGGAAGTCCTCATGCTTCTTTGCAAATGCCGGTCCAGGACGCTCTTCCTCTCCCTCTTCACTAAATAATACCTGCTCATCTGTTTGTTTGTTTTTTTTTTCCCTTAAGGAGTAATTTTGAGACTTAACTTCCATATCTTCTTCTTCTATGTCATTTGTATTTTTTCTTGGAAAAAAAAAAAAATCACCTGACAATCTTCCATATATATTGAATTACAAATTCACAGGCATGCCTTAAGCAAGATTTAAAAAGCAGTCTTCTTCAGTTTGCTGAGGTGCTGCCCCCTGAAGGGCTGGCAGGCAGGAAACTGGATGTGCTGGAATGCTGAGTAAGAGGGCTGATGAAACTCTCCAGGAAGCCACTGAGATTCTGGGAAGCTGCGTACCGGGATGCTGAGGGAACTCAACCGGAAGCTGCCAGCTGGGGTGTTGCTGAAACTTGACACGAGGCAAGCACCCAGGCACCGGGAAGACTACCCCTTCCTCATCGGTGCTCCTCCAGCGCCCTCTCCTGGTAGAGCTTAAAATCATATCAGAGAGCAAAGGAAAAAGGTTTACCACGTCCGGAATCACAAGACACGATGAAGAAGGGTAGATTGGGAGCTAAGGAGCTATAAACTAACTGGCACTGATACACAGCTGACTTTTTTTGCTTCACATTTTAGAGAATTCTCCATTTTATATATACAGCTCCATCTCACTCTTTTATATATTATTACATACTATTCCATGTGCCTTGATTTCATCCTTTGGTAGACATTTGGGTTATTCTGTTTTTCACTGTTGAGAGTATCCTTATACACATTACTTTGTGTATATGGCAACTATATCTTTTTTTTTTTTTGACTGCACTATACATCATGTTGGATCTTAATTCCCTGCTGTACGTGCGAAGTTGCTTCAGTCTTGTCCGACTCTGCAACCCCATGACCTGTAACCTACCAAGCTCCTCTGTCTGTGGGATTCTCCAGGCAAGAATACTGAGTGGGTTGCCATGCCCTCCGCCAGGGAGTCTTCCCGACCCAGGGATCAAACCCACATCTCTTTTGTCTCCTGCACTGTCAGACAGGTTCTTTACCACTAGGGCCACCTGGGAAACCCCTTGGTCCCTCCCAGACCAGGGATCAAATCTGCGCCCCCTGCATTGGAGGTGTAGTCTTAACCACTAGACCATCGGGGAAGTGCCACAACTATACCTTTAAGATAGATTTCTAGAAGTGAAATTGCTGGATCAAAGGACGTACATGTTTTAAATGAAATCTTTATAAATATAATTCAAATTGATTTTTCCATCAGTTTAGTCAAACTTTTACCAAAATGGATAAATAAATCTTTTCTTTCTTTCCAATATGATGGGCAGAAACAATATTGTTATTTTCATTTATATTTCTTTTTAAAATTTATTTAAAAATTTTTTGAGGGGGCAGCACTGTGCAACGTGTTGGATCTTAGTTCCCTTAATAGGAATCGAACCTGTGCCCCCTGCAGTGGAAGTACAGAATCTAAACCACTGGACCATCAGAGAAGCTCCTGAATTGTATTGTCTTGATTCTTAATGAGATTAAGCATCTACTCATATGTTTTTGGCCGTTTGTTTTTCTCATTCTGAAAACTTTAAGTTACAGAATTTTTGTAATAATTCAGTGCCAAAGTATATAAAGTGTAAATGATAGTGGTTAACATGTTTTTTTAAAAAAAGCTAGGTGGACTTCCCTGGTGGTTCAGTTTAAGACTTCACACTTTCACTGCAGGGGGTTCGAGTTCGATTCTTGGTTGGAGAACCAAGATCCCAAATGCCATGTAGTGTGGCCAAAAGAAAATAATTAAAAAACAAAAGCTATCTTCTTGAGTTATACAATCATGTAGATCCAAGGCACTCACAGACTTGCGCAAACAAAGCCAGGATTTCATATTAGAGAAAGGAAACATATGGCTGACGGAAGCCATAGACCTAATAAAGAATAAATGTTTTATATTATATAGTAGAATGAAAGGGAACTTCCACTCAAGACATTACCTCAGTAAAGACCCATGGGTTATTACAGCTGCAAGGGAAGTTACAGCAAAGTCACCTCAGAATAAATAGCAGCCTTAAAAGCAGGGGCATTAGCAAGTAATCTCAAGGACTCCCCTGCCCTCCCCCAAAAGTAGCCTTTTGCTCTGCAGAGACAGTCTGAATGATAAGCACCTACCCATCCTTCAGATCTTGGTTGAAACCTCCTTTGCTCAGAGAAGTCTCTGAAGGACCCCTTCCTCCCTCTCATGCACTGCTATGAGTTCCTGGCTCTGTACTTGTCCTTCAGAGCCATGCCATGTGTGATACGCTGTGGTTTTACCTGAATTAATGCCCACCGTCCCCCACTAGGCCATAAGCTCCTTGAAGCCAGGAGTGTGTCCATTGCTCACCACCGTTGTCTCAATGCCTAGCATAGCAATTCGAGTATTTGCTAAAGAAGAGGTCTAGTCAGTAGACAATTGGATATTTAGGCTTGAAACCCAGCACAGAGATCAGGGTTAGAAGTAAAACAGTGAGGGAGCAACATGGGGTTGGGTTAAGATAAAGTTTTCCAAAGAGAAAATGCAGACTGGGAAGAGCAGTGATCCAAGGAAATACCCAGGAAAACCACTATATTTAAGAGGTAACCCATCAAAAATCTGAGAACTAGAGAGGCAGCAGGCAGAAGCAGCCAACAGATGAGGTAGAGTGAGAGCAGACATCAACTTTTAGACTGTTTGTTAAGGTGGGGGAGACGTCCACACCCTACCAGAGCCCAGGAGAAGCTCCAGGCTCTGTCTTTTAAGGACAGGCTGACGTGGTTCCTGCAGGGGGGCTGGTCCAAAGACCAAAGGCATTTCACCCAGTCCCAGCTGAAACCAGGAGGGGGAAAGAGTTCCCTTTATTCTAGAGGAAAGAAAAACAGTAAGCCTTGACTTACAGAGCCCCACACTTGCACCAGATGGAGACAGCCCCAATGCTATGCCTCCCCTTCAACACAGACACACACACAACACACACACTTCTCAGCCATCCCTCTCCACTCTCAACTGAACAATCCAATACTGAAAAATCCTCTTTCTTTCACAGTGAAAGCACTTCTACCATGAAGGGGTAATCATTTGCTAAGTCATGCAAGAATCTTTGCCTTCATTACCAAGGAACATCCTTGTCCTGTCTTATGTAAAACATAAAAGGAAAAAAATCTAAATTCTATGTCTTAACATTTGTTCCCATTCCATCGGCCCCCAAAGGGGACAGTTCTGTGATTCCTTCAGGGCAAACTCAAGCCCTTCGGTTACATAAGCCCATAGAATCCTGTCCTCGTTTGCAGCACGTGGGGCTTTTGTAGTTGTCACTTTCTTGATGTTTATTAGTGTAAAATCTGCCTCCCCTGACAGACTGTAAGGTGCACGCTATAGTCCTCATCTGCCCTCTAAAAACACTTACTGCCTGCCTGGAATGCATTCCAACTTATTCTTGGGTTCTCCGGGCATCAAGGATGTCCCCTACATCTTGTCTTTTTTTGTCAAACTCAGAACCTGCCTTGGTTACAAAAGTAATAACAGGCTTTCTTTCATGAAGCTGCAAACTGTCTACCCCTCCTATACTGAGTCCTACTGGTAGCTGAGTTTTCAGCAGTTACGCTCCCTCTTCCTACACAAGCCATATCTAATACTTCCTAAAAAGGTGACTATGATATGATATCCAGGGTTCCCCTACAGGGAATGGGGGAAAGGTGGAAATCAAACAGGTGACTGACCAATACTTCCCTTTCCTTCCAGGATTAGAGAATGTCACAGCTCAAAAACATTAGGGATCCAAGATCTCAGCTTACAGATGAAGAAACTAATGCCGAGGAGGTTCCCATGCATTGAGCTAGCGTGGTGAGCGTTTATGGCATGCATGGTCCTGCACTGTGGCAGATACAAATGTGAGCAGGAAACAGATCTAGTCCTATTTATCCAGTAATCCAAACATTACAGCTAGGGCCATATTTTCCCAAGGTTATAAGACTTAGACAGGAATTCCTTGACGGTCCAGCAGTTAGGACTCCACTCGTCACTGTCGAGGGGGCAGTGCAGAGTGGACAAAAAAAAAAAAGAGAGAGAGAGAGAGACCTCAAAGTCACAAGGCTTAGAGTCACTTAGACGGGTCCTCTTATTCACTAAAAGGTGCTTGTCTCAAGAAAGAGAGAAAAGGAGGGAAGAGGGGAAAATATTTTAAAAATTATGTAACCTACTACCTCTCCTTAAGCAATGCTCGTCCTTCCAGGGTGAGAGCTGATTTTCTCAAGCAGATAGTATCAGAGTTTGAGAAACAGGCTTTCCAAACTCTTCTAGAGTATCCTTTTGCAAGGGCAGGGGAAGCATCCAAGATCTCCTATTTGAATCCCCTACTAGGGGAAAAAACAAAACATCATTGTTAGTACTCCCATTGGAGGAAGATCAAGGCAGTCCAAGACTCAAACAGTTCAAACACAAAGTCCACTGAGATGTCAAGGGCTGGTGTCAAGGCTACCTAGCTCAACCTGGAGAATGAGACTAATAATTAAACCAGCAGGCCCTGGTAGTATATGCCTATGTACAATCAAATGACTCCCTGGCAGCCATGATGTTAGATTCCAGGCAATTTTGGAAGAGAAGTCTGCTTTGCCTTTTTCACAGAAGAACCAGCAGG
>SJYQ01003952.1:0-48456 GCA_006410935.1 Redunca redunca
TGAATATACTATCTAGGTTGGTCATAACTTTCCTTCCAAGGAGTAAGCGTCTTTTAATTTCATGGATGCAATCACCATCTGGCTAAACATTATACCACATTTATCGAGCATCTACTGTGTGTCCAGTTGTGCTGTATGCTCAAGTCATCAGAAAAATGAGTAAGACCTGGGGGCTAAGTCACTAGTGAAGAGACCAGTGTGAATTCACCTTCAGGGTAAACCCAGTGTGCCTTGGGAGCACAGAAAAGAAAGTGCCTTTCCCTCAGGGAGCGTGGTGCTCACATAGTTCTTTTCTCAGAGGAGGCCTGAAAGTTAGGACTCTTTTTTTTTTTTTTTTTAGCTGCCTCAGGTCTTAATTGCAAGACTCAGGATCTTCACTGCATCAGGACTTTTACTGTGGCTCAGGGACTCCCTAGTTGTGGTGCACAGACTTAGTTGCTCCAAAACAGGCGGGATTTTAGTTCCCCAACCACAGATCGAGCCCTTGTTCCCTGTATTGCAAGAAGATTTCTTTTCGTTTGTTTTTGTTTTCTTTGTATTTTTCAAGGCAGATTCTTAACCATTGGTCCTCCAGTGGAGTCCATGTGAGGGCTTTATGTTCAATAGAGGAAAGGGGACACTAGGCAGGAAGAGCAGCAAGTGTCCACCCAGGCACAGAAGCCTGGAGAAGCACACTGCACAAGGGGGCTCTAACCGAGACATGGAGTTGGGGGCTGCAGGAGATGAGTCTGCAGTGGGGCAAAGTGCTACCTCATAACAAGCCCCATTTGCTCTGCTGAGGATCAGAGACTTTGTAGGCAACAAGAGACCACCGAGGTGATACAAATGGAGAAATGACACGTGGTCAGACTTGTGTTTTAGAATCATTGTTATGACAATTTGACAGGAGTGGGTAAAAACTGGAAGGGAGGAATATTTGTCCAAGTGGCGAGGAGACGAGATATGAGAAGCATTTGGGAATGGAAACTAGGAGTGTATCAGATATTGGGTGTATCTGAGGAAGTGTTTTTAAGAGACTGGGACTTTCAGCTTGGTTAGTCACCATCATTCTGAGAGACTAGAATGAAAAGAGGCTGGAGGAGGACTTAGGTGATTACCTCTGGAGACCAGCCTGCAGGGGATTGGCAGAGAAGATGGAGCTGAAAAGGGAAACCAAAAGAAGCAGGAAGAAAATAGAGAAGATATTTGCTCATGGAAGCCAAGGGCTAAGATGGAGGGAGTGGTCACAATGTTAGCTATGGAAGATGGCAAGTAGGATAATAGACAAACTGTTCTTTGGATTTGACAGGACGGTCATTGGGCTCTTTGCAGGGAGCAGTTTTGGTGAATGACTGGACAGAAGTCAAATCACAGTGTACAGAGGAATGAATGGGAGGTGAGAATGTTGAGACCATGCTTTTAAAATGTTTGACAGAATGGCTAAGACTAGTGGGGAGTAGCTGTGTAGAGATATGTGGAGAAGGGAGATTTTGCCTTTTCCGTTTGGGGATTAGCTTGTGAAAAGAGGGTCAGGTGGTGGAGCAGAGAGTCCCAGAAACAATGGAAGGGGATGAGCACGGAGGCAGGTGGGGCTCAGCAACTGCTCTCTGAGTTGTGCCCAGCACACAGTAGGCATCAGTAAATGTTTGGATACCTGAATGGAAAAGGGAATGAGTAGTTCTCAAACCTGTATTTCCAACCTGTGAGTAGGCTGTAAAATCAATTTAACAAGCATTCATCATCATTTTTACCTTAATGAAATAGAATAGAGTTTAAATATCAGAGTGATTACCCATGGTAAAGGTAAGCATTGCTTCTTAAGTGAAAGTCACTCAGTTGTGTCCGACTCTTTGTGACCCCATGAACTCTACAGACTGTGGAATTCTCCAGCCTAGGATACTGGAGTGGATAGCCTATCTCCTCTCCAGTGGATCTCCCCAACCCAGGAATTGAACTGGGGTCTTCTGCATTGCAAGTGGATTCTTTACCAACTGAGCTATCAGGGAAGGCCTGATATATTTAAGAAGAAACATTGCTTCTTAAATCATCCCATATATGAAGTATGCTATGGTTACATTAAATGAGATTGTTGTTGTTTTTATTTTGTTTAATGTTTGAAAGCCACTGCTGTGGCAAACACAAAGATAAGTACACTAGCTTATAACTAACTTGATCTGTTTTGCACATAGTAGAATCCCCAGTGCTTTGCACACAGCAGATCTCAATAAATTTTGGTTGACTGAGCGGGGGCAAAGGTAACAGAAGGAGTTAAGGGGATTTATTTTAACATGGTTCCCATAGATTAGTTTATATAATAACATGAGAGGCTGTTTAGCACAGCAATTTCCTGTCTTTAGCTTTTCCATATGCTGTAGATTGAGCAAGTCATTTTTACTGACTTCAGTTTGCATGTCTATTATTAGCCTTTCTCAACTGGAGCTCCTCATATGAACTACAGAACACAGAAAATAATTTCAGTGACTATTTTCTTGATTCTTCACGGGATGATATATAAGTAGTGTCATTCTTAATACATAGGGGAAAAAATATTGGTTGAATGAATCATTTCATTGGAGTAAAAGAAGATGGGATTGAAGAAATATGAAAGTGCCTTGAAGATGGAAATGGGAGAAGTCGGTCCAGACCAAGAGAAAAAGCATTAGCAAAGATGGGAAAGTAACTGGGGGAAAGTAGGCTGGACGCAAGCAGAATGGGCACTAAGACTTCAATGAGGACATTTGGAAGAGGGTGTGAAAGCCAGAGTGAGGAGTCTATACTAATGTGAAAAACTGTGTACTGAGCTGTATCTACCGCAGCAGAACCAGACCATGCCAGCAGGCTCTGCTGCAGCTCAGTGCTTGGATGCAAGTCTCAGCTCTCACTTAGCGGGGTGGTGACCTTAGGCAAATTCCCTAACCTCCTTGTACTTCATCACCTCTTTGTACTTTGTAACATGGGGATATGGAGAAGGCAATGGCACCCCACTCCAGTACTCTTGCCTGGAAAATCCCATGGATGGAGGAGCCTGGAAGGCTGCAGTCCATGGGGTCGCTGAGGGTCGGCACCACTGAGCAACTTCACTTTCACTTTTCACTTTCATGCATTGGAGAAGGAAATCGCAACCCACGCCAGTGTTGCTGCCTGGAGAATCCCGGGGACGGGGGAGCCTGGGGGCTGTCCCCTATGCGGCCGCACAGAGTCGGACACGACTGAAGTGACTCAGCAGCAGCAGCAACAACATGGGGATAATACCACCACCTGTCTGTGTTATCATTAGATCCAACTGCTAGTAGCAAAGTAGCAATAACAAAATACTAAACAAGATAGCCCTTTCCTTTCACATAAAAATAGGCAGTCCATGGTGAGTATGAAAGATACACAATCATCAGGGACCCGAGTTTACATCATCAATCCCCAATATATGGCTTCCATATCAGGGTCTGACTCCAATTAATACAACCACATTCTAACCAGAAGGAAGAAGAAAGAGCAATAGCACATCCTCAACCTGTAAGACGCAGCCCGGCGCTTCCGCTTTGATGCTATTGGTCAGAACAGTTCACATGGCACATCCAGCAAGGAAAACTGGGAAGCGTCATCTTTATTCTAGTCAGCTACATGGCCTGGCTGGCCAACACCTGGGAGTTCTGCTCCCCAGAAAGAATAGATATTGGGGGATAAGAGGCAGTATCTGCCCCCAACCTCATCGGCAGTGTGAAGTTAAACGAAATGAATACAACTGGAGCTTTTAGAACAGTTCCAAGCATGAACGAATCACTTAAAAATGTCTTTGTTGTCTTATCCTCACCCTCCCCTATGCATAACACCTGTACACCACCAAACTCCAAACAATCCTAAATTTACACCTCTATTACAGTTCATGGGGTCGCAAGAGTTGCCACGACTTAGCTGCTAAACCACCACCAGTCTAGGTTTCCCAGCCACGCCAGTGGCAACACCTAGAGCCAGTGTTCCTACTGAAGGAGTCCTGAATCTTGCCAGTAGCCCTTGCCAGTTCAGATATTGGTTAGGAGCACCCCGAGGGTGGCCTTGGCACAAATGCATAAAATGGGCAAAGAGGGAAATTCCCTCGTGGTCCAGTGCTTAGTATTCAGTGCTCTCACTGCCAGGGCCTGGGTTCAGTCCCTGGTCAGAAAACTAAATCTTGCAAGCTTCATGGTGTGGCCAAAAAGAAATTAATTAAAATAGGCAAAGATAATATGTGTAGACATAAAAGTAAATGGCCAAATTTTTAAATGCTCATCATGACTTCATAATTTTACAAAAATTACCATTTTAAGTAATTTACATTTTTCTTATTTCTATGGGTGAAATAATATGATTCTGAGTGCTCTTAACAGTTTCTTTATAAATATGGAAATCATCCTTTTGTCACAAATGTTCTTAAAAATAGGCTTTTCCACAGAACTAGAAGAAAAAATTTTAAATTTGTATGGAAATGCAAATTTTGACCCAAAATGGCCAAAGTGGTGTTGGAGAAGACTCTTGAGAGCCCCTTGAACTGCAAGGAGATCCAACCAGTCCATCATAAAGGAGATCGGTCCTGGATATTCATTGGAAGGACTAATGTTGCAGCTGAAACTCCAATACTTTGGCCACCTGATGCGAAGAGCTGACTCATTGGAAAAGTCCCTGATGCTGGGAAAGATTGAGGGCAGGAGGAGAAGGGGATGACAGAGGATGAGATGGTTGGATGGCATCACCAACTCAATGGACATGGGTTTGGGTGGACTTCGTGAGGGGGTGATGACAGGGAGGCCTGGCGTGCTGCGATTCATATGGTTGTAAAGAGTCAGACACAACTGAATGACTGAACTAAACTGAACTGAGCCAAAGCAATTCTGAGAAAGAAAAACAGAGCTCGAGGAACCAGGTTCCCTGGCTTCAGACTATACTGCAAAGCTACAGTAAACAAAACAGTATGAGACTGTCACAAAAACAAAAATATAGATCAATGTAACAGAATAGAAAATCCAAAAATAAACCCATGGACCTATGATCAATTAATCTATGGCAAAGGGGGCAAAACTATATAATGGAGAAAAGTCAGGCTCTTCAATAAGTGGTATTGGGAAACCTGGATAGCTTCATGTAAACAAACGGAACTAGAACATTCTCTAACACCATACACAAAAATAAGCTCTAAATGAGTTAAAGACCTATATGTGAGACCAGTTACTATAAAACTCTTAGAGGAAAACATAAGCAACATCATTTTTCATTCATCTGCTGGAGTAATGAAAATAAAAACAGAAATAGACAAATGGGACCTAATTAAAGTTAAAAGCTCTTGCATAGTAAAGGAAACCATAAGCAAAACAAAGGCAACCCACAGAATGAAAAAAAAAATTAGCAAATTAAGCAAACATACAAGCATCTCATGTAGCTCAATATAAAAAACAAAAACTGAAACAAACAACCCAGTCAAAAACTGGGCAGAAGATCTAAATAGACATTTCTCCTGAGAAGACATATCAAAAAGCACAAAAAAAGATGCTAAACCACTAATTATTAGAGAAATACAAATCCGAACTATAATGAGAGGGATTCCCTGGTAGTTTATGCAAGAGACACAGGTTTGATCCCTAATCTGGGAAGATCCTACATGCTGTGGAGCAACTAAGCCTGGGAGCCACAACTACTGAGCCCGTATTCCTTCAAGCCCTTACTCCACAACGAGAGAAACCCCTGCAATGAGAAGCCAGTGCACTGCAACTAGAGAGGAGCCCCCATTTGCCACAACTGGAGAAAAGCCTGCACAAAGACCCAGCACAGACAAAAATAAACAAACAAGTTTTAAAAATGGTCCACATCAAAAATAAATAAATACAATAATTTTAAAAAGCTACAATGAGATACCATCTTACATCAGTCAGAACAGCCATCATCAAAAAGTCTACAAACAATAAATGCTGGAGAGGTTGGGCAGAAAAGGGAATTCTCTAATGCCATTGGTGGGGATGTAAATTGGTACAACCACTATGGAGAACTATACGGGGGTTTCCTAAACTAATCAAATCAGAACTACCATGTGATCCAGCAATCCCACTCCTGAGCATATATCTCACAAAGAACGTAATTCAAAAAGATACATGAACCCAATGTTCATTATTGCACTTTTACAATAGCCAAGATATGGAATCAGCCTAAATGTCCATCAGCAGATGAATGGAGAAAGAAGATGTATATATACACAGTGGAATAGCTACTTAGCTATAAAGAATAAAATAATGCCATTTGCAGCAACATGGATGGATCTAGAGATTATCATACTAAGTGAAGTAAGTCAGACAGATAAATATCATGAAATCACTCGTATGTGGATTCTAAAAAGATGATACAAATGAACTTATTTACAAAACAGAAACAGACTCGTAGACTCAAAAAATGAATTTATGGTTACCAAAGGGAAAAGGTGGAGGGGAGGGATAAATTAGTCTGGGGATAACATACAGCTACCCACTCCAGTATCCTTGCCTGGAAAATTCCATGGACAGAGGAGCCTGGCAAGCTACAGTCCATGGGGTTGCAAAGAGTCAGACATGACTGAGAAATTAATGTTTACCATGTTTAAACATATACACACTATTATATATAAAATAGATAATTAATAAGGACCTACTGTATAACACAGGGTGTGCAACAATATTGTATAATAACCTGTATAGGAAAAGAATATGTAAAAGAATGGGTATATGTATATTATAACTGAATCGGTTTGCTCGGTACCTGAAACTAACATTGTAAATCAGCTATATCACCAACATAAAATAAATATTAAATTAAAAAAATTATTTTAAAAATAGACTTTCAAAAAGATAAACTTTTCCATTATAGAATCACCAAAATCAGTGGAGCCAGGGATATGTGGCCCTGTGTTTGCTGCATAGTGACATACAGTGGGATTGAGAAAATACAGAAATAAATTGAGTGTAATGGGAACCAGATTTCTCACTATCAGGGAAGGAAATTATGGAGCAGAGGAAGCTAGCCTAGACCTTGCTGGATTGGAATTGAAAGTTTGGTATGAGCTCATGATCTTTCATAAGGATAGCTATAGATATTGATACTGTGGTGGTTTTAATGTAGATCCACATTTTGGTGGGTTTTTAAAAAATTCTTTTCCCTTCAAAAGGTAGAGTATAATCTCCTTGCCCTTGAATGTGGGCTGAACTTAATGTCTTACTCAGTCCAGTCACTCAGTCTGACTCTTTGAGACCTCATGGACTGCAGCACGCCAGGCTTCCCTGCCCTTCACCAACTCCTGGAGCTTGCTCAAACTCATGTCCATCTAGTCGGTGATGCCGTCCAACCATCTTATCTTCTGTTGTCCCCTTCTCCTCCTGCTTTCAATCTTTCCCAACATCAGGGTCTTTGCCAGTGAGTGAGTTCTTCCATCAAGTGGCCAAAGTATTGGAGTTTCAGCTTTAGCATCAGTCCTTTCAATGAATATTCAGGACTGATTTCCTTTAGGATGGACTGGTTGGATCTCCTTGCAATCCAAGGGACTCTCAAGAGTCTTCTCCAACACCACAGTTCAAAGTCATCAATTCTTCAGTGCTTAGCTTTTTTATAGTCCAACTCTCATGTCCATACATGATTACTGGAAAAACATTAGTTTTGACTAGTCAGACCTTTGTCAGCAAAGTAACATCTCTGATTTTTAATATGCTGTCTAGGTTGGTCATAGCTTTTCTTCCAAGGAGTAAGCGTCTTTTAATTTCATGGCTGCTGTCACCATCTGCAGTGATTTTGGAGCCCAAGAAAATAAAGTCTGTCACTGTTTGCATTGTTTCCCCATGTATTTGCCATGAAGTGATGGGACCAGACGCCATGATCTTAGTTTTTTGAATGTTGAGTTCTAAGCCAGCTTTTTCACTCTTCTCTTTCACTTTCATCAGGAAGCTTTTTAGTTCCTCTTCACTTTCTGCCATAAGGGTAGTATCATCTATATATATATGAAGTTATTGATATTTCTCCCAGCAATCTTGATTTCAGCTTGTGCTTTATCCAGCCTGGCATTTCGCATGATGTATTCTGCATGTAAGTTAAATAAGCAGGGTGACAATATACAGCCTTGACAAACTCCTTCCCCAATTTGGAACCAGTCTATTGTTTCAGGTCTTGTTCTAACTGTTGCCTCTTGACCTGCATACAGATTTCTCATGAGGCTGGTAAAGTGGTCTGGTATTCTCATGTCTTGAAGAATTTTCCATAGTTTGTTGTGATCTACACAGTCAAAGGCTTTAGCGTAATCAGTAAAGCAGAAGTAGATGTTTTTCTGGAATTCTCTTGCTTTTTTTATGAGCCAGTGGATGTTGGCAATTTGATCTCTGGTTCCTCTGCCTTTTCTAAATCCAGCTTGAACATCTGGAAGTTCAATTCACATACTGTTAAAGCCTGGTTTGGAGAATTTTGAGCATTACTTTGCTAGTGTATGAGTTAATTGTGCAGTAGTTTGAACATTCTTTGGCATTGCGCTTCTTTGGGATTGGAATGAAAACTGAACTTTTCCAGTCCTGTGGCCACTGCTAAGTTTTCCAGATTTGTGGGCGTATTGAGTACAGTGCTTTAGCAGCATTATCTTTTAGGATTTGAAATAGCTCAACTAGAATTCCATCCCTCCACTAGTTTTGTTCATAGTGATGCTTCCTAAGGCCCACTTGACTTCACATTCCAGGATGTCTGGCTCTAGGTGAGTGATCACACCATCGTGTTTATCTGGGTCATGAAGATCTTTTTTGTGTAGTTTTTTGTGTATTCTTGCCACCTCTTCTTAATATCTTCTGCTTCAGTTAGGTCCATACCATTTCTGTCCTTTATTGTGTCTATCTTTGCATGAAATGTTTCCTTGGTATCTCTAATTTTCTTGAAAAGATTTCTAGTCTAGAACTTAATGTCTAGGTGACCTCCAATGCTAGGTTATAGAAAGGATATAAAAATTCACCTTCTTTCTCTCTCTCTTTCTCCCTCTCATTGCTTGCCTTTGGAATCCAGTCACCAACTTGTGAGTAAGCCAGGGTCCCATGGCAGGCCATATGTAGGTGTTCCAGGGATAGCTCCTGACCCTGACAGCCAGCAGCAAGTGCTACACATGTGAATGAACAACCTTTGGATGATTTCAGCCCCAAGGACCCAAACATCATGGCACAGAAACAAGTCATTACCCATTGTACGCACTTTGAATTCCTGGCCCTCGTAAACCATGAGAGATAATACAGAATTATTATTTAAGCCACTAAGTTTGAGGATCATTTGTAGATAATTAATATGTATTATATGTCTGCATATGTGTGTATTATGTGTTTGTACATACATACATTTCCTACCTCTGTCCACTGAAAAATTATAGAAACAATGATAACCCAGGAGTTATGAGCATGCCTGGCATGCAGATCTTATTTTTGGAATAGCATTCTCCCAAAGAAATAGCTGAGTCCGGGGCTGGGGCAGAGAAAGTATAAGATGAGCTTGGAACATATTATACAACAGAATGCTCAAGTATGTCTAAAGGACCAAGAGCCAACTGGAAGGGGCTCCCTTGGCCATATCTGGGAACATGTGAATATCCAAATAAATAATGATCGTAAAGGACTATAACCCACTGAACAAAACAAGATCTAAAAGTTCATACTGATATATTGAATAAGTGATTGAGTAGGAGGGAAGAGAAAGCTTTCTTTTCTGTAGGCTGTCAACTAATATTGTTTATTAATAAGTAAAAACCACTTACAAATCTAACAAAACCAAGTGGTAAAAATTAAATTACGTCAATACATATGACAGCACATGCCTCCTGATATGACACACTGAGATCACAGGATCACCTCTTGAATATTCTTGCTAAAGGTACATGACCTGAACCTAACCATGAAGTTACATCAGGCAAGTCCAACAGTGAGGGACATGCTACAAAGTAATTGACCTGCATTCTTCAAACGTGTCAAGGTCAGAAAAGTCAAGGAAAGTCTGAGGAACAGGTCCAAATTGAGGAGACTAAAGACATGATGGGTAAACAGAAAGTGTTATCCTGAACTAGTTCCTGGGCCTACAAAGACTATAACTGGGACAACCAGCAAATTTTGAGTGAGGCCTGTGGATTAGACGGCAAGTGTATGATGTTAATTGATGGTTAGTCAAGGCTATGGTTTTTCCTGTGGTCATGTATGGATGTGAGAGTTGGACTGTGAAGAAGGCTGAGCGCCGAAGAATTGATGCTTTTGAACTGTGATGTTGGAGAAGACTCTTGAGAGTCCCTTGGACTGCAAGGAGATCCAACCAGCCCATTCTGAAGGAGATCAGCCCTGGGATTTCTTTGGAAGGAATGATGCTAAAGCTGAAACTCCAGTACTTTGGCCACCTCATGTGAAGAATTGACTCACTGGAAAAGACTCTGATGCTGGGAGGGATTGGGGGCAGGAGGAGAAGGGGACGACCGAGGATGAGATGGCTGGATGGCATTACTGACTCGATGGACGTGAGTGTGAGTGAACTCTGGGAGTTGGTGATGGACAGGGAGGCCTGGCGTGCTGCGATTCATGGGGTCACAAAGAGTCGGACACGACTGAGCGACTGAACTGAGCTGAACTATCTGGGAAGATGTCCCAGTTTGTTGAAAATTTGTGCTGAAGTGCTTAGGCTGAGTGATACAGTTCGTTTGCATCTGACTCTCAAATGCTTAAAGCATATGAATTTTATGGAGAGAGAGAATGGTAATACAAATATGGTAAACAGTTAACTGGGGAATCTGAGTGAAAGCATATTAAGTTCTCTGTATTGTTTGTGCAACTTTATCGGTAATTTTTTTTTAATTGAAGGATAATTGGTTTACAATATTGTGTTAGTTTTTACTGCACAACAGTGTGAATCCACTATAAGTATACAAATATCTCCTCCCTGCTGAGCCTCCCACACCCCATCCCACCTCTCTGGGTCCTCACAGAGCACCAGGCTGAGCTCCCTGTGCGCTACAGCAGCTTGTCACTAGCTGTCTGTTTTACAAACACATGTATATATGTCAGTCCTGCTTTCTCAGTTCGTCCCACCTTCTCCTTCCCTCGCTGTTCCACAGGCCCATTCTCTATGTCTGCGTCTCTATTCCTGTCCCGCGAATAGGTTCATCAGTACCATTTTTCTATATTCCATATTTGTGTGTTAAAATGCAATCTTTTCCTCTTTCTGACTCACTTCACTCTGTATGACAGTGAAAGGTCTTTTTTTTAAATAGGCCTTCCTGGTTTTGTTGTTGGTCTTTTGACTTTAGAAGCTTTTCTAAAAACACTTCAATTTATCTAGCTTTTCCCTCTTGGCTTTTGGGTGATGAGTCTTGCTTGGGGTCCCTGGGACCACAGCTAATTAAAGAGGAAAGGTGGTAAGTTTGACTCCACTTCTACAAGAGAAATACCAATGGGCACTTTTAACAGCAGCTTTTAACAGGAGCCACAGCTTAGCAGATGGAAATGGGGAATTCCACAGCTTTGGTGCCCCAGGCATCTTCAGCTGAATTTCTGGCAAACATCTCAGGTTCAGCAGAGCTAAAATGTAGCTAATCATTTCCTTCCAACCAGCCACTTCTTTGGACTTCCCTATTTCTGACAGTCAGGTGTCCAAACTCAGGAGTCACTGTTGTGTTCTCTCATTTTTCCACATCTAACCAGAAACTGACATTCTTTACTCTTTGTGTTCTGCTGCCTCTCTATTCCAGACCCTCATCCTTAAACCCTGAATTGTCACTAAAGTCATCTCCATTTATCGCCCAGGTAATCAGTACCCTAATCCTGTAGTAGAATTCTCAGGGACTTACCCCGCAACACACACACCATGACCTTGAATTGTTCATTATATATAGTGTTACTTTAAACTGTGTTGAAACATAAAACTGAATATCAATTCCTTAGTGCTCTCATTCAATTCTAAAATCAAAACAGGGACTTCCCTGGTAGTCCAGTGGCTAGGACTGCATGCTCCCGATGCAAGGGGCCCGGGTTCCATCCCTGGTCAGGGAACTGGATCCCATATGCCGCGACAAAAGGCCCCTGTGTGCTACAACAAAGATCAAAGATCCCGAGTCCCCCAACTAAGACCTGGCACAGCCAAACTAATTAATTAACATATTTCAGAAAAATCAGAGCTGTCTTGAACGTTTTTAGTCAGGTATCTTAAAAAAATCAAATCAAAACAAATTTATAAACAAAATACAAACAGAAGCATAAAAACTAATAAAATTCAAGTTAACATTGAATTTGACTCACCCCATAGTGGTGGCACATTGATTGGTCTTTTTGGAATTTCGGTGTCCGTACTACCATAGGCACTGATGGCCCATTTTTGTACCATTTTCTTCTACTGAAAGTTTTACAAAACTTCAGCTAGTACAGTCCACTCACCAGGAAACTGGCATTTACTTTGACATAGATGCATCATTTATGGATTCATTCCTTCAATACTCTTGTCAGTTTGTGAGAAAGTAGCTTGGTTTTATAAATTCAGATGCAGATATAGGCAATGAAATCATGACATCATATGGAAACGAAAAAAGAAAGTGAAAGTGTTAGTAGTTACTCAGTAGTGTCTGACTCTTTGCAACCCCATGTGCTACCCCATGGACTGTAGTCCACTAGGCTCCCCTGTCCTTGGAATTCTCCAGGCAAGACTACTGGAGTGGGTTGTCATTTCCTTCTCCAAGGTATCTTCCCAACCCAGGTGTCAAACCTGGGATCTCCAGCACCGCAGGCATATTCTTTACCATCTGAGCCACCGGGGAGGCCCTCATATGGAAATACTCATATGGAAATAAATGGTTATCTAAGTCTGAAATTTCATATATTAGAATTTGAAACATTCAGAGCAGCATTATTTACAGTAGACAAAAAGTGAAGCAACCCAAAGTGTTCATTAACGGATAAATGTATAAACATTCAGAATATGCAAAAAAAAAAAAAAAAAGGAATATTATTCAGGCTTTAAAAGAAAGGAAATTCTGACACATGAATAAACCTTGAGGACATTATGCTGGGTGAAATAAGCTGGTCACAGAAGGACAAATACTGCAATTCCACTTGTATGAGGTACTTAGAGTAGTCAAATTCATAGTGATAGAAAGTAGGTTCGTAGTTACCAGGGGCTGGGGTGGTGGGAAATGAGGATTTAGTGTTTAATGGGTAGAGTTAAGAGTTCAGCAAAATGAGGAGTACTGTGGATGTATGTGATGACTGTACAAAGCGAGTGTACTTAGTATTACTTAACTGTGCACTTAAGATCATTAAGATGGTAGATTTTATGTGTATTTTACAATAGTTAAATTTAAAAAATTTTAATGTCGGGACTTCCTTGGCAGTCCAGTGGTTAAGACTGCGCTTTCACTGCAGGGGGCACAGGTTCCATCCCTGACAGGGTAAGTTGGATCCCACATGCTGTGGGATGCAACCAAAAAAATTTAATGTTACCATCAGGTGAAAGATCAATATTTTTTCAGTGCGTGTAGACAGTTCCTGGACTCTAGGGCTCTGGAGGGATATTACTGTAGCCCCCCACCCCCAGTGCACACTTCTTTACTGCATTCCCTACCCAACCAACACCTCTCTCTAGCCTGAGATCCTCAGAGTTACCTTACTCAGACCCCTCACCACACTTCACTGTTAACTCTCAACACTCCTCCAGCTAACTGGTGCCCACCAGACTCAACACACATTTCCACCTCTCTGCCTTGGCTTGTGCCTGTCACCAATGGAAATATACTCTTCCCTCTGCTTGTATTAGCCAATCCTTCCTTTCCATTAAGTCCCTTCTCTTCCCCTCAGTGGAATGGTCCCAGACCACAGGGACTTCTCCTTGTCAAAAGATGTCACATTTAGCATTAGTCACACATTCTACATTATTTTATCACTTATTCTCCCAGTCACCCAACAAACATGTATTAAGCATATGACGTATACATGGCAATGTGCTAGGCCCCTGAATCAGATGTTGTTTTCTGCTTTTTATCTCCTCTCATAGCCCCTTACACATCTCACAAATGTTTACTGCAACGGTTTGGATGATACTGTACTGGTCTGTAATGTCATATTTCACAGATGAAAAGCAAAGTTTTAAACTATTGAAATCAAGAATAGTATAACCTCAGGATTTGCCTTGTCTTGGTATCAATTTTAAAAATCAGTTGTCAGAGGACTTTCCTGGTAGTCCAGTGGCTAAGACTTCATGCTCCCAACACAGGGGGCTGGGGTTCAATCCCTGCTTGGGGAACTAGATTCTACATGCTATGACTAAGACCTGGTATGGTCAAATATATATATTTATATTTAAGTTAGAAAAAAAGCAGTTGTCAGGACAAGAAAGATTTCGGACTGAATTCAAAGGGAACTATGTCGAGGAGACCCAAGTCCTACTTAGTGGAAGTTTCCATGATGATAGCAGTAATGTTATTTGATTGTAAATGCCTATGATCAAAGCAACAAGAATTGGGCTATTTCCAAAATCCCCCATGAATATGACTTACCTAAAAGACATCTGCACAAACACAAATAACTTTATTCACATGGTACAACAGTGTTTGAATAGACAGAGTTTTAAGGACACTTAATACAATCAATATCTTGAACTCACATTTGAGTTGCCCTGGGTATTTTACTGATAGAATTTTGCACATAGTCCACCTTTTTTGCACAAAGATAAAATATCCATATTTGCTTAATTCCCCATTATTTTGCTGTTTCAACATGATTTTGTACCCCCTGTCAATTCATTGTTAGTCTAAGGTTACATTTCTTTTGCTCTCAGCCTTTTTTGAGCTTCACTTTCTCTCTTTATGTAATCGAATATAGCTTCGAGCCATAGGATTGTCCTTCCCAAGGTCCACGACGATTACCTCCCTAGAAAATGTTACTCCTTTTAAGGGTCTTTTATGGTTATCAACAACTGAAGAACTTCCAGTGACAGGTATGAGTGGTTTTTGCAAATAGTCATCCTGCAAGAGAATGTAACAAATAGTATCAATGATAAATTTATGAATACAACAAGCCCTGCTTTTAAAAAATATGGGTTATATGTACATTGTTAGTAAGAAACAGAAAAAGGATTTCTAAATGATACAGAAAAGCAGTAATAATCCATAAAGATATAATTTTTATGTTTCTATGGTTATAAAAGCACACACTGCTATATTCAAATAGCATCTGGCAACATGTGTTATTTTCTCTACAAAGGAGGTAAACCCAAGATCCACCTGGATCACCATTCTGTCTCCAAGAGGTCATGGGTCTCCTGTTAGGAGGGCATGTGAGTTGTTGTTATTAGGCAGCCCCAATGCTTTTGAACTGTGGTGTTGGAGGAGACTCTTGAGAGTCCCTTGGACTGCAAGGAGATCTAACCAGCCCATTCTGAAGGAGATCAGTCCTGGGTGTTCTTTGGAAGGAGTGATGCTAAAGCTGAAACTCCAGTACTTTGGCCACCTCATGCAAAGAGTTGATTCATTGGAAAAGACTCTGATGCTGGGAGGGATTGGGGGCAGGAGGAGAAGGGGACGACAGAGGATGAGATGGCTGGATGGCATCACCGACTCTATGGACGTGAGTTTGAGTGAACTCCGGGAGTTGGTGATGGACAGGGAGGCCTGACGTGCTGCGATTCATGGGGTCACAAAGAGTCGGACACGACTGAGCGACTGAACTGAACTGAACTGAAACATGGAGTTCAAGAAGCCCCGGCAATGTTTACAAGCTATCGTAGAAGGAACCCAGAAGTAGAGCAAGTCTTTGGCATCTGGTCCTGAGCCTGGCCATGGAGGAGGAGTGACTTCAACAATTCATCTTATTTTCTCATTTGTAACATAAGAGGGTTGGCTCTCTAAATGATCTCCTCCAGCTCTAACATCTTAGGATTCTGAATAAAGCAAAATGAAAGGGAATTATTAAGAAAACCATGAATGTAAGGATGAAGATGGAGTAAGTTCATTCAACAAAATGAACCAATAAGCTAAGAAGGGTGGTTTAAATGATTGTTCACACTGCATTCCTTCCAGATACAAACCTAAGTTACAAACAAGACCATCCTTCAATATACTTAGCCAAGAAATCTACCTTTTCTTTAAACATTAAATGCCTCTTAAGAGTAGAAAAGCATATCACCTCTTGACCATTTTCTCTAGCATTCTCAGGCTTTTGTTTCTCTTTTATGTCGTTCTCTTCTTCACCTTCCAAATCCTCTCTATTTCCTAAGGGTGTGGTCATCGCTTCTTTACTCCGTCTCTGGACAAGAATGCCATGCCTTGCAGGTGCAAGAGTCCTAGAAAATCAATCAGCAAGGTTTTTTAAATCCATGCATCTTAGCCCTCATGGTCACACACAAAAATGGCATTCCACCACATCCTAAGGTGCAGACTTACTTTTCTTGGTCATCTAAATCTTTCATCTCTGTATTAGCAGCTGGACAAACTTCACCTTCATTTTCTTTACAAGGACCTTTTTCTGTCTCTTCCTCTGTCCTCCTTTGGGAACTATAATCACAAAAGAGAAAGTGTGGAAAAGAAAGAAAGGTCTTGATGTTAAGACTTGGAAAGGAACTTCACTTTTAAGCAGGAAATTAGCATTTCTAAAGCCCTGAAATAGAAAAAACAGATAGCTACAGCATTATTATTTGCTCTATTTTAAATTGCTTTATATTATTACTAGATACATTTGCTAGTGTGACTTAAAATCTGATCCCAATTTATCAGCATGGATTTATACCATTTATATAAAAAAACCACCAATAAAAGGAAGATGCAACTGAGGCAAATTAGAAGGATGATGAAGAAAGTGAATGCTGTGGTTTCAAAGTTCATATGGTTAACTAGAAGACTCATCTACTCTCACAATCACAGATTGTCCAAATATGTTTTCCAGCTCAGTGTGAATGTAGTTCTCTTGTTCTTTAAGTTTTCTAGAAACAGAAGAATAAAAGGATGTTTTTATTGTTGCCCTTTTGATCAGCTTCATAAAAGATGCTCGGCTTGTTCTGGTGGTGTGGACTCACCCTGGTTAATTTCTCTCCATAAATGTGGTGGGGGCTGAGGTGGCTAGAGGGGAGACTGAGCTGGGACACGTGGGACTCAGCTCATCTCCCCTCATCCCAAAAACTATCGGAATCCAGAGGACGGAGGAATTGGAGTAGCAGGAGCCAACCCAGCTCCCCATTCTTCTCTCTTCAGTGACATCATAGAATCATGGAACTGTTGAGTTAGAGCGATCATAGCACCAGCCCAACCCTGCCCATCACCTGAAATCAGAAGAACCACAAAAACTCTCCCCTGGGCTGCAGTCTGCCTGTCCTCTCTGGCTATCTATTTTACACAGGTAATGTAAATGTTTCAACGCTACTCTCTCAATTCATACCACTTTCTGCTTCCCCCGCTGTATCCACAAGCCTGTTCTCTATGTCTGTGTCTCTATTCCTGCCCCGCAAATAGCTTCACCAGCAACATTTTTCTAGATTTCATGTATTTACATTAATATATGATATTTGTTTTTCTCTTTTTGACTTACTTCATTCTGTATAACAGGCTCTAGTTTCATCCACCTCACTAGAATGGATTCAAATTTGTTCCTTTTTATGGCTAATATTCCATTGTATATACGTACCACAGCTTCTTTATCCATTCATCTGTCAATGGACCATCTAGGTTGCTTCCATGTTTGGCTATTGTAAACAGTGCTGCAATCAACATTGAGGTACATAGGTCTTTTAGAATCATCCTTACTTCTTTTTTCCTCTACTCTTTTCTTTAATTTTCTTTATTCTAGATATGTGATTAATTAGCTGCATGTCCTAGAGCTTTGCCTCAGAATGTTCATTGTTAAAACTAGAATAAGAGTAACTTACTAGTTACTTACTAGCTTTATTATATGGATTTAGTGAGTTAATCTGAGTAAAGCTTTAAATGGTAACTTCTAAGTATTCTGTAAGTATTTTACTACATTTAAAATTCTCTGTGAATAGTCTCTGAATAATATGTTAGCTTTACATAATTAAATATTACATTCAGGTACTTCCCTGGTGGCACAGTGGGTAAGGATCTGCTTGCTAGTGCAGGGGACATGGGTTTGATCTCTGGTCTGGGAAGATTCCACACGCCCCTGAGCAACTAAGCTCATGTGCCACAACTACTGAGCCTGCTCTCTAGAGCCCGTGAGCCACAACTACGGAGCTTGTGTGCTGCAACTGCTGGTTATGCATGCCTAGAATCTTGTCTAACAGTTATTAAGAACTCTCCTAAGTATCAGATTCATATTACAGCTGCCTCCTTCTCATCTCACATCGCTGTTTAGTGGGCATCACAAATTTAATATATATACAGGGTAACCCTTATGTTTCAAACTCTCACAACCATGCAAAGGTGACTATCCTTTCTAATCTTTCTGATTTGGTAAATAGTGTCTATACCTCTCCTTGTCTATTTCAGAAATATGAAGGTTTCCTTGACATTCTTTTTTATTCACATATGCAACCCTCAACACATTGCAAAATTCTGTCAGTTCTACCTCCCCCAAATATCTTAAATTTATGCATCTCTTTTCACGTCCACTGCTGTCACCATTATACAAACCAACACCAATACTTCTTCACACTATATCTACTTGTTACTCTATTCATGACACATTTGTGCTACCCCTGAAATTTCATACAGCTAATGAGGTGATATTTTACTTATTACTACAAATACCTTGTATCTATCCTTTAAAAATAACTTGATTGAATTATAATTTAATTTAGAATAAAATAGAATCCTTTTGGGATTCCCAGGTGGTTCAGTGGTAAAGAATCTGCCTACCAAGCAGGAGATGTGGGTTCAGTCCTTGGGTAGGAAAGACCTCCTGGGGAAGGAAAGGGCAACTGACTCCGGTATTCTTGCCTGGAGAACCTCATGGACAGAGGAGCCTGGCCGGCTATCGTTGATGGGGTCGTGAAAGAGCTGAACAAGACTTAGCAACTAAACAATGACTCTTTTATCTACTGTTGCTCTATATATGATTTTCCTTTCCTTTCAAAAACCATTCCAAATCATTTTATTTTTTTTTTCTGGCATTCATTGTACTTCAGCTATACAGACTGTCTTTTGGTTCTTCAAACACCAATTATTTTCCCAGTGCAGAGAGAGACAAGCTATTTCCCCTATAGGCAATTTGTCCCAATGATTTCCCACTAACTCTTCACCTGATTAACTCAACATTTACTTCACAGCTTAAACATCACTTCTACTGAGAACTCTTTCCTGACTACCTGGTATAAGTTAGGACCCCCTATATCACTATGGGCTTCCCCCATAGCTCAGTTGGTAAAGAACCCACCTGCAATGCAGGAGACCCTCGTTAAATTCCTGGGTTGGGAAGATTCCCTGGAGAAGGGATAGGCTACCCACTCCAGTATTCCTGGACTCCCCTTATGGCTTAGCTGGTAAAGAATCTGCCTGCAATGTGGGAGACCTGGGTTCCATCCCTGAATTGGGAAGACCCCTGGAAAAGGGAAAGGCTACCCACTCCAGTGATTCTGGCCTGGAGAATTCCAGGGACTATACAGTCCATGGGGCCCCAGTCAGACACGACTGAGCAACTTTCACTTTCTATATCATTAGTAAAGTTTTCTTTCCTTGCACCATTTCTCAAGATTCATAATTTTATAATGTGTTTCCATATGTTGCTTAGTGACAATCTCCCTTAATATATGGGAAATCATATGCAATGAGAAATAACAGATAAAATAGATGGAAGAAAAAATAATATGAAGAAAGTTTAATGCAGAGAGAGATAAAGTTGAACAGACAAGTGTAATTTGTTTTGATGAAGTCAAGAAGTCAACCAATAGGAAAGAAAATAATGTATTAAAAGTGGTCATGAAGAAACATTCTTCTGAAATAAAGGGAAATTATTCTCAGTATGAAAAGAAAATTATGCTATTAAAAAAAATCAGTCCAGAAAATTGACATTTAAGTTCTAGGAAAAGAGAAATGCATATCTATTCAGGGAAAATGACAAATTATCTGCAAGGGTGAAAAGCTCTGGCTGACTTCAGCCTTTTCCGCTGTAACATATGGGCCAGAAGACAAAGAAATCATGTTTATAAAATTAAATGAAAAATAAATGTGACTCAATTATAAATTATCCAGCTGATATGAGTTTCAACTATGAAGGCAATTAACAGACATCCTCAAACATCATAAGACATAAGGAAATAACATTTAGTGACTCTTCTTGGAAAATTTTCCCAGTAGTCAAATACAGCTGATTGAATATGGAATCAGAATGCAGAAACTTGAAAAGAATAAATTGTGATAAAAGGGAATGATGATGAGCATTTAATTAATTTTTGTATAAAATTAAGGCTAAGGACTTGTTGGAATGAGAATAGAACAAAACATAGTTGTAGTATACCTTGAGAGTGTAAAAGAGTAATAAAAATAATAATATTTGGCAGAGGGGAGGTAGAAGGAAGTATAAGGGCACCAATTATCTCATCTTTTACGGTTACACAGTCAATAAATGCTTAGCATCTAGAAACGGTGTTATAAAGATTCTGTCTTCAGGAGTATTACATTCTAGTGAAGGAAAATGTAAATAAATAATTTAATTTAGTTGTAAATGTTTAAGAGAATCAAATAAGGTTACTTAGAGACTTCCCTGGTGGCTAAGATGGTAAAGCGTCTGCCTACAATGCAGGAGACCTGGGTTCAATCCCTGGGTTGAGAAGACCTCCTGGAGAAGGAAAAGGCAACCCACTCCAGTATTCTTGCCTGGAAAATCCCATGGATGGAGGAGCCCGGGCGGCAGTCCATGGGGTTGCAAAGAGTTGGACATGACTGAGTGACTTCACTTTCACTTTCACTTAGATAGAGGGCAACAAACATGGGAAGGAAGAGAAAAATTAGCTAGAGTTTCGAAAAAGGACTCTGGGAAAATAATTTAATTTTTTAAGTATCTAACATGCTGTTGCTGACACTACCATCTTGATGTTTTAAAATTAACTTTATGTATCAGTTCATCTGCCTCTTGATGAAAGTGAAAGAGGAGAGCGAAAAAGTTGGCTTAAAGCTCAACATTCAGAAAACGAAGATCATGGCATCTGGTCCCATCACTTCATGGGGAAACGGTAGAAACAGTGTCAGACTTTATTTTTTTGGGCTCCAAAATCACTGCAGATGCTGACTGCAGCCATGAAATTAAAAGACGCTTACTCCTTGGAAGAAAAGTTATGACCAACCTAGATAGCATATTCAAAAGCAGAGACATTACTTTGCCGACTAAGGTCCGTCTAGTCAAGGCTACGGTTTTTCCTGTGGTCATGTATGGATGTGAGAGTTGGACTGTGAAGAAGGCTGAGCGCCGAAGAATTGATGCTTTTGAACTGTGGTGTTGGAGAAGACTCTTGAGAGTCCCTTGGACTGCAAGGAGATCCAACCAGTCCATTCTGAAGGAGATCAGCCCTGGGATTTCTTTGGAAGGAATGATGCTAAAGCTGAAGCTCCAGTACTTTGGCCACCTCATGCGAAGAGTTGACTCACTGGAAAAGACTCTGATGCTGGGAGGGATTGGGGGCAGGAGGAGAAGGGGACGACAGAGGATGAGATGGCTGGATGGCATCACTGACTCGATGGACGTGAGTCTGAGTGAACTCCGGGAGTTGGTGATGGACAGGGAGGCCTGGCGTGCTGCGATCCATGGGGTTGCAAAGAGTCGGACACGACTGAGCGACTGAACTGAACTGAACTGAATCAGTTCAGTTCAGTCGCTCAGTCGTCCAACTCTTTTTGAATCCAGGGACTACAGCACGCCAGGCTTCCCTGTCCATCACCAACTCTCGGAGGCTGCTCAAACTCATGTCCATCGAGGCAGTGATGCCATCCAACCAGTTCATCCTCTGTCATCCCCGTCTCCTCCTCCTCTTTCCCAGCATCAGTATCTTTTCCAGTGAGTCAGTTCTTCACATCAGGTGGCCAAAGTATTGGAGCTTCAGCTTCAGCATCAGTCCTTCCGATGAATATTCAAGACTGATTTCTTTTAGGATTGACTGGTTTGATCTTGCTGTCCAAGGGACTCTCAAGAGTCTTCTCCAACACCATAGTTCTCTTTGGTTATACACGTGTAAATGATTTTTTATATTTTCTTTTTCTCAAAGTTCATTATTAATGCAGAGAAATGTATATAAGTTTTGCCTATTGATTTTTTGTCTTATAATTTTACTAAATTTCTTTATTCTAATAAATTTTTGGTGGAGTCTTTAGGGTTTTTATTTATAAGATCATGTCATCTGTAAATAGAGATAATTTCACTTCTTCATTTCCAATTTGGATACCTTTTGCTTTGTTCTCTTTTCTAATTGTTCTTGCTAGGATTTTCAGTACTGTGTTTAATAAAAGTGATAAAGTGGGCACACTTGTCTTGTTCTTGATCTTAAAGGAAAATCTTTCAGAATTTCACTGTTGGGGATGTTAAATGTGGGCTTGTCCTATATGACTTTTATTATGTTGGGGTATGTTCCCTTTATGCTTAAATCATTGAGAGTCTTTTTCATGACAGGATGTTGAATTTTATCAAGTACTTTTTCTGTATTTATTGGGATGATCATATGATTTTTATTCTTCAATTTTTTAATGTGATATATCTCATTGACTCATTTGCATATGTCAAACCATTCTTGCACCCAAGGAATATATCTTGCTTTATCATGGTGTACAATCCTCTTACTCTACTGTTGAATTCAGTTTGCAAATATTTTTGAGGATTTTTTATATATCTATGTTCATTAGGGGTATTGGCCAGTACTTTTCTTGTTGTGTTCTTGTCTGTCTTTGGTATCAAGGTAACACTGGTCTCATGTAATGAGTTTGGAAGCATTTCTTTCCAGAGAGAAATCATAAGATGGGCATTTTTGCCCACTCCCTCTAAACTGAACTCAGTAGTCATAGCTGCAGAAAATGCTGTGTGCCTGTTTCAAAGCTACTTGTTATTTAATATGGCTCTATGGAGAAGGCAATGGCAACCCACTCTGGTGCTCTTGCCTGGAGGATCCCATGGACGGAGGAGCTTGGTAGGCTGCAGTCGATGGGGTCGATAGGAGTTGGGCACGACTGAGCGACTTCACTTTCAATTTTCACTTTCCACTTTCATGCATTGGAGAAGGAAATGGCAACCCACTCCAGTATTCTTGCCTGGAGAATCCCAGGGACGGGGGAGCCTGGTGGGCTGCCGTCTATGGGGTCACACAGAGTCGGACATGACTAAAGCGACTTAGCAGCAGCAGCAGCAGCATGGACTTGTGGGGGCTTCCCTTGTGGCTCAGCTGGTAAAGAATCTGCCCGCAATGTGGGAGACATGGGTTTGATCCCTGGGTTGGAGGAAAAGGCTACCCATGGAGGAGGGAAAGGCTACCCACTCCAGTATTCTGGCCTGGAGAATTCCATGGGCTGTATAGTACATGGGGTCGCAAAGGGTCACACATGACTGAGTGACTTTCACATGGACTTGTGAATTCTAAACCTATAGACTTTGTTAATAGACCTAGGTGATTTGAAGTGCTAAATGTGTGGACAAGCTCCTTCCAAGGAGAAGCTGGAGACTTGGTTTTATTGTTGAAGCCATGCAGAGCGAAAACTTGAGGGTAATGCCCGCTGGCTCTCTGGGTCTTCCAGGAGGATCCCAGTTAGCACCTAGAGGCAGGTTTATTAGAAACTAGACCCTGGGGCAGAAGCTGGGAATGTATATAGTCAACTCCTTCCAGGGAGAAACTGGGAAATGAGTGTTTATTTTTCCTGCTCCCTCTGCATTGAGCCTAACATAGAACCATAGGGAATGCTCAAGTACCAGTTTTAAAACAGAGTTTGTTTGCTATGGTACTGTGAGACAAATGAATGCAAACCCTGTTAACTATCAGAAGGAGATGATTCAGGGAATGTCCCTTGTGTAGCAACCACAGAAGTTGGTGTGCCGGATGTATGAATAAGCTCCTTTCCAATGGTCATGTATGGCTGTGAGAGTTGGACTGTGAAGAAGGCTGAGCGCAGAAGAATTGATGCTTTTGAACTGTGGTGGTGGAGAAGACTCTTGAGAGTCCCTTGGACTGCAAGGAGATCCAACCAGTCCATTCTGAAGGAGATCAGTCCTGGGTGTTCATTGGAAGGAATGATGCTGAAGCTGAAACTCCAATACCTTGGCCACCTCATGGGAAGAGTTGACTCATTGGAAAAGACCCCGATATTGGGAGGTATTGGGGGCAGAAGGAGAAGGAGACGACAGAGGATGAGATGGCTGGATGGCATCATGGACTCGATGGACATGGGTTTGGGTAAACTCTGGGAGTTGGTGATGGACAGGGAGGGAGGCCTGGCGTGCTGAATGATGGGGTCGCAAAGAGTTGGAGACGACTGAGCGACTGAACTGAACTGAACTGAGGGAGATGCTGCTGACTTGCATTTATTGTTGGAGTGAGCTGAAGAGAGAAGGCTGGGGAAGTACCCAATGGTCCTTTCAGGCTCTGTTGAGGATTCTAGTCCATACCTAGACACAGGCTGGTATGTGGGTATTTGATGTGGATATTTTCTCCGTCACTTGAATATGTAGGAATGGCTCAACTACTTTTTGGATTTCTCTCAGAGGGAATTGATCTGTATGTTAATGTATATCTGTGGGAAAGAGAAACTTAGAAACCCCTTATGTAACCATCTCAGTGACATACTTAGGGCATGTGGCTACTTGTATGAAAGTGGAGACATTGCTGCCAGTATCTGTGGAACTTAATATTACTTGTTATGACACCTACATGAACTGTCTGCTAAGTTTCTACATTATTATGTTATTTTAAAGTCTATTTATATGTTATGTTTATTTGCAAATATATATTTTATAACTGATATATATTTGTTGTGAATTGTGACACACTATATTCACTCTTTGCAGTTTTCCTTTTTAAATGTTATTTATTCAATCTTGTCATTGTGTCTAAGGCATTTTCTGTTGCATTAATTTTATTTTGTTAGTATTTCTTTCATAGTGGCATTCTCTGTAGCGTTGATTTTTCTTTCAATTCTTTAACTTCGTTAGTTTGGTTTCTTTTTTTTTTTTTCCTGTTTAATGAAATCCTTTGCTTTGACTTGTACTCTTTTTTAAAAAAAATTTTGTTTGTAATAAGAATTCATGTTCTATGATATCTCTTAGAGAATGAAGAATAGTTCTTTTAATTCTTAGGTTTCCAAGGGTAAACATTGTACATTCTTTTTTTAAGGTGGCTACAATTATTTTCTTCTTATAATTAAAAAAGAAATTTGCAAATGGCATTATTTCATTTTTTTAATAGATGATTATTATTCCACTATATATACACACACACATATGTATATGATACCTTCTTTATCCATTCATCTGCTGATGAATATTTAGGCTGCTTCCATGTCTTGGGTATTGTGAAACAGTGTTGAACAATGGAGTGTATATAAACCTTGAGGCAACACTGACTCAGTGGACATGGTTCGAGCAAACTCAGGGAGATAATGAAGGACAGGGAGGCTTGGCATGCTGCAGTTCGTGGGTTCACAAAGAGAGACAACTGAGCAACTGAACAACAGCAACCATAGACACTGGATATGCTTTTAATTTGCCTTTACTTATATTTTGTTCCCTATGTTTTCTTTTTTATTTTATTAATTTTATTAAAATTATAAAAGCATGTAGTATAAAAAGCCAAATAATGCTATCATATAAGGAAAAAAGTTACCTGAATCACCACCACAAATTCTTCATATTAGAGGCAATCTCCTTTAATAATTGTAAAGTGTTCTTTCTGTTATATTCTTCCATATTTTTTACAAATTTCATCTATCTATACTTTTAAACTATTTACTTTCAATGTTTTAGATTATATATGACACACTGCATATATTCCATATGTTGTAAACCCATATATACTCCTTTCACTTTATGTAATATATCGCTTTAACTATAACCAGTATCCCTTTCTTTTCTTGAGGCTAATTTACTCTGCAGATTGTTAAGCTATGGCTGCACCCAGGGTAAGAATGAAATACTTTAGGAAGCTTTTTTTTTTTGCTTATCTGTATACGTCTATGGATCTGCTGACATTGGACAGTTCACTCCTATGCAGCGAATTAAAGTCAGTAGTATTAGGCTGAAGATATTGAGCTCCCTCCATGCTGTGATTTAAACAGCTTTATTCCTAAAAAAAATATATATTTTACATATATTTATATGGAAAGTATATTATATAAATATTATAGGCTTGTATATAATATTTAATATTATAAGTAAATATATATACACGTATATGTGTATCTCCTTCCATATTCACCACTCAAAATTTTTTCCCAATTACCTCAGTATATTTATATGGAGAAGGCAATGGCAAACCACTCCAGTACTCTTGCCTGGAAAATCCCATGGATGGAGGAGCCTGGTGGGCTGCAATCCATGGGGTCGCTAAGAGTTGGACACTCTTGCTACCTCTTCTTAATATCTTCTGCTTCTGTTAGGTCCATACCATTTCTGTCCTTTATCAAGCCCATCTTTGCATGAAATGTTCCCTTGGTATCTCTAATTTTCTTGAAGAAATCTCTAGTGTCTCCCATTCTGTTGTTTTCCTCTATTTCTTTGCATTGATCTCTGAGGAAGGCTTTCTTATCTTCTTGCTATTCTTTGGAACTCTGCATTCAGATGCTTATATCTTTCCTTTTCTCCTTTGCTTTTTGCTTCTCTTCTTTTTCACTGCACAAAAAATGAAGGGATGGAGCCAAAGTAAAAACAGTACCCAGTTGTGAATGTGACTGATGTTAGAAGCAAGGTCCGATGTTGTAAAGAGCAATATTGCATAGGAACCTGGAATGTCAGGTCCATGAATCAAGGCAAATTGGAAGTGGTCAAACAGGAGATGGCAAGAGTGAACGTCGACATTCTAGGAATCAGTGAACTAAAATGGACTGGATGGGTGAATTTAACTCAGATGACCATTATCTCTACTACTGTGGGCAGGAATCCCTTAGAAGAAATGGAGTAGCCATCATGGTCAACAAAAGAGTCCAAAATGCAGTACTTGGATGCAGTCTCAAAAATGACAGAATGATCTCTGTTTGTTTCCAAGGCAAACCACTCAATGTCATGGTAATCCAAGCCTATGCCCCAACCAGTAATGCTGAAGAAGCTGAAGTTGAATGGTTCTATNTCTTCTTAATATCTTCTGCTTCTGTTAGGTCCATACCATTTCTGTCCTTTATCAAGCCCATCTTTGCATGAAATGTTCCCTTGGTATCTCTAATTTTCTTGAAGAAATCTCTAGTGTCTCCCATTCTGTTGTTTTCCTCTATTTCTTTGCATTGATCTCTGAGGAAGGCTTTCTTATCTTCTTGCTATTCTTTGGAACTCTGCATTCAGATGCTTATATCTTTCCTTTTCTCCTTTGCTTTTTGCTTCTCTTCTTTTTCACTGCACAAAAAATGAAGGGATGGAGCCAAAGTAAAAACAGTACCCAGTTGTGAATGTGACTGATGTTAGAAGCAAGGTCCGATGTTGTAAAGAGCAATATTGCATAGGAACCTGGAATGTCAGGTCCATGAATCAAGGCAAATTGGAAGTGGTCAAACAGGAGATGGCAAGAGTGAACGTCGACATTCTAGGAATCAGTGAACTAAAATGGACTGGATGGGTGAATTTAACTCAGATGACCATTATCTCTACTACTGTGGGCAGGAATCCCTTAGAAGAAATGGAGTAGCCATCATGGTCAACAAAAGAGTCCAAAATGCAGTACTTGGATGCAGTCTCAAAAATGACAGAATGATCTCTGTTTGTTTCCAAGGCAAACCACTCAATGTCATGGTAATCCAAGCCTATGCCCCAACCAGTAATGCTGAAGAAGCTGAAGTTGAATGGTTCTATGAAGGTCTACAAGACCTTTTAGAACTAACACACAAAAAAGATGTCTTTTTCATTATAGAGGACTGGAATGCAAAAGTAGGAAGTCAAGAAACACCTAGAGTAACAGGCAAATTTGGCTTTGGAATGGGGAATGAAGCAGGGCAAAGACTAATAGAGTTTTGCCAAGAGAATGCACTGGTCATAGCAAACACCCTCTTCCAACAATACAAGAGAAGACTCTACACATGAACATCACCAGATGGTCAATACCAAAATCAGATTGAGTATATTCTTTGTAGCCAAAGATGGAGAAGTTCTATATAGTCAGCAAAAACAAGACTGGGAGCTGACTGTAGCCTAGATCATGAATTCCTTATTGCCAAATTCAGACTGAAATTGAAGAAAGTGGGGAAAACCACTAGACCATTCAGGTATGACCTAAATCAAATCCCTTATGATTATACAGTGGAAGTGAGAAATAGATTTAAGGGACTAGATCTGATAGACAGAGTGCCTGATGAACTATAGATGGGAGGTTCGTGACATTGTACAGGAGACAGGGACCAAGACCATTTCCAAGAAGAAGAAATGCAAAAAAGCAAAATGGCTGTCTGAGGAGGGCTTACAAATAATTGTGAAAAGAAGAGAAGTGAAAAGCAAAGGAGAAAAGAAAATCAGTCCTGAATATTCATTGGAAAAACTGATGCTGAAGCTGAAACTCCAATACTTTGGCCACCTGATGTGAAGCACTGACTCATTTGAAAAAACCCTGATGCTGGGGAAGATTGAGTTGGGAGGAGAAGGGGACAACAGAAGATAAGATGGTTGGATGGCATCACCGACTCAATGGACATGAGTTTGAGTAAACTCCAGGAGTTGGTGATGGACTGGGAGGCCTGCCATGTGCAGCAGTCCACGCAGTCACAGAGTCAGACAAAAGTGAGTGACTGAACTGAACTGAACACCGTATCTCCTAGGCCAATGGCTGCTGTCTCCCCTGCCTATGTGGCATTGCCAGGGTCCCTGTGACTCAAGCAGCTGTGCCACCTACTTGCTTGATCCTCAGTGGAACAGATCTGCTAGAGGCTAGAAAATCCCTAATGGCATCATATCTCCTGATCCCCTGGCTGCAGGATCCCCTGTGTACCTGGTGTGGCCAGGGTCATTGTGATCCCAGCAGCTGCACTTCCTCCATATCCAGGCCTCACTGGGACAGACCCAAATCCTCCAGGGCAGCCTTGGGAGCAAACTCCTGTGGATGCCCCACATAGAGAGGTGGAGATAAAACCACAGTTTAATCCCAGGGGCAATGTGGCTAAGGAGGAGGGTCAAAGACCTTCCTACAGGCTGTACAAGCTGCAGATTAAATCCACATGGTCAAGTAGGCAGACTCTGTGTCTATGTGATATATAAATTGACAATGAGAGCTCCCACAAAGGAAAATTTACTGATTCTGGCAGCTGTGGACCGTAGAGGCAAGAACACACAGGAGCAAGGCCAGATGAGACTCAGCTGTCCCCACAGCAGGTCCAGAGAAAAGCCCAGTACTGGAGGGCATCACAGGGAGACGGAAGTGAACTGCCACTCACAGAGAAGGAAAGGACATTTACAACTGATATTTGAGAAAAGAATTATTATTCTTCTGTTTTGATTGGTTCTGTAGTTGGTTCTGGAGTTTTTTCTTCTTTTCTTTCCCCTCTGTTGCTGAGGTTGTTGATTTTATTATTACTATTAACTCTATTTAAGCTTTTAGAATTTATTTAATCATACTTTTTATTTCCTTTATAAACTTCTACCTCTACTTTGTCCTTTTGTGGTTCGGTGGGTTTTTTTTGTTTGTTTGTTTGTTTTTGTTCAATTATTAAAAAAAGTTTTTTTTCCTGCTGTTCTTTTAATATATGTAAATCTGTTTTATATAATTCTGTTTAACTTTGTTTTTCTATGATTTTTTCTTTTTTTCTTTCTTTTTTCAACGTTTGNNNTTTTCTTTGCTTTATTCCCCAGTTGGCATTCTGCTTTGGTTTATTTTCCAGTTTGCATTTAGTTAGTTTTCTTTTAATTCAGTTCAGTTCAGTTCAGTTCAGTCGCTCAGTCGTGTCCGACTCTTTGCGACCCCATGGACTGCAGCACACCAGGCCTCCCTGTCCATCACCAACTCCCGGAGTTCACTCAGACTCATGTCCATTGAGTCAGTGATGCCATCCAGCCATCTCATCCTCTGTCGTCCCCTTGTCCTCCTGCCCCCAATCCCTCCCAGCATCAGAGTCTTTTCCAATGAGTCAACTCTTCGCATGAGTTGGCCAAAGTACTGGAGTTTCAGCTTTAGCATTATTCCTTCCAAAGAAATCCCAGGGCTGATCTCCTTCAGAATGGACTGGTTGGATCTCCTTGCAGTTCAAGGGACTCTCAAGTCTTCTCCAACACCACAGTTCAAAAGCATCAATTCTTCGGCGCTCAGCCTTCTTCACAGTCCAACTCTGTAGGGGACATAAAAAACCCCACTTACACCAATGAACAGATCATCAAAACAGAAAATTGATAAGGAATCACAAGCCTTAAATTAACTTTAAACCTGATGGACCTAGCTGATATTTTCAGGACATTCCATCCAAATGCAGAAAAATATACTTTCTTCTCCAGTGCACATGGAATATTCTCTAGGATAGACCACATCTTGGGTCACAAATCAAGCTTCAGTAAATAAGAAAATTGAAATAACATCAAGTATCTTTTCAGACCAGTTTTGTGAGACTAGATCAATTACAGGAAAAGACACTGTAAAAAAAGAGACATGGAAATTTTACAATCAGTTCATTCAATTCAAAGAGTTATGTCTGAGTCTATTTTTTTTAAATATAAATTTATTTTAATTGGAGGCCAATCACTTTACAATATTGTATTGCTTTTGCCATACATTGACATGTCTGCCATGGGTGTACCCGTGTTCCCCATCCTGAATTCCCCTCCCACCTCCCTCCCCATCCCATCTGAACAAGTGAGCCTAAAAAAGTGTCCACCATCGCCCCCTTGTGTCAGGGCGGAAATTAGACACTGAAGAGACCAGCAAACAGAAGAAGATAAAACAGGGAACCGCCTTGGAGGTGACAGGTTTAATAGATTAAACCCCCTCCAGCCCCCCGTAGTTACCACCGACTACATAGGAAGGGGCCTATAGATCTTGAGACATATAAGCCGGATCAAGGAACTATCCGAAAATGAACTGACCCCACACTGTCCACAACACCACCAGACAAAGTCCTAGATATATTTTTACTATTATCATTCTTTAAATTAAAGAAAAAAATTTTTATTTTAAGTCCTCTATTACTCATTTAATTTTCATTTTTATAACCTACTATTACTTTGCAAAAATACCCTATTTTTTAAAGCAAACTTCATATATATACATATTTTATAATTTTTGTGACTTTGTTTTTTTCTTGAATATTGTATTTTTGAGAATCCAACCTCTACTCTAGATTTTTAATCTTTGCTTTTTGGTATCTGTTATCAATTTTGTACTTTTAAGAACCCAATCTTCAGTACCCATTTTTACTTGGGAGCGAGATTACTGGTTTGACTGCTCTCTTTCCCTTTGGATTCTCCTTTTTTCCACCATGTCGCCTCTATTTCCTCCCTCCCCCTTCTCTTCTCTACCCAACTCTGTGAATCTCTTTGTGTGTTCTGGACTGTGTCTGACTCTTTGCGACACCATGGACTGCAGTATGCCAGACTTCCTTGTCCACCAACTCCCGCGGTTTACTCAAACTCATGTACATTGAGTTGGTGATGCCATCCAACCATCTCATCCTCTGTTGTCCCCTTCTCCTCCTGCCTTCAATCCTTCCCAGCACCAGGGTGAGTTTCCTAAATTTGCTGGCATATTGAGTGCAGCACTTTCACAACATCATCTTTCAGGATTTGAAATAGCTCAACTGGAATTCCATTACCTCCACTACCTTTGTTCATAGTGATGCTTCCTAAGGCCCACTTGACTTCACATTCCAGGATGTCTGGCTCTAGGTAAGTGATCACACCATTGTGATTATATGGGTTGTTTTTTTGATATTTTTTGTTTAGGTCTTCTGTGTATTCTTGCCACCTCTTCTTAATATCTTCTGCTTCTGTTAGGTCCCTAGCATTTCTGTCCTTTATTGAGCCCATCTTTGCATGAAATGTTCCCTTGGTATCTTTAATTTTCTTGAAGAGATCTCCACTCTTTCCCATTCTATTGTTTTCTTCTATTTCTTTTCATTGATCACTGAGGCAGGTTTTCTTGGCTCTCCTTGCATTCTTTTGAATTTTGTATTCAAATGGGTATATCTATCCTTTTCTCCTTTTCTATTTTCTTCTCGTCTTTTCACAGCTATTTGTTAGAAAATGATAAAGGCCAAGGATACAATGACAGAGTAGAACAGCATTTGACATAGTGAGGTCTAGGGAGGGGAGGGAAGTATTAGCTTTCAGAGTTAAACAGAGCGTTCAGGAGAGGCCACATTAAGAGGGTGAGGATTGAGAAAAGCCTTGAAAGAAGTGAGTAGGGGAACTAGGCATGTTTCTAGAGAAAGAATATACCAGGCATCTAAAGCAGGCCCTAAGGAGCAGGTGCAGCTTCCAAGCTGACCAAGTCAAGTCTGCTGATTTAAAAAGTTTTATCATTGTCATTATTATGCTCCACTGGTTACTTTGAATTTTATTGTTTCTCATATTGGCATGGATTATTAGACATAACTCATGTGCATAGAAACAAAATTTTCCCTTTTAAATATCTATTTTTTGATTTAATATTTTATATCAGTCATGTATGGTCCTAAAATGAGAATAAATTGGGATCACACTATGGGTTCAACTCACAGAAATATCAGGAAACACTTAAGCAAAAGGATGATTTGCAGAGATTTAAAGCCTTCCTTACCTTTCTTATCATGGGACACTTATAAAACCCACATCTTTCCAAAAGTTGAATGCATTAAATCCAGAGTAAAGGAAATAGGAAAAGCAATGTTGCTTAGACCTGGATCATGTTTTCTCTAGTGTATTTATAAAACAATATTTGGAAGCTTTCTCTAAAACCCCCTCTTTTCAAGGAGAGTTACTCAAAGAAAAACATGTTTTCTGGCTTTTATAAATGTAATGTATCTGCAAATAAAGAAGGAAAAAAAAAGCCAGTATTTAAAAATGTAGTATGATATTAAAAGAGAAGAAAAACCAGACCAGAGTCCACCTAGGGAATTTGTAGAGGAAAAAAGAAAAAGAACAAGCATTTCAACTGATATCCTCCAAAAATATGCTGCTGTAAGGACTTAAGTTGTTTTAGTCTTCTCTCTATATATCACGAATTCTCTTGACCTTGCAAAGTCATTCAGTATTTGTTCATGTATCTGTGAAAATAAGGGTAATGATCCCTTTTCTTTGTGAATCCTTCAGGATAACTTAGTGGCTTTAATATCTAATACCAACTATTATTATTCCCATTGCCTTTGTTCTCAAAACTCACACCACTGACCTAATAATGAACAAAATGACAGTCATGTCTGTAGCTACTTGTAACAAAAGACTCTCAGTAGTGCTGTATTTCAGTTTAATGAAGAAAGATTACAAATGTGTAGAAAGCAGCAACTACCCAGAGACAATCTGAGGACTGAATGAAAAGAACAGTCTTTATGGTGTCCTTATAAATGTGCCACCTGGCTAACGAGATAGAAAGCATGATTCCTAGTTAATTTTCCATATTAGTGTAATGAGAAGAAGTAGACAAACTGCCACAGGGTTCATTTATCTAATGTTTCAACCAGCAGACACAGCACAGCTTCTACTAAAACAGGACAAAGGTGGAGAACAAAAAATGTTTTGAAACTGCTTCTTTTGGCCTTATAAAATAACAAAGCAGGGCCACTAAGGATAGTGGTTTGAGGATGACACCAATCATTTATAGTTTATTGTTTCTACCCAAATATGACTTTTACAAAACATTTATTTTAATAAGCTGCTGGCTGAATTACACCTAGAGCATCAAGGTTAGCCTCATATGTCCCAGTACTATGAATATCTTCCTGGGCAGTCAAATATATATCTGTTTTGTTTGTGGATACTTATTCTGTTGCTTTTTGAGTAGTGAGTATTCATTGTACAAACCATATATCAGCTATTCAACCTAAAGAACAACTTCTCTTGAATTTGGCAAGGAACAAATAAGTATTAGTGTGTAGTAAATATTTTGGTTATACACAAGAAAAAGTGCTGATTCCTAGCACAAATGCCTCATATTGTAGCCATAGAACAACTGGTAAAGAATTGTCCTTGTAGGTCTAAACATTGTAGATCCACTGGGAAGACAATATTTGTTTTATTTATAGGGCATAGTTTACTAAAATGCTCTGCAATCATTGACTATTTCTGACAACAGTTCTGTTGAAACAGCCCTATGTGAGGTACTACCTGCTTAGCGCCACTTTGGGAAGTAAGGTATACATAGTATCTCTGAAAATTGCCCAGAACAATCAATAATGGAAGGGACTGGGTTGACATAAAGATTTACTGTTACTATCAGTTCAGTTCAGTTGCTCAGTCATGTCTGGCTCTGCAACCCCATGGATTGCAGCACGCCAGTCTTCCCTGTCCATTATCAACTACCAGAACTGGCTCAAACTCATGTCCATTGAGTTGGTGATGCCATCCAACCATCTTATCCTCTGTCATTCTCTTCTCCTGCCTTGACTTTCCCAGCATCATGGTCTCTTCTAATGAGTCAGCTCTTTGCATCAGATGGCCAAAGTATTGGAGTTTCATCTTTAGCATCAGTCCTTCCAATGAATATTCAGGACTGATTTCCTTTAGGATTGACTGGTTTGATCTCTTTGCTGTCCAAGGGACTCTCAAGAGTCTTCTCCAACACCATAGTTCAAAAGCATCAATTGTTCAGCACTCAGCTTGCTTCACAGTCCAACTCTCACATCCATACATGACCACTGTAAAAACCATAGCTTTTACTAGATGGACTTTTGTGGGTAAAGTAATGTCTCTGCCTTTTTATATGCTGTCTAGGTTGGTCATAGCTTTTCTTTCAAGGAGCAAGTGTCTTTTAATTTCATGGCTGCAGTTACCATTTGCAGTGATTTTGGAGCACAAAGTGAAGAAGAACTAAAAAGCCTCTTGATGAAAGTGAAAGAGGAGTGTGAAAAAGTTGGCTTAATTTAGAAAACTAAGATCATGGCATCTGGTCCCATCACTTCATGGCAAATAGATGGGGAAACAGTGGAAATAGTGTCAGACTTTATTTTTGGGGGCTCCAAAATCACTGCAGATGGTGATTACAGCCATGAAATTAAAAGACGCTTACTCCTTGGAAGGAAAGTTATGACCAACCTAGATAGTGTATTCAAAAGCAGTGACATTACTTTGCCAACAGACGTCTGTCTGGTCAAGGCTATAGTTTTTCCAGTGGTCATGTATGGATATGAGAGTTGGACTGTGAAGCAAGCTGAGTGCCAAAGAATTGATGCTTTTGAACTGTGGTGTTGGAGAAGACTCTTGAGAATCCCTTGGACTGCAAGGAGATCCAACCAGTCCATTCTAAAGGAGATCGGTCTTGGGTGTTCTTTGGAAGGAATGGTGCTAAAGCTGAAACTCACCAGTACTTTGGCCACCTCATGCAAAGAGTTGACTCACTGGAAAAGACTGATGCTGGATGGATTGGGGGCAGGAACAGAAGGAGACGATAGAGGATGAGATGGCTGGATGGTGTCACCGACTCGATGGACGTGAGTTTGAGTGAACTCCGGGAGTTGGTGATCAACAGGGAGGCCTGGTGTGCTGCGATTCATGGGGTCGCAGAGTCGGACATGACTGAGTGACTGAACTGAAGTGGAGCTACAAAAATAAAGTCTCTTACTGATTCCTTTATTCTCCCATCTATTTTCCATGAAGTAATGGGACTGGATGCCATGATCTTCATTTTTTGAATGTTGAGTTCTAAGCCAGCTTTTTCACTCTCCTCTTTCACTTTCATCAAGAGGCTCTTTAGTCTCTCTTTGCTCACTGCCAAAAGAGTGGTATCATCTGCATATCTGAAGTTATTGATATTTTCCCCTGCAATCTTGATTCCAGCTTGCACTTCATCCAGTCTGGCATTTTGCATAATATACTCTGCTTATATGTTAAATAAGCAAGATGACAATTTATAGCCTTGATGCACTTCTTTCCCAATTTGAAACCAGTTTGTTGTTCCATGTCTGGTTCTAACTATTGCTTCTTGACCTGCATACAAATTTCTCAAGAGGCAGGTGAGGTAGTCTGGTATTCTCATCTCTTTAAGAGTTTTTCACATAGTCAAAGGCTTTAATGTAGTCAGTGAAGCAGAAGTAGATATTTTTCTGGAGTTCTGCTGCTTTTTCTATGATCCAACGGATTCTGGTAATTTGATCTCTGGTTCCTCTGTCTTTTCTAAATCCAGTTTGAAAGTTCCACCTGGAAGTTCTTGGTTCATGTATTGTTGAAGCCTAACTTGGAGAATTTTGAGCATTACTTTGCTAGCTTGTGAGATGAATACAACTGTGTGGTAGTTTGAATATTCTTTGGCATTGCCTTTCTTTGGGATTGGAATGCAAACTGACCTTTTCCAGTATGGCCTCCTCAGACAACCCTTTTGCCTTTTTCATGTCTTCTTGGGGATGGTTTTATCACCGCCTCCTATACAATGTTATGAACCTCCGTCCATACTTCTTCAGGCACTCCATCTATCAGATTTGTCACTTCCATTGTATAATTGTAAGGGATATGATTTAGGTCATAGCTGAATGGTCTAGTGGTTTTCCCCACTCTTCAGTTTAAGTCTGAATTTGGCAATAGGGAGTCCCTCATCTGAGGCACTGTCAGCCCCCAGTCTTGTTTTTGCTGACTGTATAGAGCTTCTCCATCTTTGGCTGCAAAGAATATAATCAATCCGATTTCAGTATTGACCATCTGGTGATGTCCATGTGTAGAGTCATCTCTTGTGTTGTTGGAAGAGGGTGTTTGCTATGAGCAGTGTGTTCTCTTGGCAAAACTCTGTTAGCCTTTGACCTGCTTCATTCTGTACTCAAGGCCAAACTTGCCCGTTACTCCAAGTATCTCTTGACTTCATTCTTTTGCATTCCAGTCCCCTATGATGAAAAGGATACCTTTCTTTTGTGTTAGTTCTAGAAGGTCTTGTATGTCTTCATAGAACTGTTCAAGTTCAGCTTCTTTGGCATTAGTGGTTGGGGCATAGACTTGGATTGCTGTGATATTGAATGGCTTGCTTTGGAAATGAACAGAGATCATTCTGTCATTTTGAGATTGCACCCAAGTACTGCATTTTGGGCTCTTTTTTTGACTAAGAGGGCTACTCCATTTCTCTAAGAGATTCTTTTCCACATTAGTAGACATAATGGTCATCTGAATTAAATTCAACCATTCCAGTCCGTTTTAATTCACTGATTCGTAAAATCAGTGAAGAGTTCTGACAAACTCTTCTGGAGAGTTCTGACAAAATCTGGAGAGTTCTGACAAAACATGATCCACTGGAGGAGGGAATGGCAAACCTCTTCAGTATTCTTGCCTTCAGAACCCCATGAACAGTATGAAAAGGCAAAAAGATATGACACTGAAAGACGAACTCCCTGGGTTGGTAGGTGCCCAATATGCTCCTGGAGAAGAGTGGAGAAATAGCTCCAGAAAGAATGAAGAGGCTGAGCCAAAGCAAAAGCAACACCCAGTTGCGGATGTGACTGGTGATGGAAGTAATGTCTATGTCTCTAAAGAACAGTATTGCATAGGAACCTGGAATGTTAGATCCATGGAGCAAGGTAAATGGGATCTGGTCGAATAGGAGATGGCAAGAGTGAACATTGACATTTTAGGAATCAGTGAACTAAAATGGACCAGAATGGATGAATTTAATTCAGAAGACCATTATATCTACTACTGTTACTATATCCACAGTTACATCTTTGCCCAAGCTCCTCATTTGAGAAAAGTTATTGCTTCGTGTTCATTTTTTTCTTTTAAAACACTGAATTCCTAACTATTTTAGATAACTCTCTTTTTGTAAGAATCATAAGAATTTAAAGATATTGATTATATATAACTAGATTACCTTTTATTGATTATCCACAATGATCATGACTAATATGCTTGGTGTAATGGAAATAAGAGAGTATTTAGAATAAAGCCTAGCTCTGCAATTAATTAAATTCCATCAAATAACTTCACTTCCTTTTGTTCACTCGAAAAATTAAACATTTTGAACAACTGATTCCTAAGGTCCTTTCTGGCATTAAAAGTCAGTCATTTTATATCCTTTATGTTCATATAATGGTGAATTCTATAACTGCATTATTTTTTCATGATTATCTTCTGGAAGAAAATCTGATACTATCTAATACTTTAACCCATATTTCAGTGACTGCCTTTTTTGGAAGATGATTATGTGTGAGCTGACAAAGTACTTGATCTTAACTAACACTGGGTTAATGTAACAAACTCATATCAACAAGAGAGATGAATTGGAGGTACAGGCAGATGACAAGGGACTGTAATTAAATTCAGGACTCATTGTGCATGTTAATAAAACCTATCAAATTTATCCTCAGTGGAAGATAACTGAAGAAATACTCCTACATTAATTACATTCCAAAACCATATGTAAATATTCCAAAATTGTTTTCAGCTCACTTTAAGATAAACAATTGTAATGTGGTCATGCTAAAACATCACTTTTCCTCGGATGTCTAGTGATCCTGAAATAATTCGAACTAATTTGATGGTGTGAGCTGTTGTTAAGCTTTCAAGCTACAGAGGTAAAATGCCGAAATCTTTGAGCAAGGTATTAGAAGTTTTAATTGGTCATTAACACTTGAGAGAGAATTAATTTCTATGGTTTACTAATCAGACTGTAAAGGAATGGGACATAAACAAGTGACAGTGTAGGAGACAACACAGCACAATGTTTACAACTAGAGCCTAATTTAAGGAGGGCAGGAATAGATAAGGGCTTCCCTGGTGGCTCAGACGGTAAAGAATCCTCCTGCAATGCGGGAGGCCTGGGTTTGATCCCTCGATTGGCAAGATCCCCTGGAGGAGGATGAACAACCAAGAATAGGTGCTGCTGCTGCAGAAATGAGTCCAGAATCCTCAGATTGATTCCAAAAGAAGAAAGGAGCATAGAAAGATAGAGCAATTTGGGGCATCCTTGTGTCTTCTTCATTTTTGCCTCTGGTTGATTTTGGCTTTATCAAACCTTATATGGAAAATTAAATATTGGTACTGATTTTCCACTTTCCTTGTTGAAACTGGGCATCCACATCCTTACCATGTCATCATGGTGAAATTCCACAGGCTTTTATACTTTGGGCTTGGCTATGTGATCTGCTTTGGTCAATGGAATATTAGTGGATGTGATGCTAACAGAGGCTTGAATTATGACTGCTCATTTTCATTTGTACTTTCTACTCAATTTGCCATAAGGAAAATATACACCAGATAGGAACTGACCAAAGGAGAATGAGGGGCATATAGACACTAGCTTCAGCTTTCAGTTAAGTTCAGCTAACCTATGGTATGAAGCAATGCCATAAAACTGCACACTGAATCCAGGTGGTGTTACCAGCAGGGATGCAGTTGGCCTACAAACCCAGGGTAAAAAATTCTTACTATCGTAAAACACTGAGTTTTGGGATCTTTGTTTCACAGTATATTCAACAACCATAGTAAATTTTACTTTAGTGATACCTTCTTATGTTTTCAGAAAAGTCTTTTCTTGCCTTTTTCTTGAACATCAAAACAATACTTATCACTGCAAAAAATTTAGACAGTAATTTTGTATATTCTGTTTTACCAAATATGTGTACATATCTGAGCTTATAGCTGTTTTTACTTGAATACATATCAAAAGCAAATAAAATAAACATTGTGTCTATAAAGGAAGTCCATATTAAATAATTCTACTTTCATGAATAATGGCATATGTATTGTAGGTCTACAAGAGATATTAGAGTTGAAGCCGGTCTTAAGCAGAAATAAAAATTCCTTGCATGTGAACTAATTTAAAATAGGTAATAAGAAAAACTTTATTACAAAATTTTTAATGAAAGTAAATAATCAGGTTACTTTAAATTTTTTAAACTATATATTGACAGAGTCTGTGTATATCTGAAAATACAAACTTCTGGAAAATTCCTGATAGTTGACATAGATTTGTTCAGTTCAGTTCAGTCGCTCAGTCGTGTCCGACTCTTTGTGACCCCATGAATCGCAGCATGCTAGGCCTCCCTGTCCATCACCAACTCCCGGAGTTCACCCAGACCCACGTCCATCGAGTAAATAGAACTACAATAAAAATTGGACTGCGAGTATCTTTTTGAATTAGGATTTTCTCTGATATATGCCCAGGAGTGGGATTGCGGGGTCATATGGTAACTTTTTTTATTTTTTATGGAACCTTTGTATTGTTCTCTGTAGTGGCTATACCAATTTACATTCCCACCAATGCTGTAGGAAAGTTCTCTTCTCTCCATACCCTCTCCAGCATTTATTGTTTGTAGAATTATTTTAGTTTTTAATTGGAAGATAATTGTTTTCCAATATTGTGTTGTGTTCTTCCATACATCACATGAATCAGTCACCCCCACCTTTGAAACTTCCTCCCATTTCCTACACAATATCATCATGCTAGGTTGTTACAGAGCACCGAGTTTGAGCACCCTGACTCATACAGCAAATACCCACTGGCTATCAATTTTACATACAGAAAAATGTAAGTTCCAGTGCTACTCTCCTAGTTTGCCCCACCCTTTCCTTCCCCAACTATGTCCACAGTCTGTTCTCTGTGTTTGCATCTCCGTTGCTGCCCAGGAAAATGGGCTCACCAGTACCATCATTCTAGATTCAGTGCATACTTGTGTGCCAAGTCGCTTTAGTCACTAGATTCCATATATATGCATTTGTGGTCTGTCATTCAGTTGTGTCTGACTCTTTGCAACCACAGGGACTGTAGCATGTCAGGCTTCCCTGTCTTTCACTATCTTCTAGGGTTTATTAAAAGTCATATCTATTGAGTCAGTGATGCCATCCAGCCATCTCATCCTCTGTTGCCCTCCTTCTTCTGCCCTCAGTCTTTCCCAGCATCAAGATTGTATCCAGTGAGTCGGATCTTCACATCAGGTGGCCAAGTTATTGGAGCTTCATCTTCAGTATAATTCTTTACAATGAGTATTCAGGGCTGATTTCCTTTAGGATTGACTGGTTTGATCTCCTTGCTGTCCAAGGGATTCTCAAGAATCTTCTCCAGCAACACAGTTTGAAAGCAACAATTCTTAGGCACTCAGCCTTCTTTATGGTTCAACTCTCACATCTGTATATAACTACTGGAAAAACCATAGTTTTGACTAGATGGACCTTTGTTGACAAAGTGATGTCTCTGTTTTTTAATATACTGTCTAGGTTTGTCATATCTTTTCTTCCAAAGAACCAGTGTGTCTTAATTTCATGGTTGCAGTCATTGTAGTGAGTTTGGAGCCCAAGAAAAGAAAATAAAAAGCTTCTGCTTTTTCCCCATCTATTTGCCATGAAGTAATGGAACCAGATGCCATATTCTTTGTTTTCTGAATGTTGAGTTTTAAGCCAGCTTTTTCACTCTCCTCTTTCACCCTTATCAAGAATAGCTTTATGGAACCGCCATCTTCCAGTGATTCGCCAAGATGACCAACACAAAGGGAAAGAGGTGGGGCACCCGCTACATGTTCTCCAGGCCTTTCAGAAAACACGGAGTTGTTCCTTTGGCCACATACATGTGAATCTACAGGAAGAGTGATATTGTAGATATCAAGGGAATGGGTACTGTCCAAAAAGGAATGCCCCTCAAATGTTATCATGGCAAAACTGGGAGAGTCTACAATGTTACCCAGCATGCTGTTGGCATCACTGAAAACAAACAAGTTAAGGGCAAGATTCTTGCCAAGAGAATTGATGTGCATATCGAGCATATTAAACCCTCTCAAAGCTGAGATAGCTTCCTGAAATGTGTGAAGGAAGATGATCAGAAAAAGAAGGAAGCCAAAGAGAAAGGGATTTGGGTTCGGCTGAAGCGCCAGCCTGCTCCACCCAGAGAAGCACACTTTGTGAGGACCAATGGAAAGGAACCCGAACTGTTGGAGCCCATTCCCTATGAATTCATGGCCCGATGGGTGTAAAAATAAAGACCTGGACTGTAAAAAAAAAAAAAAAAAGAATAGCTTTAGTTTCTCTTCGCTTCCTGCCATTATAGTGGTACCATCTGTATATCTGAAGTTATTGATATTTCTCCCTGCAATCTTGATTCCAGCTTGTGCTTCATCCAGTCCAGCATTTCAAGTGATGTACTCTGAATAGAAGTTAAATAAGCAGGGTGATAATATACAGCCTTGAAGTACTCTGTCCCCAACTTGGAACCAGTCCATTGTTCCATGTTCGGTTCTAACTGTTGTTTCTTGTCCTGAATACAGGTTTCTCAAGAGGTAGGCAAAATGGTCTGGTCTTAACATTTCTTGAAGAATTTTCCACAGTTTGTTGTGATCCACACAGTCAAAGGCTTTAGCATAGTCAATGAAGCAGATGTTGATTTTTTTTTTCTGAAATTCTTTTGCTTTTTCTATGATCCAAAGGATGTTGGCAATTTGATCTCTGGTTCCTCTGCCTTTTCTAAAATCAGCTTGAACATCTTGAAGTTCTTGGTTTACATCCTATTGAAGCCTAGCTTGAAGGATTTTGAGCATGAACTTGCTAGCATGTGGAAATGAATGCAATTGTGCAGTAGTTGGAATATTTTTTGGCATTGCCTTTCCTTGGGATTGGAATGAAAATTCACATTTTCCTGTCCTGTGGCCGCTGTTGAGTATTCCAAATTTGGTGGCATATTGAGTGCAGCACTTTCACAGCATCATCTTTTAGGATTTGAAATAGCTCAGCTGGAATTTCATCACCTCCACTAGCTTTGTTTGTAGTGATGCTCCCTAAGGCCCTCTTGACTTCATACTCCAGGATGTCTGGCTCTAGGTGAGTGATCACACCATCTTGGTTATCTGAGTCATTAATATATTTTTGTGTAGTTCTGTGTATTCCTGTCCCCTCTTCTTAATATCTTCTGCTTCTGTTAGGTCCATGCCATTTCTGTCCTTTATTGTACCCATCTTTGCATGAAATATTCCCTTGGTATCTCTAATTTTCTTGAAGAGATCTCTAGTCTTTCTCATTCTATTGTTTTCCTCTATTTCTTTGCATTGATCTCTTAGGAAGGCTTTCTTATCTCTCCTTGTTATTTGGAACTCTGCATTCATATGGGTATTTCTTCCCTTTTTTCATACCCTTTCTTTTTCTCTTTTTCTTTTGGGACCCCTATAATTTGATTGCATTGATTTGAGTTATCTCTCTTTTTTCTTGATGAGTCTGCCTGAAATTTATCAATTTTTTAATCTTTTGAAGAACTAGTTTTTAATTTATTGATCTTTGCTATTGCTTTCTTTCCTATATTTCATTTATATCTGCTCTTACATCATGCTTTCTTTCCTTATGGCAACTTTAGGTTTTCTTGTTATTCTTTTGCTAATTGCTTTAGATATATGTTAGTTTGTTTATTTGAGATTTTATTGTTTCCTGAAATAATATTGTATTGCTATAAACTTTCTTCAAGGAACTTTTTTTGCTGCATCCCATAGGTTTTGAACCTTGTGTTTTCATTTTCCTTGTGTCTAGGTTGTTTTTGATACCTTCTTTGATTTCTTTAGTGGTCCATTTGTTGTTTAGTAGAATATGGCTTAGCCTCCATGTATTTGTGTCTTTTTTTAATAGTTTTTTTTTGTAATCTGTTTCTAATCTCATGATGATGTGATTGGATAAGTTGCTTGACATTATTTCCATTTTCCTAAATTTACCAAGGCTTGCCTTGTGGTCTAATATGTGATCAATCCTGGATAATGTTTCATGTGCACTTGAGAAGAATGTGCATTCTGCTGCTTTTAGGTGGAATGCTCTATAAAGATCAATAAAATCCATCTGGTCTAATGTATGCACTTAAGTCCTGAGTTTTCTTGTTGATTTTCTGTCTTGATGATCTGTCTATTGATGAAAGTGAGATATTAAAGTACCTTCATTATTTTATTGTTATTGTTGATGTTTCCTTGTATGGCTCTAGCATTTTCTTTATGTATTTAGGTGTTCCTATGTTCAGTGCACATATATTTATAATTGTTATATTTTCTTCTTAGATTAATCTCTTGATCATTACATAATTTCCTTTTTGTCTCTTACAATAGCCTTTATTATATTGCTGCCCTTCTGATTTCCATTTACATGGAATAGTTTCTTCCATCCCCTTACTTTCATTTTGTATGTTTCCCTAGATCTGAGGTCTCTCTTGTAGACAGCATACATATGGGTCTTATTTTTGTAACCATTCAGGAAGTCTATGTCTTTTGGTTAGTGCATTTAATCTATTTATATTTAAGGTAGTTATGTATCTATTTGCTGTTTTCATAAGTGTTTTGGGTTTGTTTTTGTAAGTCTTCTTTCTTCTTTTTCTCTTTTGTTCTCTTCTATTGTGTTTTTATGATCATCTTTAGTTTTGGGCTTTGGTTACTTTTCTTTGTGTGTGTATTTATTGTAGTATTTGGATTTGCTGTTCTAATGTGGTTTTGATATAGAAGCTTATATAGGTATAAGGTTTTATTTTTATGTTGCTATTCTCTTTCCTCCCTGGAGGAGCTCCTTTAGGATTTCTCACAAAGCTGGCCTGATGTTGCTGGGTTCTCTTGGCTTTTGTTTGTATGTAAAGCTTTTTATTTCTCCATCAAATCTAAGTGGGAGCCTTGCTTGGTAGAATATTTTTGTATGTAGGGACCTCCCTTTCATCACTTTAAATATACCATGCCATTCCCTTTGTGTGTGCAGAGCTGCTGTTGAGAAATCAGCAGATAACCTTACCGGGAGTATGCTAAATGTCATGTTTCACTTGCTGCTTTTAATATAGTTTCTTTGTTTTTAATTTTCATCAGTTGAACTGTTATTTCTTAGTTTGTTTATCATTCAATTTATTTTGCCTTGGACCCTCTGCTCTTTCTGTTGAATATTTCCTTACCATGTTAGGGAAATTTTTAGCTATTATTTCTGCAAATATTTCCTTGGGTCCTTTCTCTCTCTCTTACTCTTCCAGGATTCCTAAATTGTAAATGTCAGTAAATGCAATGTTGCCCAGAGTTCTCTTATTCTGTCCTCATTACTTTTCATTCATTTTTCTTTGTTCTATTCCTTAGTAGTGTTGCCACCATTCTGGATCTTAGGCTATTTATCCATTCTTTTTCTTCAGTTATTTTGCTATTAATTCTTTCAGTGTATATTTTCATTTGAGTTTTTTATCTCTATTTGTTTGTTCTTTAGTTCTTCTAGATCTTTATTAAACATTTCTTATGTTCCCTAGATTCTTTTCCCCATTCTTTTTCTTAGATCCTGATTATCTTCACTATTATTACTCTCAAATGTTTTTCTGGATGGTTGTCTATATCCACTTCATTTAATTGTTTTTCTGGGATTTTATGCTGTTCTTTCATCTGAATCTTAATCCTCTGCCTTTTCATTACTTAACTTACTGTGATTGTGACTTTCAGTCTTCAGGCTGCAAGGATTGCAATTCTTCTTGTTTATACTGTCTGCCCTCTAGTGGATGAGGCTATCTGAGAGGCTTGTACAAGCTTCTCTGATGGGTAGAGCAGAGTCTTGCTCTGGTGGGCGGAACCGTGTTCAGTAAAACTTTAATCTACTTTTCTGCTAATGGGTCACCTCAGGCTAAACAACTAACAGGTCTGTGTTCCCTCCCTGTTAGTTGTTTAGCCCCAAGTGACCTGTCACTTTTCATACTGTTCATGGGGTTCTCAAGGCAAGAATACTGAAGTGGTTTGCCATTCCCTTCTCCAGTGGACCACATTCTCTCAGACCTCTTCACCATGACCCGTCCATCTTGGGTGGCCCCACACGGCATGGCTTAGTTTCATTGAGTTAGACAAGGCTGTGGCTGTTGATCAGATTGGCTAGTTTTCTGTGATTATGGTTTCAGTGTGTCTGCCCTCTGATGCCCTCTTGCAACACTTACCGTCTTACTTGGGTTTCTCTTACCTTGGGCATGGGGTATCTCTTCACGGCCGCTCCAGCAAAGCACAGCTGCTGCTCCTTACCTTGGACGAGGGTTATTTCCTCATGGCCATCCCTCCTGACCTTGAATGTGGAGTAGCTCCTCTTGGCCCTCCTGCGCCCGTGCAGCAGCTGCTCCTTGAAAGGAGGTGCCCAATATGCTACTTCTCAGTGGAGAAATAACTCCAGAAAGAGTTAAGGGATGGAGCCAAAGCAAAAACAATACCCAGTTGTGGATGTGACTGGTGATAGAAGCAAGGTCCAATGCTGTAAAGAGCAATATTGCATAGGAACCTGGAATGTCAGGACCATGAATCAAGGCAAATTGGAAGTGGTCAAACAGGAGATGGCAAGAGTGAACGTTGACATTCTAGGAGTCAGCGAACTAAAATGGACTGGAATGGGTGAATTTAACTCAAATGACCATTATATCTACTACTGCAGGCAGGAATCCCTTAGGAGAAATGGAGTAGCCATCATGGTCAACAAGAGTCCAAAATGTAGTACTTGGATGCAATCTCAAAACTGACAGAATGATCTCTGTTTGTTTCCAAGGCAAACCACTCAATGTCATGCTAATCCAAGCCTATGCCCCAACCAGTAATGCTGAAGAAGCTGAAGTTGAATGGTTCTATGAAGACCTACAAGACCTTTTAGAACTAACACCCCCAAAAGATTTCCTTTTCATTATAGGGGACTGGATGGAGAAGGCAATGGCACCCCACTCCAGTACTCTTTCCTGGAAAATCCCATGAATAGAGGAGCCTGGTAGGCTGTAGTCCATGGAGTCGCTAAGAGTTGGACACGACTGAGTGACGACTTCCCTTTCACTTTTCATTTTCATGCATTGGAGAAGGAAATGGCAACCCACTCCAGTGTTCTTGCCTGGAGAACCCCAGGAACGGGGGAGCCTGGTGGGCTTCTTTCTATGGGGTCGCACAGAGTCCGACACGACTGAAGTGACTTAGAAGCAGCAGCATAGGGGACTGGAATGCAAAAGTAGGAAGTCAAGAAACACCTGCAGTAACAGGCAAATTTGGCTTTGGAGTATGGAATGAAGCAGGGCAAAGGCTAACAGAGTTTTGCCAAGAAAACGCACTGGTGATAGCAAACACCCTCTTCCAACAACACAAGAGAAGACTCCACACATGGACATCACCAGATGGTCAACACCAAAATCAGATTGATTCTATTCTTTGCAGCCGAGGATGGAGAAGCTCTATACAGTCAGAAAAAAACAAGACTGGGAGCTGACTGTGGCTCAGGTCATGAACTCCTTATTGCCAAATTCAGACTGAAATTGAAGAAAGTGGGGAAAACCACTAGACCATTCAGGTATGACCTAAATCAAATCCCTTATGATTATATAGTGGAAGTGAGAAATAGATTTAAGGGACTAGATCTGATAGATAGAGTGCCTGATGAAATATGGATGGAGGTTCGTGACATTGTACAGGAGTGAGGGATCAAGACCATCTCCATGGAAAAGAAAGGCAAAAAAGCAAAATGGCTGTCTGGGGAGGCCTTACAAATAGTTGTGAAGAGAAGAGAAACAAAAACAAATGAGAAAAGAAAAGATGTAAGCATCTGAATGCAGAGTTCCAAAGAATAGCAAGGAGAGATAAGAAAGCCTTCCTCAGCGATCAATGCAAACAAATAGAGGAAAACAACAGAATGGGAAAGTGGACTTCCCTGGTGGCTCAGATGGTAAAGGTCTGCCTACAATGCGGGAGACCCAGGTTCAATTCCTGGGTTGGGAAGATCTCCTGGAGAAGGAAATGGCAACCCACTCCAGTATTCTTGCCAGCAAATCCCATGAATGGAGGAACCTGTTAGGCTACAGTCCATGGGGTTGCAAAGAATTGGACACGACTGAGTGACTTCACTTCAGAGATCTCTTCAAGAAAATTAGAGATACCAAGGGAACATTTCATGCAATAATGGGCTTGATAAAGGACAGAAATGGTATGGACCTAACAGAAGCAGAAGATATTAAGAAGAGGTGGCAAGAATACACAGAAGAACTGTACAAAAAGGATCTTCAAGACCAAGATAATCACAACGGTGTGATCACTCACCTAGAGCCAGACATCCTGGAATGTGAAGTCAAGTGGGCCTTAGAAAGCATCACTACCAACAAAGCTAGTGGAGGTGATGGAATTCCAGTTGAGCTCTTTCAAATCCTGAAAGATGATGCTGTGAAAGTGATTCACTCAATGTGCCAGCAAATTTGGAAAACTCAGCCACAGGACTGGAAAAGGTCAGTTTTCATCCCAATCCCAAAGAAAGACAATGCCAAAGAATGCTCAGACTACCACACAATTGCACTCATCTCACATGCTAGTAAAGTAATGCTCAAAATTCTCCAAGCCAGGCTTCAGCAATACGTGAACCGTGAACT
>SJYQ01003952.1:54765-77585 GCA_006410935.1 Redunca redunca
TATAAGAAAGACTGATAACATACATTTCTAATGTTTTTATCTTTTGTGGGCACACAGATTTTCAATAAATGTAATTTTAGCAAATGTGATGTTCATCTTTGTAGTATACACAAAAAAATGGTAAGAGAATTGTAATAAGCAAGTGGTAGGAAAATCATAATGATCACAGCTTTAAAATGATTTTAAAGGCCAAATACGATGTCCCAGAATAATTTACGAGAAAATCTAAGACTTTTATTTCTAGTTAAAGATAGAGAAGGCTAAGGAATGGGCAAACTAGAAACAAAACCCATAGAAAAGGGAAAATAAAACACACACCCACACCCACATGTATAAGGTGTACACATCCAAGTATATTTTTAGGCTTTCAAATAAAATTAAAAAAATATCACATGTATTTTTGTAATATCTCTTAATTAAACATGTCCAAAATGATAACATCAGCAATAAATCGATTAAATCACAATACATTTTACATATTTAAACTACCATAGAGTCTTTGATATACAAATATACTTAACAGTATTCATGTACTCTTTTGTAAATTTTGTGAACTGCTCACTATTGGAAAATTTTAGTGTTTTCAATGCCTTCAAAATTTTGGGAATTCTGAATTTTTGCTGTTCAATGAATGCCCTTTTCTGAAACTTTCTTATGTGCAAATCCATGCTATTTTATTTAGTCATATAATGGTAGTCCCCATTTATTTTATTAATTACTTAGCTTTTACTGAGAATTCATGAAATGAGAAAAGCATAGACATTTAGAAATAATTTACAACAAAATATCAATCCATATCAGAAAAGTCTATGAAATTCTGATTTTGTCTAGCATTCCTTGTGTTGAAAAATTTAAAAATGCCTGTTCTGGATATTTTCTGAGCAGATAAGACTTTTCTGACAGAATAAAATAATATGACATGTTTATAGTTCAGATGTGAAACTGTTATAAACTGTACTCATGTCTAAGATAATTTTGTGCTAGTTAGATTAACCTCAAAGTTGAAAACCTCTGCATTTCTTGTATGGCCAAAATTTTCCTCCCTAAATTTAAGCCATGAGCCCAAACTCTTTCTGCTTCAACTGGTTATTAAAAGGAAATGTTTTTTCATTTTTTAAAACTTTTGATTTTGTATTGAGAATAGTCAATTAACAGTGTTGTGGTAGTTTCAGGTGAACAGGGAAGGCACTCAGCCAAAGTAAGTTATTAAAATAAAAACACTCCACTTTTAATGTCATGGCTGTGAATAGAAACCACATGGAGAGACAGTACTACCGTGAACAGTAGAGCTGCGATTTCTGAGAGAGAAGCTACGATCAGTCAAGGGCTTGTGAGGCTATAGAGCACATCGCCTTCTGCCAAAGATGGTTAAAGAGCTACCAGGAAATCCCTGGCATTTCCCCCATAGAAATGTGCCAAGTAACAAACAATGGAAGCGCAACATAGACAAGAAACTTAGAAGTTGACCTTGACTATTTGTGCTGGGAGAAAAAATCCAGTTTGTGAGACTACAATTTTGTGTGGGCATTACAGAAGTAGTAATTAGAGCCATTTCTATTATTGCATTTACCCCTTACGTTTCTTTTAAAATGTTTAGCATTAAAACAGAACTAGATTTAACCATGGGGTGAGTGTTTATCAATTAAGCTCACCTAAAAATCATTTTGTAGTTAGGATCACATTCAGAATTTATCAATCATAAATATCAACATAGATCATTTTGGGCTTCTTGGCTCAGATGGTAAAGAATCTCCCTGCAATGTAAGAGATCCAGGTTTAATCCCTGGATTGGGAAGATCTCCCAGAGAAGGAAATGGTAACCCACTCCAGTATTCTTGCCTGGAAAATTCCATGGACAGAGGAGCCTGGTGGGCTACCGTCCACGGCACACAGATTCAGACACAACTGAGCAACTAACATATTATTTTGACTGAGCAGCAGTCTTTCCTGTGAAATACAAATACTCTCAGAATCCAAATGTACTTTTAATTACCAATGTATTTATAAGTGACAAAACCACATTTAGCCTACATTACAATTATAAGCAGTTTGATATTACTTACAACAAATATAAACTAATATTTTATCTTTGTCCATCAACATGGACTTTATGGTGAATGCCCTCTAACTGCTTACATGTTGAGAAAATATGTTGATGATAGCTATCCTTATTTTGCTTTACTTATCCAAACACTTCTAATTTTGCTGCATTTTTAACCCACAGCAGGCTACTCTGAAAGGTAGAAAAGCTTGGTCTGACTCATGGGATTTCACTGTCTTTACTCTGTGTTTTCACAGTACTCTATAAAACACTTTGGCCTCCATTTCTTACATTCTAGCTGTTTGCTCTAATGTTTGATTTTACATCATTGCCCAATTCCAGGAAAGCTGGCTTTGTTTCTTTTTTTTCTTATTCATTGTTGGATAAGTCCTAGAAGCTGACTCAATACAGAGCTAATGTTGGCTCTTAAACATATTCAAAATTAGATAAATTAATTAGCCTAGCAAGATCCTGAAATATCTAACTTAAATTTAGGGCACATTCAGGCCACCACTGAGAAGCAAATAAATTTATTTAATCACCGAAGTACAGAGCATAAGCATAACCCATGTAACTCCAGGAATTTCCTTCAGCAATCATTATAAAAATCATTTACTATGCCATTTTTTGGGGACTTTTTCAAATATAAACCTGTGAAATAAAAGAATGGGCATAAAGATATAGCAAACAGATGAACATTTCTTAGAGCTGCAGACCAGTAAAACCCACCTGTCATGATTAGTGAATCCATTTTATATTTTATCTCACTGGCCTCTCCAAAACTCATGCCTCAAGTTCTGTTTTGCCTCTTAGAAGTATCTTCTAAATATTTTGATGTCTTTTACTCTTGAATAATAAACTTATATAATGTCGGTAATTTTTTGTGAATAATTGAAAATACTAAAAGCATGTAAAACCAACAAGCAGGTGTATTACTTACAGTATTCTACCGTGTTCTTTCCATCTGTTTGAGTTTTTGATTCAACTTGACAGAAAGTAAACATGCTTAATTGCTGTGAAGAAAAAAGTTCTGATGACTACTTTCAACTGGAGTAGGGAACACGATGTAAGAATGAAAGTCAGGATTTTATTTCACTTGCCCTGAAGATCTTGTCTCCCCAAGGGCAAAACATATTTCTGAGGAAAAAACGAGAATGCTGTTTTACTTGGTGCCATCAACACAAAGTAAATGTATATTGATCTTCAGTATTTGTTTATACATGCAATCTTTAAATGTAATAAGAAATATAGAAACTTTACTCTAATATTTCATTGCCTGCCAAGAGGAATTTTACTCAGATTTATTGCTACATGGAGACAGTTAGGCATTTTCAAGAGGTTGTTTGATTTGACATCTGACTTTTCCTGTTTGTGAAGTTGGTAAATAATGCCTCCCTAATAAAATATTCAGTTCAGTTCAGTTCAGCCGCTCAGTCGTGTCTGACTCTTTGCGACCCCATGAATCGCAGCACGCCAGGCCTCCCTGTCCGTCATCAACTCCTGGAGTTCACTCAGACTCATGTCCATCGAGTCCGTGATGCCATCCAGCCATCTCATCCTCTGTCGTCCCCTTAAAATGTTTGTGAAGACTGCATGAGAATGTAAATATAAATTGAATGTGATATTTAGATTAAAATGCCTAGAATGATTCTTCAAAAAGTGCAATTGCCTCCTAAATATCAATCTCACTAATCCATCCATTTCATTTTTAATTGAAATCATATTTATTTTTTGCCTCTACCGTTGGGAAACTTAAAAAAATGTGAGAGACAGTATTCAACTGTAATTTGAAAGATGCAGAAAAGAAACACCTAGTAGTGTTGAGCAGTCATGGGACTAGTAGATTAGCTAGGACAATGAACCATACTGAAACTTACAATCAAGCCTTTCTTCACTTCCTGTGCTAGTACAGTCAGGTGGCAAAAATAAGATCCAGCTTTCCTTGAGATCTGCCACATTAAACCTTATCACTGCCTATGATTAAGCTAGATCATTTACACATAAGATTTTTGCCTGGAGTTGGACTTCTCAATTCCTTTGTGGATGCAAAATTGAGCAAGCAGAAGCATGATATAGAAAATATCTCTCTCCACGAATGCATCAGGAATACATCTAGAGATGCAACAATTACCATAGAACACCAACTGAATACTATTAGAAAACCTTGAACACTGGAAAGGACTGTAAAGATCCCCACATAATGGGTTTCTGAGGACAATTTCCCCTCCCCCTTTGGTTTGTATATTGATTTTTTCCTTTTTTTTTTTAAATCATTTTTGCCTATTTGTTTTATTTTCTTTGCTTTATTCTTCCATTGGTTCTCTGCTTTGGTTTTTGGTTTGTTTGTTTTGTGTTTTCGTTGGAATTTTTTGAATTGTTTGATTTTGTTTTTAGATTCATTAGTTTAACTTGTTGGCATCTTGGTTTTTGTTTTCCTTGGTTTTGTTTACATGACTTGTGTGTGATGTGTGTTTCTTTGCTTTTTCTGGTTTGTTTGTTTGATTTTGCTTTTACCATTTGTCTGAGGTTTTGTTTAACTTTTTAAAATCTTACTTTATTCTTACTTGGAGAATAATTGCTTTACAAAATCGTGTTGGTTTCTGCCATATATATCAACATGAATCAGCCACAGGTATACATATGTCCCCTCCCTCTTGAACCTCCTTCCCACCTCCCTCCCCATCCACTCCAGTAGGTTGCACAGATCACTAACTTTGGGTTCTTTGTGTCATACAGCAAATTCTCACTGGATCTCTGTTTTACATTTGGTAAAGTATATATTTCAATGCTACTTTCTCAAATAATCCCACCATCTCCTTTCCCTACTGTGTACAATGTATGTCTGCATCTCCTTTGCTGACCTACAAATAGGATCAATACCATCTTTCTAGTTTCCATATATATGCCTTAATATACAATATTTTTCTGACTTAATTCACTCTGTGTAATAGGCTCTAGGTTCATCCATCTCATCAGAACTTACTCAAATATATCCCTTTTTATAACTGAATAATATTCCATTGTGTATATGTATCACAACTTCTTTATCCATTCATTTGTTGATGGACATCTAGATTGCTTCTATGTCCTAGCTATTGTAAATAGTGTTGCAATGAATACTGAGATACATGTGTTTTTTCAGTTCTGATTTCCTCAGGGTATATGACCAGTAGTGAGATTGCTGGATCTTAAAGTAGTTTTATTCTTGGTTTTTATAGGAATCTCCATACTGTTCTTCATAGTAGCTGTATCCATTTGCATTCCCACCAGCAGTGCAAGGGACTTCCCTTTCCTGCACATCTTCTCAGAATTTATTATTTATAAACACTTTGATGATGGCCATTCTGACAATTGTGAGATGATCCTTAGTTGTAGTTTTGATTTTCATTGCTCTAATTATGAGTGGTGTTGAGCACCTTTTCATGTGTTTAATTAGCCATCTGTATCTCTTCTTTGGAGAAATGTCTGTTTAGGACAGACATTCTTCTTTAGAGAAATGTCTTCTGACCACTTTTTGATTGGGTTGTTTATTTTTCAGATATTGAACTAGAGGTGTAGTTTGTATATTTTGGAGATTAATCCTTTGTTATTTACTTCATTTGCTATCTGATTCTTTACATAGAAAACCCTAAAAATGCCACCATAAAATGACTAGAGCTAATCAATGAATATAGTAAAGCCACAGGATATAAAATTAATGCACAGAAATTCCTTGCATTCCTATACTCTAAGAATGAAAAATCAGAGAGAAATTAAGGAAACAATCCCATTCGCCATTGCAACAAAGAGAAATTATTCTTTTTGCTATATATTATATATAAGTATATTAATACTTAGGAATAAGGTTACCTAAATAGAAAAAAGATCTGTATGGAGAAAACTATAAGACAGTGATGAAAGAAATCAAAGATGACACACACAGATCGAGAGATATACCATGTTCTTGGATTGGAACAATTAATATTGTGAAAATGAATATACTACTCAATGCAATCTATAGATTCAATGCAAATCATATAAAATTACCAATGTCATTTTTCACAGAATTAGAAAAATTTAATTCCATAATTTGTTTAACTTAAAAAAAAAATCATCTTTATTGCCATGCCTAGAGGCTTTCATGGTGCTAGTTCCCCAAACAGATGTTTGGCCTGAAGCTCTGGGGTGGGAGGAAAGTGTTCAAGAAGCTGTCTCATCAGTAGACAGGCTATCTGAGAGTGAGTGAGTGAAGTTGCTCAGTCGTGTCCGGCTCTTTGTGACCACGTGGACTGTAGCTATCAGGCTCCTCCATCCATGGGATTTTCCAGCACTCTTGCCTGAGCAAGAGGAGCCTGATAGGCTACAGTCCATGCGGTCGCAAAGAGTCAGACATGACTGAGCGACTTCACTCACTCACTCTCAGATAGCCTGTCTACTGATGAGTACTTTTGCATTCTTGTCTTGTTTGTTGCTTGGTGTGAGGTGTCCAGCACTGGGAGGGGCACAGACCAGAATCAAGAGGAACTACAGTCTTTCAGTCTGTGGAAACAAGACCACAAACACAGTTAAACAAAATGAGAAGACAGAAAAATATGTATCAGATGGAGGATCAAGTTAAAGATCCACATGGCCAAATACATGAAGAGGGAAAAGGCAATCTACCTGAAAAATAATTCAGAATAATGATAGTAAAGATGATCTAAAGTCTCAGAAACAGAACGGTGGCACAGATTGAGAAGATACAAGAAATGTTTAACAACAACTTAGAAGAATTCAAAAACAATCAGTGATGAATAGCACAATAATTGATATGAAAAATATACTAGAAGGAATCAATAGCAGAATAACTGAGGAAGAAGAACGGATAAGTGAGCTGGAGGAAAGAGTGGTGGAAATAGCCAAAATAGAGCAGAATGAATAAAAAAGAAATGAGGACAGTCTCAGAGACCTCTGGGACAATATTAAATGCATTAACATCTGAATTATAGGGGTCACAGAAGAAGAAGAGAAAGTTTCTGCAAAAAAATATGAAGACATTATAGTTAAATTTCCTTAACATGGGAAAGGAAGTAGTCAATGAAGTCCAGGAAGCACAGTGAAACTTATTATACAGGGTAAATCCAAAAAAGAAAAATGCCAAGACACACATTAGTCAAACTAACAAAAGCAGCAAGAGATAAGCAACAAATAGCATACAACTGAATCCCCAAAAGGTTAACAGCTGATCTTTCGGCAGAAACTCTGTAGGCCAGAAGGGAGTTGCAGGATATATTTAAACTGATGAAAGGGAAAAACCTACAACCTACAAATATTACACTCCCCAGCAAGAATTTCATTTAGATTTGATGAAGAAATCAAAAGCTTTACAGATAAGCAAAAGTTAAGAAAATTCAGCATCACTAAACCAACTTTGCAACAAATGCTAAAGGAACTTCTCCTGGCAGGAAACACAAAAGAAGGAAAAGACTTACAAGGACAAACCCAAGCAATTAAGAAAATGGTGATAGGAACATACATCTAAATAACTGTCTTAAATGTAAATGGATTAAATGCCCCAACCAAAAGACACAGACTGGCTGAATGGTTACAAAAATAAGACTTGTATATATGCTGTCTACGGGAGACACATTTAAGACCTAGGTAATATATACAGATTGAAAGTGAGGAGTTGGAAAAAGATATTATATGCAAATGTAAATTAAAGAAAGTTGGAGTAGTAATACTCATATCAGATGAAATGCAGTTTAAAACAAAGACTGTTGCAAAAGATAAAGAAGGACACTATATAATGATCAAGAGATCAATCCAAAAAGAAGACATAACAATTGAAAACATTTATACATGCAACATACAAGCAGCTCAATACATAAGGCAGATGCTAACAGGCATACAAGGGGAAATTCACAGTAGCACATTAATAATAATGGACCTTAAGATCCCACTTACATGAATGGATAGATCTTCCAGACAGAAAGTAAAAAAAAAAAAACAAAAAAAAAACACAAACCTTAAATGGAACATTAGATTAGATAGTCTTAATTGATATTTATAAGACATTCCATCAGAAAGCAGTAGAATACACTTTCTTAAGTGTACATGGAACATTCTCAAGAATACATCACATCTTTGGTCACAGATTAAGCCTCAATAAATTTAAGAAAATTGAAATCATATCAAGCATATGTTAGGACCACACAATGTTATGACATTAGATATCAACTGTAGGAATAAAACTGTAAAAAACAGACACACGGAGGCTAAACAATGTACTACTAAATAACTAAGAGATCACTAGAAGCTACTTAGAAAAAATGACAATGAAACACAATGATCCTAAACCTATGGAATGCAACAAAAGCTATTCTAAGAGAGATGCTTATAGTAATACAATCCTACCTCAATAAATAAGAAAACTCTCACTCAACTAAACATTACACCTGAACCAATTAGAGAAAATAGAAAAAAAAAAGAAAAAAAAACTTAGTGGAAGGAAAGAAATCATAATGATTAGAACAGAAATAAATGAAAAAGAAATTGAAAACGATAGCAAGGATCCATGCAACTAAATCTGGTTCTTTGAGAAGATAAATGAAATGGATAAACCATCAGCCAGATTCCTAAAGAGAAAAATGGAGAAGATGGAAATCAGTAAAATAGAAATGAAAAAAGTTATAACAGACCCTGTAGAAATACAAAAGATCATAACAGATTACTATGAGCAACCATAAGCTAATAAACTGGAGAACCTGGAAAAAAAATGGACTAAGTCTCAGAAAACCATCATTTGAGAAGACACATATACCTCAGTGTTTATTGCAGCACTATTTACAATATCCAGGACATTGAGGCAACCTAAATGTTCACTGACATATGACTAAATGAAGATATAGAGCATATATACAATGGAATATGACTCAGCCACACAAAGAAAGAAAATTGGGTTATTTGTAGTGATGTGGTCTGTCATATGGACTGAAGTTTTTCAGGAAGCAAAAGAAATATATATTAACACATACATATGGAATATAGAAAAATGGTACAGATTGACCTATTTGTAGGGCAGTAATATAGACCCCATGAATCGCAGTATGCCAGGCCTCCCTGTCCATCACCAACTTCAGGAGTTCACTCAGACTCAAGTCCATCGAGTCAGTGATGCCATCCAGCCATCTCATCCTCTGTTGTCTCCTTCTCCTCCTGCCCCCAATCCCTCCCAGAATCAGGGTGTTTTCCAATGAGTCAACTCTGCATGAGGTGTCCAAAGTACTGGAGTTTCAGCTTTAGCATCATTCCTTCCAAAGAAATCCCAGGTTTGATCTCCTTCAGAATGGACTGGTTGGATCTCCTTGCAGGCCAAGGGACTCTCAAGAGTCTTCTCCAACACCACAGTTCAAAAGCATCAATTCTTCAGCGCTCAGCCTTCTTCATAGTCCAACTCCCACATCCATACATGACCACTGGAAAACCATAGCCTTGACTAGACAGACCTTAGTCGGCAAAGTAATGTCTCTGCTTTTGAATATGCTATCTAGGTTGGTCAAAACTTTTCTTCCAAGGAGTAAGCATCTTTTAATTTCATGGCTGCAGTCACCATCTGCAGTGATTTTGGAGCCCCCCAAAATAAAGTCTGACACTGCTTCCACTGTTTTGCAGAGTCAGACATGACTGAGGAACTGAACTGAACTGAACTGAATGGAATATAGATGCAGGTTTAGGGAATGGGCATGTGGACGCAGCTGGGGAAGGGGAAGTTGGGTTGAACTGGGAGAGTAGCATTGAGCTATGTACACTAGCATATGTAAAATACAGAGCTGGTGGGAAGCTACTGTATGGCACAGGGAGCTCAGCTTGGTGCTCTGTGATGACCTAGAGGGTGGGATGGGGGACGGAGGCTCTCGAGGGAAGGGGTAAGTGTATACATATAGTTGACTCATGGAAAAGAAAATAGCAATCCACTCCAGTATTCTTGCCTGGAAAATTCCATGGACAGAGGAGGCTGGTGGGCTACGGTCCATGGGATCACAAAGTCAGACACAACTAAGCATGAAGGCATGTACCTGATTCACTTTATTATACAGCAGAAACTAACACAACCTTGTAAAGCACTTATACACCAAGAAAAAAGAGGAAAAAATTGGAAAGCATCTCACATTCAGTTCAGTTCAGTTCAGTCGCTCAGTCATGTCTGACTCTTTGCGACCCCATGAACTGCAGCACACCAGGCCTCCCTGTCCATCACCAACTCGCGGAGTTCACTCAGACTCACGTCCATCGAGTCCATGATGCCATCCAGCCATCTCATCCTCTGTTGTCCCCTTCTCCTGCCCCCAATCCCTCCCAGCATCAGAGTCTTTTCCAATGAGTCAACTCTTCGCATGAGGTGGCCAAAGTACTGGACTTTCAGCTTTAGCATCATTCTTTCCACAGAAATCCCAGGGCTGATCTCCTTCAGAATGAACTGGTTGGATCTCCTTGCAGTCCAAGGGACTCTCAAGAGTTTACTCCAACACCACAGTTCAAAAGCATCAATTCTTCGGCGCTCACATTAGACAAATACATATGTGCTAGAGAAAAAGCCCTTGCACTTCTAAATTATTATAAAGGACTTCAGGAGAAAATGGATGTGTCCAGTTTTACCAGGGTAATATTTAAATAGATGGTGGTACATCCACATAACAATATGTTAAGTAATAGCTATAAAGGGTGTTTTCAAGAATAGTTAATGAAAATATTTGCAGTATAATGTGAAATAAAGAATGTAGAGTCATTCTAGTCTGTCATTCTAGTGTTAGTCTAGTCATTCTAGTCTGAATCTAGTAGAGTCAGAACCCAATTTATAGATATATCTATGTATGTGTGAGTACAGCCTTGAGAAACATGTGTGCATCTGTGTTTGTTCAGTTACTGGAGTCATATCTGACTCTTTGTGACACTATGGACTGTAGCCTGCCAGGTTCCTCTGTCCATGGGATTTTCTCAGCAAAAATATAGGAGTGAATAGCCATTTACTCCTCCAGAGGATTTTTATCTAATGTTAAATGTAGCTATTTTTGGATAATTGGATTATGAAAAAAAGCTTTGTAACTTCATGAGATTTAACAAATTCTCAATAATGATCATGTATAATGTATTTGTTAAATATATTACTATACAGGCAAGTATTAAAACTAAAGATATGTTGTATTAGCAAAGAAAAAAAGATGCTGAAAAGCCTGCAGTGATGCACTTGTTAGCACTCTCAGCACAGGCAGATGGAGCAGATGAAAGTAAAAGAAGTCCCAGATGTGAAAAGAAAATTCACTGGAACCTGCCTCTCCATGAAACTTATGCCTCCTTCTTTGTTGAGCTTTTAGCTCTATTTTTGTCTATGTACATATAAAAATACTGTATTAATTTATTAATATATTAATTAAGCAAACTAAGCATGAATTGATTTATAACAAATCATATTTGGAAGGACATGGGAGAAGAAAGCACTTTTTAAGATTAAAAAGTGGAATTATGACTGTTAGTGATGAACCAACCACTTTCAGTTCAGTTCTGTTCAGTCGCTCAGTCGTGTCCGACTCTTTGTGACCCCATGAATCGCAGCATGCCAGGCCTCCCTGTCCATCACCATCTCCCGGAGTTCACCCAGACTCACGTCCATCGAGTCCGTGATGCCATCCAGCCATCTCATCCTGGGTCGTCCCCTTCTCCTCCTGCCCCCAATCTCTCCCAGCATCAGAGTCTTTTCCAATGAGTCAACTCTTTGCATGAGGTGGCCAAAGTACTGGACTTTCAGCTTTAGCATCATTCCTTCCAAAGAAATCCCAGGGCTGATCTCCTTCAGAATGGACTGGTTGGATCTCCTTGCAGTCCAAGGGACCCTCAAGAGTCTTCTCCAACACCACAGTTCAAAACCATCAATTCTTTGGCGCTCAGCCTTCTTCATAGTCCAACTCTCACATTCATACATGACCACAGGAAAAACCATAGCCTTGACTAGACGGACCTTAGTCGGCAAAGTAATGTCTCTGCTTTTGAATATACTATCTAGGTTGGTCATAACTTTTCTTCCAAGGAGTAAGCATCTTTTAATTTCATGGCTGAAGTGACCATCTGCAGTGATTTTGGAGCCCCCCAAAATAAAGTCTGACTCCCTCCATATTTAATCCTATACCCTTAGCTGCCTTCCTTCTTCAGGGGTGTGCAGTTAAGTAGCCTCCTGATTCTCTGGGTATCCACCAGAGAGGCTTGATCTCACTGTTTTTCTGTAAATGTAATGTCTGCCATTTCCATTGTGGTGCATGCCATTGAAAAACAAGGGGACTTGAGATCATCACCACACTTTTTCTATTTTGCATCATGTTGACAACTTAAATTGTCACCTAACAGCACAGTCCTTTCATGATTTTTTGATAAAAGTTTGTTTTAGTGGATTAATAATTCTTCATCTTGGCCTCACCCTTTCCTTTTTTTTTTTTTTAAATGTAAACATAACATTTATTTATTTATTTATTTAACTTTACAATATTATATTGGTTTTGCCATACATTGATATGAATCTGCCATGGGGGTACATGTGTTCCCCATCCTGAACCTCCCTCCCACCTCCCTCCCTGTCCCATTCCTTTGGGTCATCCCAGTGCACCAGCCCCGAGCACCCTGTATCATGCATCGAACCTGGACTGGCGATTCATTTCACATATGGTAATATACATGTTTCAATGCCATTCTCCCAAACCATCCCACCCTTGCCCTCTCCCACAGAGTCCAAAAGACTGTTCTATACATCTGCGTCTCTTTTGCTGTCTTGCATACAGGGTTATCATTACCATCTTTCTAAATTCCATATATATGCATTATTATACTGTATTGGTGTTTTTCTTTCTGGCTTACTTCACTGTGGTCTTATTCTTGACATTCAAATTTTATTTTCCTCAAGAAATTCAAAGACTGAATTACTGTCATTTAACAAAGAGGAACAGATCCTGAAATAACAAAGGACTACACAGATTTTTCCTGAAAAGTTGATGGAGAACTGATGGCATTAATTCTGTTTCTTTTCAGAATGATTCTTTACCCACATGGCTGTTTCCCTCCTGTTCAAAATAATCCAAAACAGAAGCAAGTAAGTTTCAGAATTACTGGAAGTCAGCTTGTAATCAGTGAGCAAGTTAATTAAGAGAACACATTTATCACATTTATATCAATATGAATATAATCTTTTTTAAAACAAATTCCATCTGTAATGAATGTAGACAACCATGTACTCATTGACAAAGGCCAGAAGGTTGGATAGCTCTCTCTCTCTCTTTTTTTTAAAAAATTGCCTTTAACCTTACTAAGCCACTGTTTTCTCATTTAGATAGATGTACAATAATGGAACTTTTAATATTTTAAGAGCTTGATTATGTACCTCATTTCATTCAGACAAGAGGAGAAATTGGTGCCAAGCTCCAAAGTATTTTAGAGGAGTAGACTACCTCATAGATACGAGGTTATAGTGAAGTCTTATGCCATGAAGACAGGTGGAATGTAATGTTTTCAGTGAAAGAAATAAAGAAGGTATACATGGGCATGAAGTAAGCAACTTGTGTTCTTCTGATTGTTTCTTTGATTTGCCTTGAACCCCATTATCTCTGCAGAATGTGGTAGGCAACCCTCTACTGTGGTTGAGACATCACCGCCTTTGGGAAGTCACGCAGGAGTCAGGGTAGAGACTAATGGAAATAAGAATCTGCTTATCTGTCCCACAGGAATGGGGGCTGCGGGGGCAGGAGCGGCAGAGAGGACATACCCCACATCCAAGGTCGGGAGAGACCCCACGTCCAAGGTAAGGAGCAGCGGCTGCACTTTGCTGGAGCAGCCATGAAGAGAGACCCCACGTCCAAGGTAAGAGAAACCCAAGTAAGATGGTAGGCACTGAGAGAGGGCAGACAGACTGAAACAACAGTCACAGAAAACTAGCCAATCTAATCACATGGACCACAGCCGTGTCTAACTCAGTGAAACGAAGCCATGCCGTGTGGGGCCACCCAAGATGGATGGGTCATGGTGGAGAGGTCTGACGGAATGTGGTCCACTGGAGAAGGGAATGGCAAGCCACTTCAGCATTCTTGCCTTGAGAACCCCATGAACAGTATGAAAAGGCAAAAAGATAGGACACTGAAATATAGACTCCCCAGGTTGGTAGATGCCCAATATGCTACTGGAGATCAGTTGAGAAATAACTCCAGAAAGAAAGAAAGGATGGAGCCAAAGCAAAAACAACACTCATGTGGATGTGACTGATGATATTGCATAGGAACCTGGAACGATAGGTCCATGAATCAAGGCAAATAAGAAGTGGTCAAACAGGAGATGGCAAGAGTGAACGTCGACATTCTAGGAATCAGTGAACTAAAATGGACTGGAATGGGTGAATTTAACTCAGATGACCATTATATCTACTACTGTGTGCAGGAATCCCTTAGAAGAAATGGAGTAGCCATCATGGTCAACAAAAGAGTCCAAAATGAAGTACTTGGATGCAATCTCAAAAATGATAGAATGATCTCTGTTCTTTTCCAAGGTAAACCATTCAATATCACAGTAATCCAAGTATATGCCCTGACCAGTAATGCTGAAGGAGCTGAAGTTGAACAGTTCTGTGAAGACCTACAAGACCTTTTAGAACTAAGACCCCCAAAAGATGTCCTTTTCATTATAGGGGACTGGAATGCAAAAGCAGGAAGTCAAGAAACACCTGGAGTAACAGGCAAATTTGGCCTTGGAGTACAGAATGAGGCAGGGCAAAGGCTAATAGAGTTTTGCCAAGAAAATGTACTGTTGATAGCAAACATCCTCTTCCAACAACACAAGAGAAGACTCTACACATGGACATCACCAGATGGTCAACACCGAAATCAGATTGATTCTATTCTTTGCAGCCAAAGAGGGAGAAGCTCTATACAGTCAACAAAAACAAGACCAGGAGCTGACTGTGGTCATGAACTCCTTATTGCCAAATTCAGACTGAAATTGAAGAAAGTGGGGAAAACCACTAGACCATTCAGGTATGACCTAAATCAAATCCCTTATGATTATACAGTGGGAGTGAGAAATAGATTTAAGGGACTAGATCTGATAGACAGATGAACTATGGATGGAGGTTCATGACATTGTACAGGAAACAGGGATCAAGACCAACTCCAAGAAGAAGAAATGGAAAAAAGCAAAAAGGCTGTCTGAAGAGGCCTTACAAATAGCTACGAAAAGAAGAGAAGCCAAAAGCAAAGGAGAAAAGGAAAGATATCCATTTGAATGCAGAGTTCCAAAAAATAGCAAGAAGGGATAAGAAAGCCTTCCTCAGTGATCAGTGCAAAGAAATAGAGGAAAAGAATAGAAGGGGAAAAACTAGAGAGCTCATCAAGAAAATCAGAGACAATTTCATGCAAAGATGGGCTCAATAAAGCACAGAAATGGTAAGGACCTAACAGAAGCAGAAGATATTAAGAAGAGGTGGCAAGTATACACAGACAAACTGTACAAAAAAGATCTTCATGGCTCAGATAATCACAATGGTGTGATCACTCACCTAGAGCCAGACATCCTGGAATGTGGAGCCAAGTGAGCCATCGGAAGCATGACTATGAACAAAGCTAGTGTAGGTGATGGAATTCCAGTTGAGCTATTTCAAATCCTGAAAGATGATGCTGTGAAAGTGCTGCACTCAATATGCCAGCAAATTTGGAAAACTCAGCAGTGGTCACAGGACTGGAAAAGGTCATTTTCATTCCAATCCCCCAAAAAAGGCAATGCCAAAGAATGTTCAAACGACCGCACAATTGCCCTCATTTCACACACTAGTAAAGTAATGCTCAAAATTATCCAAGCCAGGCTTCAGCAATACATGAACCGTGAACTTCCAGATGTTCAAGTTGGTTTTAGAAAAGGCAGAGGAACCAGAGATCAAATCGCCAACATCCGCTGGATCATGGAAAAAGCAAGAGAGTTCTAGAAAAACATCTACTTCTGCTTTATTGACTATGCCGATGCCTTTGACTGTGTGGATCACAATAAACTGTGGAAAATTCTGAAAGAGATGGGAATACCAGACCGCCTGACCTGCCTCTTGAGAAATCTGTATGCAGGTCAGGAAGCAACAGTTAGAACTGGACATGGAACAACAGACTGGTTCCAAATAGGAAAAGGAGTATGTCAAGGCTGTATATTGTCATCCTGCTTTTTTAACTTACATGCAGAGTACATCATGAGAAATGCTGGGCTGGAAGAAACACAAGGAGGAATCAAGATTGCTGGGAGAAATATCAGTCACCTCAGATATGCAGATGACACCACCCTTATGGCAGAAAGTGAAGAAGAACTAAAGAGCTTCTTGATAAAAGTGAAAGAGGAGAGTGAAAAAGTTGGCTTAAAGCTCATCATTCAGTAAACTAAGATCATGGCATCTGGTCCCATCACTTCATGGGAAGTAGATGGGTAAACAGTGGAAATAGTGGCTGACTTTATTTTTGGGGGCTCCAAAATCACTGCAGATGGTGATTGCAGCCATGAAGTTAAAAGAAGCTTACTGTTGGAAGGAAAGGTATGACCAACCTAGACAGCATATTAAAAAGCAGAGACATTACTTTGTCAACAAAGGTTCATCTAGTCAAGGCTATGGTCTTTCCAGTAGTCATGTATGAATGTGAGAGTTGGACTATAAAGAAAGCTGAGAGCTGAAGAACTGATGCTTTTGAACTGTGGTGTTGGAGAAGACTCTTGAGAGCCCCTTGGACTGCAAGGGGATCCAACCAGTCCATCCTAAAGGAGGTCAGTCCTGGGTGTTCTTTGGGAGGATTGATGCTGAAGCTGAAACTCCAATACTTTGGCCACCTGATGCAAAGAGCTGACTCATTTTTAAAGACCCTGATGCTGGGAAAGATTGAGGGCATGAGGATAAAGGGACGACAGAGGATGAGATGGTTGGATGGCATCACCAACTCAATGGATATGAGTTTGGGTAAACTCTGGGAGTTGGTGATGGACAGGGAGGCCTGGTGTACTGCAGTTCATGGGGTCGCAGAGTTGGACATGACTGAGTTATTGAACTGAACTGTTTGTCCTGACTCCTCTCTAAGCTAAGAGGCAAGAATATTTCTTAGATCCTCTGGTATGTGACAAGTATGTTTACTTAGAAAGGAGATGAGGTCGAATTATAAGATAAAAGCCACCTATCAATTGGTCAGTTTCTTATCTTTCTAACTCATTTAGCTCCAGGATGAGTGGGTTAAAATCCTGTTCCTGTCGTTCATAGCGGTGTTATATGGTTATATTCTAAGCTATACTGACCATCAGTTTCCTCATCTGTAAAATGAGGCTACTACTTAGAGCTTCCCTCAGAGTGTTGCAGAGATTATTAAATGAGTCAGCACATGCCAAGGAGGGTCTAGCACGTGCTGTGTACTGGGTGTGTTTGTCTTTTATCATTCTCTTTCTCTCTTTAACTGGTTGAATAATCTGTGTTCTGACAGATTTCTGTTCTGACAGAAATCTCTGAACATTTCTTTACTTAGAGAAATGATTAATCATTTCAAAATATCAAGTTTATTGTCTCATCTAGATTACTGCTAGTTTACACCCAGCTTGGGTATAGTGTTTAGCTAACAGAAGTGATATGGTACCGTGGACATACTGTGGATTTCTGAGAATGCAGAGCAACTGCTCTGTGATCTCCACCAGATCAAATCTCAAATAAGTAAGCATTACAGCAGATTGATGAGTTTAAAAAGTTTTCATTCCATTAATATTATTTTTATGCTTAATAATGTTTCTGTTTCATTATAATTTATCTCAGATACACAAAACTGCTTGGTTCATGGTACACTGGAAGCAATGGTTGGCAAACTTTTCAGTCATTTTAATGTTATTATTATTTCATCCAATATCACCTATCTGCTTATTTCCCTCTCCTGTAAAGGCCTTGGGCTAGTCATTACCTGTTGCCGCTCAGATCCAACAAGTCTGCATTCCCCCTGCATTCCCTTGGTCTGCATTTTAAACAAGAAACAGACCCTCTACAGAATACGTGTCCAGACTCCCTTATCCTCTGGTGTCATGTTAGGCTGGGTCAATAGAAGGCACAAGAAAGGAGAGAAGGGGAAAATGCAGGTGATTTTCCTCCTTGTCTCTCTATATTAAACCACCTGGCATGGATTCCATTTTCTTGACTAGAGTCTGACTCTATACACACCAAATCTAGAGTATTTAAAATACATTTTAAGTTATGCATACATTGTTGAAAAGTATATGCTGATACTTGCAAGTTTTAAAAATTAACAGTAATAGACTTTCTTACTTTAAACTTATTACTCTTTAAGAAAATCTAATCATGGTGCTGTATAAATTGTACTTATTTTAGAACACTTTATAGTATTTCATCCCTTACAAAGAAAAGAAATTCTACTATTATTTACCATAGTAATAGATATATAAATTGTTTTCAATTCCCCACTCCACATCATGATACCAGGAAATTCCCTATATCTCATCCTGTTATTTTTATTCAGTTGCCAAGTCATGTCTCACTCTGCAACTCCATGTACTGCAGCACACCAAGCTTCCCTGTCCTTCACTGTCTCCCCAAATTTGGTCAATGTCCATTGGGTTGACGATGCCATCCAACCATCTCATCTTCTGTCATCCCCTTCTCTTCCTACCTTCAATCTTTCACAGCATCAGGGTCTTTACCAATGAGTCAGTTCTTCATATCAGGTGGCCAAATATTGGGTTTTCAGCTTCAGCATCAGTCTTTCCATTGAATATTCAGGGTTGATTTCCTTTAGGATTGACTGGTTTGATCTCCTTGCTGTCCAAAGGTCTCTCAAGAGTCTTCTCCAGCACCACAGTTTGAAAGCATCAATTCTTTGGGTCTCAGCCTTCTTTAAGGTCCAACTCTCACATCTGTAGATGACTATTGGAAAAACTATAGCTTTGATGATATGGACCTTTGTTGGCAAAGTGATATCTCTGCTTTTTAATATGCTGTCTAGGTTTTGTCATAGCTTTTGTTTCAGGGAGCAAGCCTCTTAATTTTGTGGCTGCAGTCACTGTCTGCAGTGATTCTGGAGCCAAAGAAAATAAATTATGCTACTGTTTTCATTTTTTCTCCATCTATTGCCATGAAATGATGGGACTTGATGCCATGATCTTAGGTTTTTGAATGCCGAGTTTTAAGCCAGCTTTTTCACTCTCCTCTTTTACACCCATCAAGAGTCTCTTTAGTTCCTCTCCACTTTCTGCCATTAGAGTTGTATCATCTGCATATCTGAGGTTGTTGATATCTCATCCTAATGTAATGCATTAAAAGGTTTGCTATTATCATAAGAACTAAAGAGCCTTTTGATGAAAGTGAAAGAGGAGAGTGAAAAAGTTGGCTTAAAGCTAAACATTCAGAAAACTCAGATCATGGCATCTGGTCCCATCATTTCATGGCAAATAGATGGGGAAACAGTGGAAACAGTGACAGACTTTATTGCCATGAAATTAAAAGACACTTGCTCCTTGGAAGAAAAGTTATGATCAACCTAGAGAGCATATTAAAAAGCAGAGACATTACTTTGTCAACAAAGGTCAGTCTAGTCAAAGCTATGGTTTTTCCAGTAGTCATGTATGGATGTGAGAGTTGGACTATAAAGAAAGCTGGGCACTGAAGAATTGATGCTTTTTAAGTGTGGTGTTGGAGAAGACTCTTGAGGGTCCCTTGGACTGCAAGGAGAACCAACCAGTTCATCCTAAAGAAAATCAGTCCTGAATATTCATTGGAAAGACTGATGCTGAAGCTAAAACTCCAATATTTGGCCACCTGATGTGAAGAGCTGACTGACTGGAAAAGACCCTGATGCTAGAAAGATTGAGGGTAGGAGGAGATGAGGACAACAGAGGAAGAGATGGTTGGATGGCATCATCAACTCAATGGATGTGAATTTGTGTAGGCTCTGGGAGTTGGTGATGGACGGGAAGGCCTGGCGTGCTGTGGTTCATGGGGTCGCACAGAGTCAGACACAACTGAGCACTGAACTCATTATCACCAGTTCAGTCCAGTTCAGTCACTCAGTCGTTTCTGACTCTTTGTGACCCCATAAACCACAGCATGCCAGGTCTCCCTGTATATCACCAACTCCCAGAGTCCACACAAACCCATGTCCATCGAGTCGATGATGCCATCCAACCATCTCATCCTCAGTCATCCCTTTCTCCTCCTGCCCTCGATCTTTCCCAGCATCACGGTCTTTTCCAATCAGTCAACTCTTTGCATCAGGTGGCCAAAATATTGGAGTTTCAGCCACAACATCAGCCCTTGCAAAGAACACCCGGGACTGATTTCCTTTAGGATGGATTGGTTGGATCTCCTTGCAGTCCAAGGGACTCTCAAGAGTCTTCTCCAACACCGCAGTTCAAAAGTATTGATTATTTGGCACTCAGCTTTCTTTATAGTCGAACTCTCACATCCATACATGACCACTGGAAAAACCATATTCTTGACTAGAAGGACCTTTGCTGGCAAAGTAATGTCTCTGCTTTTTAATATGCTGTCAAGGTTGATCATAACTTTCCTTCCAAAGAGGAAGGGTCTTTTAATTTCGTTGCTGCAATCACCATCTGCAGTGATTTTGGAGCCCAGAAAAATAAAGTCAGTCACTGTTTCCACTGTTTCCCCATCTATCTGCCATGAAGTGATGGGACTGGATGCCATGATCTTAGTTTTCTGAACGTTTTGCTTTAAGCCACCTTTTTCACTCTCTTCTTTCACTTTCATCAAGAGACTCTTGAGTTCTTCTTCACTTATCTGAGGTTATTGATATTTCTCCCGGCAATCTTGATTCCAGCTTGTGTTTCTTCCAGTCCAGCGTTTCTCATGATGTACTCTGCATATAAGTTAAATAAGCAGGGTGACAATATACAGCCTTGATGTACTTCTTTTTCTATTTGGAACCAATCTGTTGTCCCATGTCCAGTTCTAACTGTTGCTTCCTGACCTGCATACAGATGTCTCAAGAGGCAGGTCAGGTGGTCTGGTATTCCCATCTCTTTCAGAATTTTCCACAGTTTCTTGTGATCCACACAGTCAAAGGCATCGGCATAGTCAATAAAGCAGAAATAGATGTGTTTCTAGAACTCTCTTGCTTTTTCCATGATCCAGCGGATGCTGGCAATTTGATCTCTGGTTCCTCTGCCTTTTCTAAAACCAGCTTGAATATCTAGAAGTTCACAGTTCACATAGTGCTGAAGCCTGGCTTGGAGAATTTTGAGCATTACTTTACTAGTGTGTGAAATGAGTGCAACTGCGTGCTAGTTTGAGCATTCCTTGGCATTGCCTTTTTTTGGGATTTGAATGCAAACTGACCTTTTCCAGTCCTGTGGCCACTGCTGAGTTTTCCAAATTTGCTGGCATATTGAGTGCAGCACTTTCACAGCATCATCTTTCAGGATTTGAAATAGCTCAACTGGAATTCCATCACCTCCACTAGCTTTGTTGGTAGTGATGCTTTCTAAGGCCCACTTGACTTCACATTCCAGGATGTCTGGCTCTAGGTGAGTGATCACACCATCGTGATTATCTGGGTTGTAAAGATCTTTTTTGTACAGTTTTCTGTATATTCTTGCCACCTCTTCTTAATATCATCTGCTTCTGTTAGGTCCCTACCATTTCTGTCCTTTATTGAGCCCATTGTCATCAGTTCTGTTCAGTTCAGTCGCTCAGTCGTATCCGACTCTTTGTGACCCCATGAACCGTAGCACGCCAGGCCTCCCTGTCCATCACTAACTCCCGGAGTTTACTCAAACTCATGTCCATCAAGTCAGTGATGCCATCCAGCCATCTCATCCTCTGTCGTCCCCTTCTCCTCCTTCCCCCAATCCCTCCCAGCATCTGGGTCTTTTCCAATGAGTCAAGTCTTCACATGAGGTGGCCAAAGTTTTGGAGTGTCAGCTTCAAAATCAGTCCTTTCAGTGAACACCCAGGACTGATCTCCTTTAGGATGGACTCATAGGATCTCCTTGCAGCCCAATGGACTCTTAAGAGTCTTCTCCAACACCACAGTTCAAAAGCATCAATTCTTTGGTGCTCAGATTTCTTCACAATCCAATTCTCAGATCCATACAAAACCACTGGAAAAACCAGAGCCTTGACTAGATGGACCTTTGTTTGCAAAGTAATGTCTCTGCTTTTTAATACGCTATCTAAGTTGGTCATAACTTTCCTTCTAAGGAGTAATCGTCTTTTAATTTCATGGCTGCAATCACCTTATGCAGTGATTTTGGAGCCCCCCAAAATAAAGTCTGACACTGTTTCCACTGTTCCCTCATGTATTTGCCATGAAGTGTTGGGACCAGATGCCATGACCGTTATCATCAGGGTAGGTTATTTCTTTTTCACAATAAAAAGATTCCCTTTTACTTCTGATATTCTGAAATTTTCTATCAGAGACTAGAATTGATCTTATCAAATGCTTTTCTTGCCTCATTGAAATGATTGTACTATTTTCTCCTTTTTCCACCTAAAGGATAATTTACATAAACATAGTTTCTGATGTCTAACTTTCCCAGAGATAAAATCTACATAGTGTTATATTATGTGCTCTGTACAATATTATGTACTTTAAAAGTTGATTAATAAAATTATACCTTACTAGGCAATCTGTTCTTCTCCTTAGTTTATATAGCAAAGATTCATAATAAATCTCAATTTTCTACTTTTACCCTTATTAACCATTTCTTATTAGTTTTGTCCTTGCTACTTCTTTGCATTTACCTTTCTCCTCACTTTACAGTT
>SJYQ01003952.1:84947-100546 GCA_006410935.1 Redunca redunca
TCACAAGAAACTGTGGAAAATTCTGAAAGAGATGGGAATACCAGACCACCTGACCTGCCTCTTGAGAAACCTATATGCAGGTCAGGAAGCAACAGTTAGAACTGGACATGGAACAACAGACTGTTTCCAAATAGGAAAAGGAGTGAAGAGGAACTAAAAAGCCTCCTGATGAAAGTGAAAGAGGAGGGTGAAAAAGTTGGCTTAAAGGTCAACATTCAGAAAACGAAGATCATGGCATCTGGTCCCATCACTCCATGGAAAATAGATGGGGAAACAGTGGAAACAGTGTCAGACTTTATTTTTTGGGGCTCCAAAATCACTGCAGATGGTGATTGCAGCAATGAAATTAAAAGACGCTTACTCCTTGGAAGGAAAGTTATGACCAACCTAGATAGCATATTCAAAAGCAGAGACATTACTTTGCCGACTACGGTCCGTCTAGTCAAGGCTATGGTTTTTCCAGTAGTCATGTATGGATGTGAGAGCTGGACTGTGAAGAAGGCTGAGCACTGAGGAATTGATGCTTTTGAAGTGTGGTGTTGGAGAAGACTCTTGAGAGTCCCTTGGACTGCAAGGAGATCCAACCAGTCCATTCTGAAGGAGATCAACCCTGGGATTTATTTGGAAGGAATGATTTGAAGCTGAAACTCCAATTCTTTGGCCACCTCGTGTGAAGAGTTGACTCATTGGAAAAGACTTTGATGCTGGGAGGGATTGGGGGCAGGAGAAGAAGGGGACGACAGAGGATGAGATGGCTGGATGGCATCACTGACTCGATGGACGCAAGTCTGAGTGAACTCCGGGAGTTGGTGATGGACAGGGAGGCCTGGTGTGCTGCGTTTCATGGGTCATAGAGAGTCGAACACGACTGAGCCACTGAACTGAACTGATGGTACATCTCTATTACATTTTTAAATGGAATATTTTTGGTATATGGAAATTATTGATATTTATACATTCACTTTTTTTCTACACAAAGTACTTGCCTCTTTATGAGTCTCTTTGGCTTACCAGTTTAATCTTATATTATCTAAAAATAATAATCACATTGTCATCACAGTAATACTTCAAATTTCTTTTTTTATTTTGTTCCTTCAGCTAAAACTTCTGAAACACTATTGAGTTAAGGTGCAGACATTAGTTGACCTTATCTGGTTTCCCAATGGGCTTCCTGGGTGGCTCAGCTGGTAAAGAATCCGCATGCAATGTGGGAGACCTGAGTTTGATACCCGGGTTGGGAAGATCCCCCGGAGAAGGGAACAGCTACCCATTCCAGTATTCTGGTCTGGAGAATTCCATGGGCTGTACAGTTCATGGGTCCCAATATAATTAAAATGCCCACTTAATTTCACCACTAAGCATGATAAGAGGACTTCCCTGTAGCCTAAATGGGAAAGAATCTGCCTGCAATGCTGGAGACCAGGGTTCAATCCCTGGGTTGGGAAGATCCCCTGGAGAAGGGAACGGCAATCTGCTCCAGTATTCTTGCCTGGAGAATCCCACGGATGGAGAAGCCTGGGGGGTTGCAGTCTGTGGGGTTACAGAGTCAGACATGACTGAGCCACTAACACACAAGCGTGATAATGTTATTGGTTAAAACTGTTATTGTTCATCATAGTTGAGAAGAATCTTTCATTAACCATCTATCAAGATTTCATTGTCCAAATTCACATAGTTTTTCCTAGTCAGGGCATTTATGTCATTAGTGGTCCAGCTAAGATCAGGCTGTATACATATTAAAGTCTCTGTGAAATTGTAGAGATGGTGGGATGGGTTAACAAAGCTTATAGGTGGGGAGGCACTGACCTGACATAGCCATACCTAAACTGATGGAAGCAATGACAAGTATAACCTAGAATTACAAATGAAAAGAAAACCAGTCTCAACCACATGAACAATCCAAGAAACTTTACTTTTCATTGTCCATGGATATATATATATATATATATATATATCATACATGTCTATTTTAACTCTAACATCTAAGTGAGAACTTAGAACATAGTAAGCACTCAATACACATATATGACTGAATTTGAAGACTTTATTTTTGAGAATGTTCTATACATACAAAACTCATTTGTAATATTTACTAGAGAAAGAATTGATGCAAAGGGTTGTTCTTAGATTAAGCTTGGTTAGAAAAAAAGACTAGCCATTTCTGTCTTCAAAACTAACACATTACAAAAGAGTGAATACTGAAAAGAGACTCAAGGAAACACTTTAGAATTCATTTATTAGTTTGTCTGCATCCAGAGCTTGGCTGTGTTCCATACGACTTATGACTTAGTTCTTTGACACTTTCATTAATTTTTGGTGTGACAATTATATGTTTTCTGAATGCACTTTTATGCCATAGTTTCACTTTTTTATTATATTAGAATGTTTTGTCTTCAGCAATTCATGAGAAAGTAAAATTCATAACTCTTAATAAATGTCTCTGAAACCTGAGGCCTGCTTTCTATTTGAAAGCCTTAAGTGCTCACACATACAAGTGCCCTGCCCGACTTCAGGGCAATAATTCAGATATAATGTCAAAGAAATATATTGTCCCCTTTGAAGCTTTTGGCAGTCACTCTACCTGCCAAAGCAAGTCTCCTTTGAGAGGCAGACATTTTTGAGGACAAAGTCAAAAAGTTCAGTGTATCACAGGCATTTCACTATCCCCACCATCTGTCAACAGAGGAAAAGTCCATATCCTTTCTCCTAATAATAATCTTCTTACATTGATAAATACAGCTAAAGAGAAATAGACTTCACAAGTAAGTCACATCTTAGGGCTTAAATTAGCTGAGCTATGTTTAAACATTTTAACATATACCTGATGGTTCCAGTATGTGATCATAAGTGGTTTCTGTGGTGCTGGTGAGTAGAGAAAGCTTGATGTCTGAACTGCATTTGTATAAGTTCCAGATACTATGAAAGTGTAAGTGATTTCAGCTGTAATCATGATCCAGACCATTCATAGCATGGGAGCAACTCAGAGGACATTAACACTAATATAAATATTCATCAAAAGACTCATTCTGGGCATATCTGTGAGTTTTTTCTTTTATAAAAATATATCAGTTCAGTTCAGTTGCTCAGTCGTGTCCGAATCTTTGTGACCCCATGGACTGCAGCACATGCCAGGCTTCCCTGTCCATCACCAACTCCTGGAGCTTACTCAAACTCATATCCGTTGAGTCAGTGATGCCATCCAACCATCTCATCCTCTGACATCCCTTTTTCCTCCTGCCCTCAATCTTTCCCAGCATCAGGGTCTTTTCCAATGAGTCAGCTCTTTGCGTCAATTGGCCAAAGTACTGGAGTTTCAGCTTCAACATCAGTCCTTGCAATGAATGCTCAGGACTGATTTCCTTTAGGATGGACTGGTTGTATCTCCTTGCAGTCCAAGGGACTCTCAAGAGTCTTCTCCAACACCACAGTTCAAATGCATCAATTCTTCAGCGCTCAGCTTTCTTTATGGTCCAACTCTCATACCTGTACATGACTACTGGAAAAGCCATAGCTTTGACTAGATGGACCTTTGTTGGCAAAGTAATGTCTCTGCTTTTTAATATGCTGTCTAGTTTGGTCATAGCTTTTCTTCCAAGGAGCAAGCATATATATATATAAAACGTACTACTGTCATTATTAGTTTCAAATTTAAATAATGCATAATTATACTTTAAGTAGAAAATGGATTTCAATAAAAGTATTAGGGAAAGAAATAATAAACCATAAAATAATTAATAATATTTGTGGCNTTTTGGAACATTGACTCACAAAGTAGGAAATATAAATGGTTAATAGGTATTTTGAGGGGAGAGAGGTTTTACTTTTAATAGAAGAAATGCATTTTTAAAAAAAGCCATTGTTCTTAAGTTTTAAAATAGCCAATGTTTCAAAAATAATTATTTTCATCATCAATGGAATGAGAGCTCTCATACAGTTCAGATAATTGGAATAATGTTCTGGAAGACAAGATATAAATTCACTAAATATTGCATGTATTAGGCGGAATTATGGTTTGGACTGTGAATTTTAAATTATTATTAACAGGCTCATACACATCTTTATTAATCAAAATAGGAAATATTACAGTCAACACATTTTTGCCAATGAGAAGTAAGTTTGTTTATTCCTGTAATGTAAAAATCCATGCTTCAGGATTTGATGAACTCTTGGAAATTATTTTCTGCCTCCTGCTGGTTGTGGAAGCGTTTTCCCTGCAAAAAGTTGTGAGATGCTTGAAAAAATGGTAGTTGGTTGGTGAGAGGTCAGGTGAATATGGTGGATGAGGCAAAACTTTGTAGTCCAGTTTGTTCAACTTTTGAAATGTTGGCTGCCTGTGTGACAGGCAGCTGGGTGTTGGTCGTGGATAACAATTAGGCCCATTCTGTTACCTAATGCCAGATGCAGGCACTGCAGTAGTTGGTGCAACTCATTGATTTGCTGAGCATACTTCTCAGATGTAATGGTTTTGCCAGGATTCAGAAAGCTAGAGTGGATCAGACTGGCAGCAGAGCACAAAACAGTGACCATCACCATTTTTTGGTGCAAGTTTGGCTTTGGGAATTACTTTAGACTTTCTTCTCCGTCCAATGACTGAGATTGCCAGTTGTTGCCAGTTGTATAAAATCCACTTTTCATCGTACATCATAATCCAATTGATAAATGGTTTGTTGTTGTATAGAATAAGAGAAGATGACACTTCAAAATGACGATTTTTTTTTTTGATTTGCGGTCAGCTCCAGGGCACCTACTTATTGAGTTTTTTACCTTTCCAGTTTGCTTCAAAAGCTGAATGACCATAGAATGGTTCATGCTGAGTCTTTCTGCAACTTTCATGTAGTTGTAAGAAGATCAACTTCAATGATGGTTCTCAATTGGTCATTGTCAACTTCCAAGAGCCAGCCACTGCACTCCTCATCTTCAAGGCTCTCATCTCTTTTGCAAAATTCTTGTACCACCACTGCACTATACGGTTGTTAGTAATTCCTGGGCCAAATGCGTGTTGATGTTGCCAGTTGCCTCTGCTGCTTTATGACCAATTTTGAACTCAAATAAGGAAAAAGCTTGAATTTTCTTTTTGTCTGACACCATTTCCCTAGTCTAAAATAAATATAAAATGAACAGCAAGTAAATCATTAGCAAAAAACATCAAGTGAGAAATGTGTATTAAAATATGTATAACCACAGTCATTTAAGAATATATTCCAATATCAAATGGCAAAGTTCAAAAACGCAAAATTGCAATTATTTTTGAACCAACCTAATATATACATGGTGGGCGGAAGAAAAATTTCTGTACCTTTTAGGTTTTTCTGGCTGGTTTAAGAATTAAATTGACATGAGATAGATTAACAGGAGAAAAATGAGATGTGTATGTGGGAGAGACCAAGAAAAACAGTCAGTGGCCAAGATGGCAGAAGCCCTCACATTAAATACCATTTTCAATTAAAGACAAAAGAGTGTGGGGGTAGTGGTTTGGGACTTAAAAGGTAAGGAAGGCAGTTTGCTTTGATAAATAGAATATTAACTGCCATATCTGTAAAAGGATGTCACAGTCATCAATGATTGCAGCCACTACCCTGATAGTGAATCCTGGGAGTACACAAGAAAGAAAAGAATGCTTGCCATCTCCCAGTTATCAAACTGTAGTCACTCCCTATGGTGAGCCCTGAAGAAACTCAGGATATGAAAACACACAATATAGGTCCAAGACAGTTGAGGTACAAATCAAAGGAACAATTTCAATAATCTCAGACTCTTACATCTTCACACAGAAAAGCAGAAAACTCCTTGAGATTTCTCGTTTTCTTTAACAATAATCTTTTGATATTTATGCTACCTGCCCTTTGTTGCAAAACTCCTATATATCCTGGCTTCCCACCTTCAATCTCCTCAGAGCAGTTCTCTCAGGTTTATTTGAGATGCTGTCTTCTAGGCTTGAAGTGCTAAAAATTCTAGTCAAATAAGGTGAGATGAAATATTTCCTGCCATATCAGTAAACAAAAAAGTCACAGTCATCAGTGATTGCAGTGCTCCAGTATGAGGTGGTTAGCCCTAAGGGCACTCAGGAAGGAGAAGAATACCTGTGATCTAGCAGCTATCAGACTGCAGCCACTTCCTACAGTGAGTTCCAAGAAAGCCCAGGATGCGAAAACACAGGATATTGGCTCCAGGTAGCTGAGATGCATATGAAGGAGTGATTTCAGAGAGTTCAGGCTCTTGCATCTTCCCATATAGAGAAAACCACTGAATTCCTTAACTTTAGCTATCTGGCTTTCTTTAATTAACAATGACCCTTTAGATGTATGGACTACCTGCTCTTTGCTGCAAAACTTCTATAAAACCTGGCTCCTCCCCATTGCCTCCTCAGAACATTTCTCTCAGGATCACTCGAAAGGCTACCTCCTGGGCCTGAAGCCCTAAAATTTCCTACTGAAATAAAACATAACTCAACTTTAAGGCTGAGACTATCTCTTAAGTCAAAAGCTATGGTGACCCCTGGAGGGGCCAGAGCAGGTTTCTCTCCTTCACCTGAACACTATGTGCTGGGGTCCAGCCTCCACAGGATCCAGGGGAACCCTCAAGAGAAATGGTGTCAGCGAATGATTTAGAGAGAGATAAAGAAAGAATGTTGCAGATAAGAAAATAGAGGAGAGGAAGAGGCTGATATTAACGCAGAGAGCCTCTATGCTCCAAGGGATCAGCCTGAAAAAGAGAGTAAGAGAGAGAAAAAAAGAAAGACATGGGGTGACCAAGCTTCGGTGAGCGAGGCCCGTTACTTTACTTTCAAAAGGGACTTTTATACCTTGACTTGTACATAGAGGGAAATGAAAGATGCAAGGTCATGCAGAATCAGCCCAAACACTCCAGCAGTTTTGTCCTTATCGAAGCCAGGATTTTTTCTGCATACCTTTCCCACAAATGATGTTGTGTACATTATATTTTGGCCTTGGAGGCCTGTGGACATTTTATGACCCTCTTTTGATAAAGGCTGCTCAACCAGAAAACTTATTTTCCCTCAAAGTGTTTTTTCTTTATATTTCTAATCTATGTCAGCCTCAGAAAATGCTAAACAGAGTTACATTTCTCACGGAGCAAAGGTGCAGTGCCTTACAAGAAAGAACCAATTAGCTCAAAGGTCTGATGTGGTTAATTTCAAGGCTACACTTGTTTTTCTTACATTCCAACTATGTTAACTAATGCACTCCCAGGTGCACAGTGGATAAGAGATATGGGAACTTAGCAAAAAGCATTGACCCAATAATGAAATCTTACAACAGCACTACTCTAATAGTTTTTAACTCTTTGAAAGGCTCTATGTTTTAGGCTTCCCATGCCTCTCACAGCTGGGAGGCTGTGAACAATCATATGTGTAGCTGCAAGAGTCTGGATAAACCTGCCAAGCAAGCTAGAATGCTAACAGAGGGGGTTTGATTTGAAATATTCCTCTCATATCCAGGAGACTTATTAGCTAGAGCCCTAAGTTGATTTTCTACAGAGAAAGGTGGTCGGGGATAGCCCCCTGTTAATGTCAGAAGAGTTGGTGAAAGGCATAAAATAGTAAGACAGGCAGATTCTGGTTTTGAGGCAGATGCTCGAGCTGGTCTGTTGGGGGAGAGGGGGTCCCCTCAAGGCCTGAAGCCTTGCTTATCAGATCTCTTCCATATGACCTTGTCATGGGTGGGATCTCCCATGCTGGCTCCTGGCAACTAAGAGGACCTGGAGCCTTGGTACCATCCAAGGCTTCTTGTGCCCACCTGCATCCTAAGGGAGTCCACATGAATTTCAGTGAGTCTCTCCTGGTTCTTGGATCTCCTGTATTGGTTGGTGATCCTGAGTTTTATATGGTGAGGTATAGTAGGTCTGCCCCTTCCCAGCTGAGAGATACTGGGTGGGGCTTGATTGAAAGATACTGAAGAATACCCACCTAAGTGAAAGTACTGGGGATGGGGGTGGTTGAAAGAAAGACACCAGGGTTTGCTCAGTTGTAGGAGACTGAGTGGTCTTGGATAAGTGGTTAAGTCAGAGCCTGATCTGATGCCCTTTTTTTTTTTTTTTTTCCAGTTCCACTGCCTTAATAGAATTTTTCAGGATAAGGTTGAAGATATTGCATAAGAGCTTTGCTCCAAAGAAAAGAGACAAGATTTCTCCTGGCCAGTTATGGCTTTCTCAGGTGACCAAGAAATTTACCAGATTGCTAGAGACCAAGTCCTCATACTATGCAGTGGCTCCATAGGGAAATCCACTCATTAATTAAAACACATGCTCACCCAAAGGTCACGAATTAGAGTTATCCATTCAGCCATCTGAGCACCCATTTTGGTCTTAGACCACCAGAGGGAAAAGCTGAGACATGTAAGACAAGCTGAAAGGGTGCTGGGGTGATGCCTGGAGGACTCAAGCTCACAAGTATCACTCAAGCTCACAAGTATCACACAGGTCCACCACCGATTTTACTAGTAAATTTTGTTGCTGACAAATTCAACTTAAGATGGCGATACCTTATGGTGAATGGTGTTGCCTTTGTGATCTCCAAAGAAGAGAACTTATCTTTGGGATCAGAGATGAGGCTTCAGGCACTCAGAACTTTGTGTGGCAAAAGTTTTATTACAGTGAAAAAGGAATAGAGAAAGCTTATGACATAGACATCAGAAAGGGGCAGAGAATGCCCTGTTAGTCTTATCAAGGCCTTATATAATTTTTCAAGATTGTAAAGGTCTTACCAGACCAACTCCCACAACTTACATCTTAAGATAATAGGATTAGTCAGAAGCCCATGTGACCCCATGGACTGTAGCATGCCAGGTTTCCCTGTCCTTCACCAATACCCAGAGCTTGTTCAAACTCATGTCTATCGAGTCGGTGATATTATTCAATCATCTCATCCTCTTTCATCACATCTCCTCCTGCCTTCAATTTTTCCCAGTGTCATGGTCTTTTCAAATGAGTCAGTACTTTGCATCAGGTGGCCAAAGTACTGGAGTTTCAGCTTCAGCATCAGTCCTTCCAATGACTGATTATTCAGGACTGATTTCCTTTAGGATGGACTGGTTTGATCTCCTTGCACCAAGGGACTCTCAGGAGTCTTCTGCAACAACACAGTTCAAAAGCATCAGTTTTTTGGTACTCAGCTTTCTTTATAGTTGAACTCTCACATCTATACACGATTAATGGGAAAACCATAGCTTTGACTAGATGCACCTTTGTTGACAAAGTAATGTCTCTGCCTTTTAATATGCTGTCTAGTTTGGTCATAATTTTTCTTCCCAAGGAGCATGCATCTTTTAATTTCATGGCTGCTGTCACCATCTGCACTGATTTTGGAGCCCACTTCCCCTGAAAAAGTATCTCATTGTTTCCACTGTTTCCCCATCTATTTGCCATGAAGTGATGGGACTGGATGCCATGACCTTTGTTTTCTGAATGTTGAGTTTTAAGCCAACTTTTTCTGTCTCCTCTTTCACTTTCAGCAAGAGGCTGTTTAGTTATTCTTCACTTTCTACCATAAGGGTGGTGTTTAATGCACACCTGAGGTTACTGATATTTCTCCTGGGAATCTTGATTCTAACTTGTGATTCATCCAGCCTGGCATTTTGCATGATGTACTTTGCATAAATGCTAAATAAGCAGGGTGACAATATACAGCCTTGGCATACTTCTTTCCTGATTTGGAACCGGTCTGTTGTTCCATGTCCAGTTCTAACTGTTGCTTCTTGACCTGCGTACAGATTTCTCAGGAGACAGGCAAAGTGTGCTGGTATTCCCATCCCTTGAAGAATTTTCCACAGTTTGTTGTCATTCACACAGCCAAAGGCTTTGGTGTAGTCAATAAAGCAGAAATAGACATTTTTCTGGAACTCTCTTGCTTTTTCCATGATCCAGAGGATGTTGGCAATTTGATCTCTTGTTCCTCTGCCTTTTCTAAATCCAGCTTGAACATCTGGAAGTACACGGTTTACGTACTGTTGAAGTTTGGCTTGGATAATTTTGAGCATTACTTTGCTAGCATGTGAGATGAGTGCAATTGTGCAGTGGTTTGAACATTCTTTGGCATTACCTTACTTTGGGATTGGAATGCAAACCTATCTTTTCCAGTCCTGTGGCCACTGCTGAATTTTCCAAATTTGCTGGCATATTGAGTGCAGCACTTTTACAGCATTATCTTTTAAGATTTAAAATAGCTCAACAGGAATGCCATCACCTTCACTAGCTTTGTTTGCAGTGATGCTTCCTAGGGCCCACATGACTTCACATTCCAGGATGTCTGGCTATAGGTGAGTGATCACACCATCGTGGTATCTGGGTCATGAAGTTTTTTTTTTTTTTTTTTTTGTTAGTTCTTCTGTGTATTTTTTCCACCTCTTTTAAGACCTTTTGCTTCTGTTAGGTTCATACCATTTCTGTCCTTTATTATGCTCATCTTTGCATGAAATGTTTCCTTGGTATCTCTAATTTCCTTGAAGAAATCTCTAGTCTTTCCCATTCTATAGTTTCCTCTATTTCTTTGCATTGATCACTGAGGATGGCTTTCTTATCTCTTCTTGCTATTCTTTGAAATTCTGAGTTCACATGGGTATATCTTTCCTTTTCTCCTTTGCTTTTCACTTCTCCTCCTTTCATAGTTGTTTGTAAGGCTTCCTCAGACAACCATTTTGCCTTTTTGCATTTCTTTTTCTTGGGGAAGGTCTTGATCACTGCCTCCTGTACAATGTTATGAACCTCCATCCATAGTTCTTCAAGCACTTTATAGCAGATTTAATCCCTTGAATCTATTTGTCACTTCCACTGTATAATTGTAAGGGATATGATTTAGGTCATACCTCAGTGATCTATTGACTTTCCCTACTTTCTTCAATTTAAGTCTACATTTGGCAATAAGGAGTTCATGATTTGAGTCACAGTCAACTCCCAGTCTTGATTTTGCTGACTGTATAGAGCTTCTCCATTTTGGCTGCAAAGAATAAAATCAACCTGATTTTGATATTGACCATCTGGTGATGTCCATGTGTAAAGTCTTCTCTTGTGTTGTTGCAAGAGGGGGTTTGCTGTGACCAGTGTGTTCTTTTGGCAAAACTCTATTAGCCTTTGCCCTTCTTCATTTTGTACTCCAACGGCAAATTTGCCTGTTACTCCAGGTATCTCTTGACTTCCTACATTTGCATTCCAGTCCCATATAATGAAAAGGACATGTTTTGGGGTGTTAGTTCCAGAAGGTTTCGTAGGTCTTTATAGAACTGTTCAACTTCAGCTTCTTCAGCCTTCCTGGTTGGGGCATAGAGTTGGATTACTGTGATATTGAATGGTTTGCCTTGGAAATGAACAGAGATCATTCTGTCATTTATGAGACTGCACCCAAGAACTGCATTTTGAACTCTTTTTGAATATGAGGGCTACCCCATTTCTTCTAAGGGATTCTTGCCCACAGTAGTGGACATAATGGTCATCTGAGTTAAATCCACCCATTCCAGTCCATTTTAGTTCACTGATTCCTAAAATGTTGATGTTCACCCTTGTCATCTCCTGTTTGACTGCTTCCAATTTTCCTTGATTCATGGACCTAAAATTCCAGGTTCCTATGCAAACCACTAGACCATTCAGGTATGACCTCAATCAAATCCCTTATGATTATACAGTAGAAGTGAGAAATAGATTTAAGGGTCTAGATCTGATAGAGTGCCTGATGAACTATGGAATGAGGTTCGTGACATTGTACAGGAGACAGGGATCAAGACCATCCCCATGGAAAAGAAATGCAAAAAAGCAAAATGGCTGTCTGGGGAGGCCTTACAAATAGCCGTGAAAAGAAGAGAAGCGAAATGCAAAGGAGAAAAGGAAAGATATAAGTATCTGAATGCAGAGTTCCAAAGAATAGCAAGAAGAGATAAGAAAGCCTTCTTCAGCGATCAATGAGAAGAAATAGAGGAAAACAACAGAATAGGAAAGACTAGAGATCTCGTCAAGAAAATTAGAGATACCCGGGGAACATTTCATGCAAAGATGGGCTTGATAAAGGACAGAAATGGTATGGACCTAACAGAAGCAGAAATTAAGAAGAGGTGGCAAGAATACACAGAAGAACTGTACAAAAAAGATCCTCACGACCCAGATAATCATGATGGTGTGATCACTCACCTAGAGCCAGACATCTTGGAATGTGAAGTCAAGTGGGCCCTAGAAAGCATCAATACGAACAAAGCTAGTGTAGGTGATGGAATTCTAGTTGAGCTATTTCAAATCCTGAAAGATGATGCTGTGAAAGTGCTGCACTCAGTATGCCAGCAGATTTGGAAAACTCAGCAGTGGCCACAGGCCTGGAAAGGGTCAGTTTGCATTCCAATCCCTAAGAAAGGCAATGCCAAAGAATGCTCAAACTACCACACAATTGCACTCATCTCACATGCTAGTAAAGTAATGCTTAAAATTCCCCAAGCCAGGCTTCAGCAATACGTGAACCGTGAACTTCCAGATGTTCAAGCTGGTTTTAGAAAAGGCAGAGGAACCAGAGATCAAATCACCAACATCAGCTGGATCATGGAAAAAGCAAGAGAGTTCCAAAAAAACATCTACTTCTCCTTTATTGACTATGCCCAAGCCTTTGACTGTGTGGATCACAATAAACTGTGGAAAATTCTGAAAGAGATGGGAATACCAGACCACCTGACCTGCCTCTTGAGAAATCTGTATGCAGGTCAGGAAGCAACAGTTAGAACTGGACATGGAACAACAGACTGGTTCCAAATAGGAAAAGGAGTGCGTCAGGGTGTATATTGTCACCCTGCTTATTTAACTTATATGCAGAGTACATCAGGAGAAACGCTGGACTGGAAGAAACACAATCTGGAATCAAGATTGCTGGGAGAAATATCAATAACCTCAGGTATGCAGATGACACCACCCTTATGGCAGAAAGTGAAGAGGAACTAAAAAGCCTCTTGATAAAAGTGAAAGAGGAGAGTGAAAAATTTGGCTTAAAGCTCAACATTCAAAAAACGAAGATCATGGCATCAGGTCCCATCACCTCATGGCAAATAGATGGGGAAACAGTGGAAACAGTCTCAGACTTTATTTTTTGGGGCTCCAAAATCACTGCAGATGGTGCCTGCAGCCATGAAATTAAAAGATGCTTACTCCTTGGAAGAAAAGTTATGACCAAACTAGATGGCATATTCAAAAGCAGAGACATTACTTTGCCAACAAACATCTGTCTAGTCAAGGCTATGGTTTTTCCTGTGGTCATGTATGGATGTGAGAGTTGGACTGTGAAGAAGGCTGAGCACCAAACAATTGATGCTTTTGAAGTGTGGTGTTGGATAAGACTCTTGAGAGTCCCTTGGACTGCAAGGAGATCCAACCAGTCTATTCTGAAGGAGATCAGCCCTGGGATTTCTTTGGAAGGAATGATGCTAAAGCTGAAACTCCAGTACTTTGGCCACCTGATACGAAGAGTTGACTCATTGGAAAAGCCTTTGATGCTGGGAGGGACTGGGGGCAGGAGGAGAAGGGGACGACAGAAGATGAGATGGTTGGATGGCATCACTGACTCGACGGACGTGAATCTGAGTGAACTCCTGGAGTTGGTGATGAACAGGGAGGCCTGGCGTGCTGCGATTCATGGGGTTGCAAAGAGTCGGACACGACTGAGTGACTGAACTGAACTGATGCAATATTGTTCTTTACAGCATTGGACTTTACTTCCAACACCAGTCACATCAACCACTGGACATTATTTTTGCTTTGGCCCTGTCTCTTCGTTTTTTTCTGGTGTTATTTCTCCATTCTTCTCCAGAAGCATATTGGGCACCTACCAACCAGGGGAGTTCAGTTTCAGTGTCATATCTTTTTGCCTTTTCATACATGGTGTTCCCAAGGCAAGAATATTAAAGTGGTTTGCCGTTCCCTTCTCCATGGACTACATTTTTTCAGAACTGTGCACCATAACACATCCATCTTGGGTGGCCCTTCATGGCATGACTCATAGTTTCATTGAGTTAAACAGGGTTGTGGCCCATGTGATCAATTTAATTAGTTTTCTATGATTGTGGGTATCCTTCTCTCTGCCCTCTCGTGGATAAGAATAAGAGGTTTATGGAAACTTGCTGATGGGAGAGACTTCTATAAGACAAAGTAATGTAGGGAAGAAAAAAGCAACACACGTTTGTCCTAGTCTCCTCCTTGAGGTCCCTGTTCCCCTTTCTGCTCCTTGAAGGTCCTGGACCTCTTTTTTTTCCTCAGTGGGCTTGGACTCATCAACTTACCTAAGAATGAACTCTCTCAATGGGAGATAGAATCTCTGAAAAACTAAAACAAGGGGTGTCAGAAAGCCACCCTCTGACTAACACCCCAGTCGGATTCATATATTATATATATATGGAGTTCATACTTGCAAATACCTAGTTAATTGGGGAAATTATACTCTAGGAAATCTTGCCCTAAAATGAGGGTGTTTTTTTTTTTTAAATTTTTATTTTAACTTTAGTTTACTTTACATTACTGTATTGGTTTTGCCAAACATTGACATGAATTCACCACGAGTGTACATGCGTTCCCAAACATGAATCCCCTCCCACCTCCCACCCCATACCATCTCTCTGGGTCCTCTCCTTGCACCAGTCCCAAGCATCCTGCATCCTGCATTGGACATCAACTGGCGATTCATTTCTTACATGATAGTATACATGTTTCAATGCCATTCTCCCATCTCATCCCACCCTCTCCCCCTCTCTCTCCCCCAGAGTCCAACAGTTCACTCTATAGATCTGGGAATGAGGGTGTTTTTAAATTACATAAGCATTTAAATTAAGGTTAAAAATTGGCTTTGTAAATATGTCTTTTCAAAATTCTGACTTTAAACAAAGACCTTCTAGGAGGAACTTCCATTTCTCTTCCTGGGTGTTTGAGTTGTAAATGTTCTACCTGATCTTCCTAGGATGTTTTGTGTATATGTGTATTTGTATGTATGTGTTTTGAAAACTTCATCGTTTCAGAGTAAACTCTCCAGATTTAGGTTACATTCTCTCCCAGCCTTATGGGGAGGACTCTTGCATCTTAATGGTTTGAATCACTATTGATATATATTTTAGTGATGGCCAAATGATGGATCCTTTTAAATTTGGAGAAACTAACAAATTAGTGAATCTAAAGTGCTCTTATTATAAACAGCTGTTTTATTGGTACCTATAAAACAAAAATAAAATTAAAGGTGACAACTATATGTAATGTTTAACCTAAGAACTTCTATTGTTTAAAACAAGTAAGAAAAACTGGTTTCAGAAGCTTCATTGGTAGTCCCTGTTTCCCCTCAATGTATCTTACAGATGCTAATAAGCATATTTGAATAATTAATGTTAACAAGAAAACCTTGTAAGGAAAAGTCTAACTACTATTTTCCAACAAGGTAAAAATTTTATTTATTTATTTATTCATTTCACTTGGATAATCTATTTTCTTTTTATTTTATTAAAAATTTTTTTTATTTTACTTTACAATACTGTATTGGTTTTGCCATACATTGACATGAATCCCCCACGGGTGTACATGAGTTCCCATTCCTGAACCCCCCTCCCACCTCCCACCCCATATCATCTCTCTGGATCATCCCCGTG
>SJYQ01003952.1:102001-129960 GCA_006410935.1 Redunca redunca
CTATTGGTCTTGACAGTAACTGGATCCTGATCCTCTTTTGCACTGTGGTGTCATTTCTCCTAGGCCCTCTCAACAGACAGAGACAGGAAGTGTATGTATGTAGGTGGTGATGGTTTAGTTACTAAGTCATGTCTAATTCTTGCCACCGCATGAACTGTGGCCCACCAGGCTCCTCTGTCCATGGGATTTCCCAGGCAAGAATACTGAAGTGGGCTGCTATCTTCCCAACCCAGGGATCAAACCCTGCATTTCTGGCAGTCTCTTGCATTACAGGTGGGTTCTTTACTGACTGAGCAACCGGGGACGCCTATAACAAAGTACTCAGTTTGGTAGTGTTAACTGTGTTCACGGTGTTGTGAAACAGATCTCCAGAACTTTTTCATCCTGCAAAACTGAAACTCTGCACCCATTAGACAATTGTCCATCCCCCCTCCCCTCTGCCTCTGGTAATCACCATCACCATTCTACTTTCTGTTTCTATGAACCTCAATACTTTAGAACCTTGTGTAAGTAGAATCATATAATATTTGTCTTTTTGTGACCAGCTTATTTCACATAGTATTATGTCATTAAGGCTCATCTGTGTTGTAGCATGTAACAAGATTTTCTATTCAAGGCATAATATCACACATGAAGGAACAATGTTCTACTGTATGTATATATTTTTTCTTTTCCCATTTTTGTCAGTGGACCCTGGGGTTGCCTCCACCTCTTGGCTATTGTGAATAATGCTACTATTAACATGGGTGTACAGATTTCTCCTGCAGACCCTATTTTCAATTCTTTTGGACAAATACCCAGAAGTGGGCTTGTTGATCACATGGTAGTTCCATTTTTATTTTTTTTTGAGGAATCCCAATGCTATTTTCCCCGATGAAATTTCTGATTCCTCTCTTTCCCTTATTTCCATAGCCCATTAGTCACCCAGTGTTGTGCATTTTATTGCTTATTATTATTAGAAAAGTGATGCTTTTATGCCAGGGTGACATGCTCTGCCTTTCACACTTGCTAATGGACAAAGTTTAGCTGGAACCAGGGTTGGGGCTGAGGTGAGGCGAGCAAAGAACTCAGATGCAAAAATTTTAAGAGAGTGGTCAGAAAACTCAGTCATTAGGACAAATAAAACTTCATGTAATATTTTTTTAAAAAATCAAATTCATTGCCAAAAAATCCATTATGAACAAATGCCAAAATTTCAGATAAAGAAGTACCTTGCAGAGTCATCCTGGAGCTTGAGGCAAAAGGAAAACCCTGTAACACTGATCCTATCTTTACTTGAAATTTCGTGTTAAAATCTTGTCTATCTTTGTAGCCAAGACAAGTTCCTCATTTCCCTCACCCTAGTCCTGGCCCTGACTGGGATACTTGTCAATTGTTTAGGATAATTATCCCAGACTTGCTTTTACGTTTAGAAAATGCTGAGCACAGTGAGCTGTGTTTTGTTTATTACACCACCTTTGACACTTTTCACGCTCCTCTTTTAAGTATGACTGAAGCATAACCATTGGGAGCTTCCCAAATATTCTTTGTTTTTCATAGCTCTATCTTGTGCATACATTAAGCCTGCTGCTTGGAATGCCCTTCTCCCACTTAATAAATTCCTAGTCATTCATCTGAGCCAGCTGAACAATCACCTCCTCTGTGAGCCAACTTTCATATCCCCAGTTTGGATTTACTAATGACTTCCTCCTTCTGCTTATATTACAGCACCAAGCACATTCCATTGTTACTATTTATTTATTGGTGCTTAAGAGAACAAAATGTTTGTTTTAAATTGATTCCAGGATACCATTAGGGAGAGAATTGTCGTTACATCTTCTTTGAGGACACAAGCCATTTTTACTCAGATATTAAAGGCAGAGTGGCTCCATGATGTTGGAGGATTTGGGGGTAGACACATTTTTTGACCCAACGGACTGTGAGTTCCCTGAGGGCAGAGACCATGCCTTTTTCACCCTCAGTACTGATAGGCACATGGTGGGCTTTCAATAGCATTTGAATGGAGCTGGCACTCAGTGTGCTAACACTGTTTATATCAGCCTAACCCTGCTGGTTGTTGTTAGTAGATGTTGGTCAATGGAACAAAAGGAATAAAACATTGCTATTAAGAGCTGTTTGAAAGGTAAATCCTTAAAACACAATAAAAACCTAAGAACTATGTGGAAAAATAACCACATGTAAACTTAGTGATAGAAATAGTTAGTGGTGAGATATATGAACTCTGCAGCAGAGAAACAGGTCTGAAAGCCAAAGAGCTAAGAGGCTGGTTAAGGAGAAGCTGCCAGTCTGTGCTGGCTCCCCCTGATAGCAGCAGAGTTCACTTGAGGTGAAAGGCTTTGAGGGCATAGGAAAGTAACCTCCAGACTGTTACTGCCCTGCTTTCAGTGGAATTCTTAGGATCAGAACCTATTCCTTGGAGGAAAAAAAGAAGTTAGAAGGGCTATTTTCCCTCTTTTCCTGAGAAGCCACTGACAAGAAAAAGAAGAAGGAAGGAATGGAACGAGGGAGGAAGGAAGGGAGGGAGAAAAAAGTTAGTTAGTTGATTAAAGTGAAGTCGCTCAGTCGCTCAGTCGTGTCTGACTCTTTGCGACCCCATGGACTGTAGCCTACCAGGCTCCTCTGTCCATGGGATTTTCCAGGCAATAGTACAGGAGTGGATTGCCATTTCCTTCTCCAGGGGATCTTCCTGACCCAGGGATGGAACCCGGGTCTCCCACATTGTAGACAGATGCTTTACCATCTGAGCCACCAGGGAAGTCCTGCTCCTTGCAAATATGCTAATGATAGACCTCCTGGAAGGGAAACTAATGAGTACTTCCTTCTAAAAGTTTTTATCTATGAAAAACTTTTTAGAAGGATATACCTGGTCAGTCTAGGATGGCTTGTGATAAACACAGCTGGAGCCTGTGGATTTATGGGCTCATTGGAAAGTGACATGCAAACTATGTAACTATATGAGTAGAAGACTGAGATGTTTCATAACCCAAGTTGTTTCTGTTTTAGTGATGACAGCATGCATTGCTTAAAGGCATCATATGTTAAATCTGGGCCAGAGAAAAATTTAACTTGGCAAAAAAAGACCCAGAGAGCAGCTTTCATAGACCCGATTGCAGGGAGCCAGCATGGGGAATCCTGCCTGTGGCAAAGGTCATGAGGAACGGGGCCTGACAAACACAAAGGCAGGATCAGGCCTCAGGGGTCCCCCTGGATTTTTTCGAGCATCTACCCCCCAAACCAGAGTCTGCCTGCTTTACTGTGTGTTATGCTTTCCTCCAACTCCTCTGACATTAACAGGGGGCTGTCCCCCCACCGACCTTTTTCTGGAAAAAGTTAATTTAGAGCTTTTAGATAATAAGTCTCCTGGGCATAACAAGAGTATTTCAATCCAAAAACCCCTTTGATGGCTTTCTAGCCTGCCGGACAGGTTTGTCCGGACTCTTACAGCTGCGCATGTGATTGTTTGCGGCCTCCCTACCGCGAGAGACACAGGAAGCTTAAAACATCCTAGGAATGTAGGGGCTTCCAAGGAGTCAAAATCATTAGAATAGGACTGATTAAGGGTTTCATTGTTGAGCCAATACTTGCTGCCAAGGTTTCATATCTTTTATTTGTTGATGTAGTTGGTATGTAGAAAAAACAGGTAGTAGCCCTGGCGTTAGCAATATTAGATCTTTGAGTTAAGTACTTTCTTTGTTATAACCCACTGCACCTTTGTTCTACAGGAATGTAACTTTATTTAGTACTTTGAGGGTGATGCAGATTAAAGAAAAAGCACTTCAAGGGAAAATGAGCTTTCTGGTTGATAGACATTTATCTAGGAAAAGAGCCCTAAAAATGTTAAGAGGCCCCCTGCTCAGAAGATGATGTAAAACCACCTGAGACCTTTTGTATACGGGAAGGTATGCAAAAGGAAAGCCTAGTCTCAATAAGGGTCAGGACTGCTGCCCCTGCATAACTCTGCATATTCCATTATTTCTTTATGTACAACTTGGGGTATATAAACTGCCTTTGAAAATAAAGTCTTGGGTCTGGCACCAATGCTTGGCTCCCCCATGTCGTTCTTTTCTCCCTTTTCAGGCTGAATTCCTGTCTGGAGCACAGAGGCTCTCCGTGTCTACTTATTTGCCCTGGCTTCTAAGACCCACATGAGAGGGAGTCCAAGGTGGGGCACCCTCCGCTATTCAAACAGGTGCCGGTGGCCTACATAGACAGTGCAAGCCCCTTGTCTCAGAGCTTTATTGGTCTCCTGTGTAAACCAAGTTATTCAGCCTCTTTTCTCCACTAATTTTCCTACTACACAATTCTTTCCTAATCTCTCTTTATATCTCTAAATAAATAAGTCTCTCCTTGCCGACTCCGTCCCTGCTTCAAATTACCCTGGATCCACTGGGGCTGGACCCCGGCACACAATCTCTAGGATTTATCTGTATTTCAAAATTATCTGTATTCTTGAAATTATTAGTAACTCTTTTTACTGGGCAAGATCTCTAACTCCTACGAATCTGATTTGATAAGCTGACCCTTTGTGTTATTTCATCTTAAATGTCCAACTCATATGCAGTTTATATTTTCTTTATTCCTGTTGGTTTTTAGAAATATTGCTTTAAGTGAGATAATATTTATAAAGTCCTTAGTGCCTGATATGTAGTAGAGCACTCAACAGCTATTAGCTTACCCTTTTCATTCTCCAGAAGTCTGAGCTTGTCTTATTATGCTGATGGCATTTGGGGTAGAATGGAAAGATGTGACAAATATTAAAGCTCAAGATGAAAGACCTGTTGAATACTTTGACAGCCTTCCTTCCCTTTTTGGTGGCTTTTCCTTCAGGAGCTCTTCTCTGGTCCAGATGGGAGATGATGGAGCTTAGAGTGAAAGCCATGGTGAAAACAAAAAGATTCATAAAACATTTTGAGGGTGCTGCTCTCAGGGATCCTTAATTGTAGGGTAAAGGAAAGAATCACAGATGCCTCCTGGGTGTGTATAGTCAGAAAAAACGATGCATGATTTGATAGTTTAGGTATCTGGTTGCATTCGCCTGCTGAATGCTTCTCTATTCCTAAGGCAATGGCACCCCACTCTAGCACTCTTGCCTGGAAAATCCCATGGACGAAGGAACCTGGTGGGCTGCAGTCCATGGGGTTGCTAAGAGTCGGACATGACTGAGCGACTTCACTTTCACTTTTCACTTTCATGCATTGGAGAAGGAAATGGCAACCCACTCCAGTGTTCTTGCCTGGAGAATCCCAGGGATGGGGGAGCCTCATGGTCTGCCGTCTATGGGGTTGCACAGAGTCGGACACGACTGAAGCGACTTAGCAGCAGCAGCAGCAGACTGGAGGGATGACCTGGACTCTCTTCCTGCTCCTGGCAAGTAGGGGTGGGCACTGCCAATGCTACCTTTTGACCCTCTTTTACTATGCATCCATTCAGTTCATTCAACCAGTATTGATTAAGCACTTTTCTGCATAGATAACACTGTCTTAGGTCCTGGAACTATAGCAGTGGGGGAATAACAGCATCAAATATTCAATCTGCTGGGAAAGTCTCTGCTCTGCGGAGTCATTTCGCATGCTTCCCCTCTTCTCTACCCCAGGCTCTCCAACCTCCCATCTCTACGGTAAAGTTACCTTTGTGTCACCTGTCTACCCATCCACCTTTGTCAGTGGCGTGTCTCAGGCCACAGAGCCTAGCAGGCTGGTGGTATTTTGACTGTGTCACACTACCCTTTTGCCCAAAGCTTTTTTTTTTCCTTTTGGTTCTCAATTTTTGTTTTATATATTTCAATGCCAAGTTATCAAGTGCATTTAAATGTAGGGTTATTTTTTTAATATTCATATATTTTCGGCAGGATGGTACATATCAAATTACTATAGTAAGTATATTCTACGAATTACCTTATTAAAGTGATGTAACATTTTAATTTTAAAATTCTAATATTTTACAATATGCTAAAAAATTACACTCTTTGCTTCTCCTTGAACTTCCAATGAGGGATTATATATCAATCTAAAATATTTCATTACCAATAACTAAAGCTTTTCTTTTTTTTTTCTGAGTATCATTCTATTCACAGTGAGGGAAGAAGAGAGTGGGATAAATTGAGAGAATTGCATGGAAATATATACATTACTGGGCTTCCCTGGTAGCTCAGCTGGTAAAGAATCCCCGCCTGCAATGTGGGAGACCTGGGTTTGATCCCTGGGTCAGAAAGTTCCCCTGGAGAAGGGAAAGGCTACCCACCCCAGTATTCTTGGGCTTCTCTAGTGGCTGAGACAGTAAAGAATCCGCCTGCAATGTGGGAGACCTGGGTTCAGTCCCTGGGTTGGGAAGATCCCCTGGAGAAGGGAGTGGCTCCCCACTCCAGTATTCTTGCCTGAAGAATCCCAAAGGCTACCCCATGTAGGCTGGTTGGCTATAGTCACTGGGGTCGCAAAAAGTCGGACACAACTGAGTGACTAAGCGCAGCCCAGCACATATGCATCACCATATGTAAAACAGCAACTGAGAATTTGCTGTGTGACTCAGGCAGCTCAACCCAGTGTTCTGTGACAACCTAGGGGTGGGATGGGGGTGGGAGATGGGAGGGGGTTCAGGAGGGAAGAGACATATGTATGCCTGTGGCTGATTTGTGCTGATGTGTGGCAGAGGCCAACATCTTTGATAATTATTAGTTGCTCAAAACCTTTTTAAAGAGCACGTTCTTAGTAATCCCCATGTCTCTGCTAATATACAGATATATGCTGTATGAATACGGAAAGTGCCCATAATCTAAATGTAGGTGGTCCACACTTGCTTTTCTCAAAGATATTCTCCTAGAAACTGATACACTGGATTCAAGTTTCCCTTAGCAAAATGTCATCTCTCAGAATCATGTTAACTGATGAACCGGAATGAAAAGAATCACAGATTATAATCAGAGTGTGTTGGAAAAGCAGTGCTCTGTCAACTAGAAGCTTCTAAAGAAATTTGACTTACCATTTGATATGGTAAAACATGGACTTTTAGAATTAGAAGGAAACTGTGAGGTCATTTACTTTGCAGATGATGATTTGAGACTCAGGAAGCTGGAGTGAATTCCACAAGGTGATATGGATGAGTCTAGGAAGGGACTAGACCAGAAAGAAGCTTCTGGTTCCTGCCTGGTGCTCTTTCCACCCACTCTACTCACCTCCCTTTTAAGAACCCTAATTCTATGCACACCGAGTATTCCAAGAACCCCAGTGTGTGAGGAGAAGAGTCTTTTTTCTCTCTTTTCAACTCCTGGTTCTTTTTTCAAAACTTGAGATGTAAATTTATGTACAGAGGTTGTAAGTGAACAGCTTGAGTTTTGATAAATGTATATACCTTAGAAAACATATCTAAGAGTGGAACTGATGAACAATAGGATAAATGTATATTTATTTTCATAAAAAACAGCCAAACAGGTTTTCAGAGTGGCTATACTGTATAGCATCCTACAAGCAATTTATGAGGGTCTCAGTTTGTCCATATCCTCACCAACACTTGTATGCTCAGTCTCAAATTTTAACAATTCTGGCGGGTATGAGGTACTGTCTCATTATGGTTGTAATTTGTATTTCCCTGATGATTAATGATGTTGTGCATTTTTTATGACCAGTGTATTACTAAGGGCACCTGTGCTGTGCTTAGCCATTCAGTTGTGTTTGAATCTTTGTGACCCCATGGACTGTGGCCCACCAGGCTGCTCTATCCACGGGGATTCTCCAGGCAAGAATACTAGTGTGGGCTGCCATTCCCGTCTCCAGGAGATCTTCCCCACCCAGGGATTGAACCAGGATCTCCCACATTGCAGGTAGATTCTTTACCATTTGCACCACCAGGGAAGCCCAAGGGTACCTAGGATACATTATAAATTCACAAGTGAATAAACAAGCTAGAGTGATGATTTTGTTAATTCTCTTAAAATTAAGTACTTCTGCAGGAGAATTCAGATATTCTGGTTTTCTTTCATGAATCTCCAGGCAAGATTTAACTAATAATTTCTTTTCTTTCAATGAATCTACTGTCTTAGTTTTTTAATTGGTGCCCTAACAAATTGCTACAAATATGGTGGCTTTAAACAGATTTACCTTATCATTCTGGAGGTTAAAAGTTAAGAATGGGTCTCACTAGGCTAAAATCAAGAGAGCAGCAGGGCTACATTCCTACAGGTTTCTAGAGGTTGCCCGCATTCTGTGGCTGGTGGCCCCTCCCACCTTCAAAGCAGCAATGGCAGGTTGAGCCTTTCTCGCATCACATCACTCTAACTCTGCTCCTACGGTCACATCTCCTTCTCTGACCCTGACCCTGCTACTTCCCAATTTTATTAATAAGGGTTTTGTGTTTACATTGGGCCCACCTGGGTAATCCAGGAAATCTTCTCACTCAACGTCCTTAACTCCGTCACATCTGCAAAGTCCCTCTCACCATGTAAGGTAACATATTTATGGTTTCTGAGGATTAGGATATAGACAATTTTGGGGGGCCGTTATTATTCTGTGAACTGCACTTACTTGGCAAGGTTGTTGGGAGAATTAAAAGTAAAGATATATAAATTATATGGGTCATGGAGACTGTTGAGTGATGAAAGCTGATGTTAAAAGACATGCAAACATGAAAAGATGTTCAGTATCACTAATTATTTGAGAAATGCAAATTAAAACTTCAGTGAGTCATGTTGATATATGGCAAAACCAATACAATATTGTAAAGTAATTAGCCTCCAATTAAAATAAATAAATTTATATTAAAAAATAAAAATAGAAAAAAAAAAACTCCAATGAGGTATTACCTTACACCAGTCAGAATGGCCATCATTAAGTCTACAAATAATAAATGCTGGAGAGGGTGTGGAGAAAAGGGATCCCTTTTATACACTGTTGGTAGGAATATAAATTGGTATAGCCGCAGTACGGAAGTTTTTAGTTAAAAAACTAAACCTAGAATTACCATATGATCCAGCAATCCCACTCCTGGGATTCAGAGAAAACTCTAATATATTATTAGAAAACTCTCATATACTCAGAGAAAACTCTAATTCAAAAGGATATATGCACCCCAGTGTTCATAGCAGCACTGTTTACCGCAGCCAAGAAACGGAAGCCGTCTACATGTCCACTGACAGATGAACAGGTAAAAAAGCTGTGGTACACATATACTATAGACTATTGCTCTGCCATAAAAAAGAATGAAATAATGCCATTTGCAGTGACATGGATGAACCTAGAGACTATCATATTAAGTGAAGTAAGTCAAAGAAAAACAAATATCATATGATGTTACTTATATGTGAAGTCTTAAAAAATGATACAAATGAGCTTATTTACAAAACACAAATAGACATAGAAAACAAACTTATGTTACCAAAGAGCATACAGGGAGTGGGGTGATAAATTAGGTGTTTGAGATTTACATATACACACAACTATACATAAAATAGATAACCAATGAAGATACCTTGTAATATTCAATATCTTATAATAACCTATAATGGAAAAGAATCTGAAAAAGAATATACGTATATATTTATAACTGAATCACTTTGCTATACTCCTGAAGCTGATACATCGTAAATTATACTTCAATTTTTAAAACATTATTTGAAAAAAAAGTTATAATTTTAAATTTAAAAAATACAAGTCTAGCACACAAGGTCTAAAGTTCAACAATTTCTGTGCCCTTTCAGTTTCTCCTTGGAAGGATTTAGAGAAGAGTGGTCTCTTGAATCTTATTCTTTTGCGTCTATTCTCTACTCTGTTTACGGCAGTAAGGTGACCTCGGCCAGAGAAAAGAGATACAGATGGGTGGTTAGCAGTGGTCTAGAGGAAGGAGAGAAAAATGATGAAACTAGTTTACTTTGGGAATGATAAAGATCATTCAAGGATATGACAAGCATTCATGGTTTACAAAGTGTTTTCCCAGGTCAGAGTCCTGGGAGCAGAATTGACCATGATAATAGCAACAAAACAGCATTTCTCTGGCTTAAACTCAGCCGGCAGCATTGCAGGACCCCTAACACTCACCCCCAGCTCCACAGGAACCTTCTGGTTCCAGCCGAGACCCAGGACAACATACCCCTGCTGGAGATGGGTTCCTAATTGCTGCTCCCCAGCAGTGGACCCTCACCTGTGCTCCCCAACACATGGAACCTTCCTTCCCTCTCTGCTGATGTGCTGGCAGCCTCAGAGAAGCCTGGGACACTAGGGCCAAGTCCAGAGCCAGGCCGCTGTCAGGCCCACGCACAGCTAAACTCCAGATTGCCACATCTATCTGTTCCGGGTCTCAGGACTGGAGTACACTTTTACTGCCACCACCCACATGCCAGTTCTGCAGGACTGTGTGGCTTTGTTTTCCACCGAAGTCACCACGCCTCACTATGGTCCCTTCCTCCACTTCCTCCCACCACACTGTGAGCGGCTCAAGGATACCCTTCTGGTCCTTGTTGTTTATGTGCATGTCTATTGCAACAGCATTCCAGCAGATGGCAGTCTAGAGACTGGAGGGAGGGGTGCCTTTGCTGCTGCTGCTGTCGCTTCAGTCGTGCGACCCCACAGACGGCAGCCCACTAGGCTCCTTTGTCCCTGGGATTCTCCAGGCAAGAACACTAGAGTGGGTTGCCATTTCCTTCTCCAAGTAATTCACAAAAAGCTGCCCTAAAGACTAGCACTGAGGTTCAAGAGGGAGGGGACATGCGTACACCTATGGCTAATTCATGTTGATGTATGGCAGAAATCAAACCGATATTGTAAAGCAATCATCAGTCAATTAAAAATATATATATATAAAAGACCAGCAGCAGCGTCCCTGCCATGGTGGGACCTTGAGACTTTAGTATCCCTCTCCTGGTACATGTGAGGTGCATTCAACCCTGTGCTCTCAACTTCTGATACCATCCTCAGCACAAAGGAAAGAGAGAGTAAGTGCTAGCCTCGATCAGCACAGGGACGCTCAGTATGACCCCCACCCAGGCAAAAGCAGAGAAGTGCCCCTGTTGAGCTGCCCAGTGCGGGTGGAGAGATGGGGGGTTTGGGTAGTACCATCCCATCCCTCCTTTCGATCCCTGGCATTTTTCCTGGAGAAAGTGTCTCTCCCTGGAATGCAGGAAGGATGAAGACTCGCACTCTCCCTTTCTGCCCCACCCCCAGCTGCTAAAGGTACTACCCTTCAGAAGGTCCCAGGTTGGTTTCATTTTCCCAGGTAATAGATGTTTCTCCTTTTCTGACTCAATGACTCCTTGAGACATTGCAAACAAGGGGGTGCCTAAACAGTCCTTGATGTGTGACATACAAGTTTCCACCAGTGGCCTTGAATGCGCTCAAACTGGAACGGTAAGGCATGAGCAAGCTCAGGCTGCCTGTTCTTATAAAATGAGTTACACCGAGAAGAGAGAGTGAAATATTCAACAGCACAGCCTGGAACACTCTGATGGTTTACATACCAGTTCCTCCCTGCCCCGAGAAGCAGGGGATGTGCTGTATGGTATGGCTGGAAGTCACAGACCCTCGGGCATCGAGGGAAGGGCCAGAGTGTCGCTACAGAGAACAAGCTGTCAGTCACCTATTACATTAACTAGTGGCTTTATGGGTCAGTGGAAGGGGTGACACTAGAGAAAGAGATGATTTCTGTGAAGGTCCAGTCTGTGTAGGGAATGAGCTAGTTAGTGACTGACAAAGAAGTTAATGGTGAAATTAGTGGTAGAACTAATGAGAAACTGGCCATGAGCAGGAACTCCGCAGCATCAGCAAAGGGATCCCTGCAATGGAAAATCCTTCCAGACCTTCTTTGACCTTTCCTTCCAGGGCTGTGAGGAGTTGACGTGTGCACTTGTGCACACAAGGGCATGCATACACACGCTCAGTGGAAGTGGGGCTCTTAGGAGATTCTGTACATCATTGTCAGAGAGCAGTTTCGGGAAGATGCCTGTGTTCTCTATTTCTTAACTTTTTCTCTGAAATGGAGCAAGTCTCGGCTATCCCATTGCTTTCCAACCACTGCTTTCTGGAAAGATTAACAACTATAACAGTGTTATAGAGAAGAATCTGTTTGTCATTAAGTCATGTCCAACTCTTGCAACCCCATGAATGGTAGCCTGCCAGGCTCCTCTGTCCATGGGATTCTCCAGGAAAGAATACTGGAGTTGCCATTTCCTTCTTCAGGGGATCTTCCGAACCCAGGAATCGAAGCCGGGCCTCCTGCATTGCAGGCAAATACTTTACCAACTGAGATACAAGGGAAGCCCACAAGGAAGAGCAGGATATTATTATATCATTTAATAATAGTCATAATGATACAATAGTCATAATGATATAATAATAACCTCTGACTTTCTGCACTTTAAACTTTTTCCTATACATTATCCCATCTGAAGCCATCAATACCAGGGTGCTGTGGAGAAAAACAAATGAAAGTGATGGCAAAGAACTCTGTAAATAATTAAATACCAATCATTCATCCTGGCAGTGTGCTAAAGGAAAATAGCCTTGGGCAATTTTCAGGGCTTTCTCCATAAATAAGCCACTATAAAATCTGTTAACATCAGTCCTGTTTTTAAATTGTTGTTCTGTCTTTTAAAAATGTTGCTGTGCTAAACTGTAAGGAGCAGAGCCAAGGTTTCAAAACAAGTGGCTAGAGAGGGCTTAGAACAGTCTCCTTAGGCAGGAACAAAGAGTATAGCAATCACATTTAATTGCACCAACCCCTCACAAAGTCATTGTATGACACTGGCTTTTTCCCTGACCTTTTAGTCAGTATGCAGAGTCATGCTTCTCCTGGGGAGACCTTCCTCCCGCCCCCGCCAACCTCATGCCATCTCACACTCCCTGGCAGGAATCTTTACCCAAGAGATTTTTTCCCTATCCTTTTTAACAACAGGGATAATTAGCACATAATCTAAAACATAAAAAGACACCTACATTTTGACTTGTTTTCCAAAAGAAAGAAGCTAGGGATAGTAGTTAATTTTGTTGCTTGCTTTCTGTCTTTGAGCTAATAGTACCTTACAAATTTGCAGGTTAGTGGTAGTAGATTGCACTTTTTGTCACTTTGATGTCTAGCTTATTTGATCATGCTTTAAAAAAAAAACAACTAATGATTCTGTTTCCACTCTGAAGAAATGTCAAATCTTTTGATAGGAAATGGGCGAAGTCTTGAGTCTGAGCTGAAAGAAAAGGATTCTCTCTGTGCCAACTCCAAGACTCATAGATCAGGGTGGAGAGATGATTCCTCAAGACATCTGGGGATAAAGCCACCTTGGCTCTAAGGGGTGTCTTGGGGAAAATTACTTCCTTTCTGCATGCTTACAGCCAAAGAGCTATGCCACCAAAGGGTTATAGTCCTGGCCCGGGACCCCCAGAGTGAGCCAAGGGACAGAGATTTCCTTCTTGGAGTGACTCAGGACATAAGGCATGATGGCAAACCAGTGATGGAGAGTATATCACTGACTTCAGGTCATCAAAACCTCTTACTTGGGTGGCCAGAGGTCCTGTCTGAGGGGTGATGGGTGCTATAAAGAGAATTAAAGCAGGGGTTGGATAGGGGGAAATGCCATCTTAAATATATGAGCCAAAAGCAGGGGGTGGATAGGGGGAAATACCATCTTAAATATATGAGCCAGGCCATGAAGGGAGAAGCGAATTCTCAGCAGAAGGAGTGACTAGTGAAAGTCTCCATGACGGTTCCTGGAACTGTTAGTAAACCACTTTGACTAGAGTGAAGCAAGTGGATTAAAGAGTCATGAAGGATAAAGTAGGAAAAATAACCAGAAGCCAGGCAGGTAAGATCTAGACTAGCCATGTAAGACATTTGGAGGTCATTTTCCGTGAAATAGATGCCACTGAAGTGTTTTGAGCAGGGGAGCAACCTGATCTGATTAATTTTGTTAAAAGTTCCCTCTGCCAGCCACAGATTGTATGTGAAGAATGGATTATACGTGAGTTGAGAGAGTCAATTCCTAAGCAGGTTAATAAGAAGTCTGGGGTCCCCAAGGAGAATAAAGGGGTCTGGGGCTCTCAAAGCAGAGATAGGGGTCTGGAATTCTCAAGGAGCAGGAAAGGACAAATATATTTTTTTTCTCTACATTCCTTAGTCTTAGTCACATAAAACATTTTTTTCTTTAAGCCCAGAACTGATGATTACACAACAAGCAACTCAGTTTAAACTCTGTACTAAGGATTATATAACAGCAATGTATCTTGCTTAAGGACAGTTTCTCCTTCCTGAAAACCTTCTGGCTAATCCTATTATCTTAAAATGTAATTTATGGGAGTGGATATTCACAACCTTGAGATATTCTTTTGATTTATTGTAATAACTAATTTTAAAAGTATATATCTCCCTTGCTTAGACTAGCGAGGGAGGCACTCTCCATCCCCCTTCTGATGTCTATGTCAGGAACTTTCTGTCCCTTTTCATACTTTAATAAGATTCTGCTACACAAAAGCTCTTGAGTGATCAAGCATGGTCCCTGGTCCCTGGTCCTGAAGCTAAGTCTTCTTCAGAGATCACGAATCTGACACCATTCACCGTAAGCTATTGGTGTGCTGGGCAAGGTCAGAGTAGAGAGGCCAGTATCATCAATGAAATGGTAGTGATGTGAATTGTAGAAGTGTGATAATGAAGATGGTGAGAAAGGATCTGTTCAAGATACATTTTGAAGGTAAAGCCAAAAGAAGTTGTTGGATTGGAGCTGACGATGAAATCTGGGAGAGGAGAGTCTAGGATATTCTCTAGTATTTGGCTTGAGTGACTGGCCAACAAAGACACTATGGATGAAATGGGTCAGACTGGAGAAACAGGTTTTGGAGGGAAAGTAAAAGTTAGGTTGTTGGTATGTCAAGCTTGAGACACTTGTCAGATGATGAAGAGGAGGTGTCAAACGAGCTGGACAGGGAGGCTGGAGTTGAGGGGAGAGGTCAGGGAGTTGATGTTAATTTGAGAGTCATAGTGTAGAGATGGTATCCAAAGCCACAGGGCTGGAATGAGAGCCCCAAGGGAGTGGGCATGACCAAAAAAGACATCCAAACCTAGCCCTGGAGAATAATCCAGTGACGGACCTTGGAGGTGAGGATTCAGCTGAGACCAAGAAGGAGAAGGCAGGGAGGCGGGAGGTAAGTCAGAAGAGAGCACCGAGAGAGAGGGTTTCAGCTGAACTAGGTTGAATCAACCATGGCAATGACAGTCAAGGTGGAAGAAGACGGCGAATCAACTGTCCATTAAAACTGGTGACATGGAAAAAAGAACGTTTGTCAGGGGACAGGGTGGGAATAAAAGACTGATTAGAAAGGAAACAGGAGAAGTAGAGATAGTGAGTACAGTCAACTCATGAGTTTTTCTGTGAATGGAAATAGAGAAATCAGGCAGAAACTGGAGGAGATGTGGGGTCCAAGGAGGATTTTTTTTAATGGGAGCTACTGAAGCATGTTTATTTGCTAGTGGCAATGGCTCAGTAGAAAAGAAAAGAAAAATGCACAGAGGTCCAGACTAATCCCCCCAAAATAGTCCAGTTTCTCAAAGCTCTTATCTTCCAGAATGTGTGCTTCCAGTTCTCGCCCACCTGCTTCGCCAAAGTCTGTAATATAAATCGGTAAGGATCCCAGCTTTACAGCACGTAGATGACAACAGCAAGCAACATACGTACTCACATATCCAAGTTTCTCTTGTAAATTATTACCTTATTATATCATGATGTTTTGCAACATTATTTTACATTTAAGTTTTGTGTACATTCTTCAACCCATTTATTAAAGAACGAAAACACCGCTAAAACAGCAGGAAAATGACAAAGCCATGGGATGCAAGAGCAGGACACAACTGAGTGACCAACTGGTGGGCGACTTGGATTTCAATAGCGACACCTAGTGGCGGTAAGTAGCACTAGCTGAAGAGAATTTAATTCCTGACTGAGCCAACTTTCCATTTTTTTCTTCCTCAGGTGACAGCAGCTAGATTGACATTTTCTATTNGCAGTGATTTTGGAGCCCCCCAAAATAAAGTCTGACACTGTTTCCACTGTTTCTCCATCTATCTCCCATGGCGTGATTGGACCGGATGCCATGATCTTCGTTTTCTGAATGTTGAGCTTTAAGCCAACTTTTTCACTCTCCTATTTTACTTTCATCAGGAGGCTCTTTAGTTCCTCTTCACTTTCTGCCATAAGGGTGGTGTCATCTGCATATCTGAGGTTATTGATATTTCTCCTGGCAATCTTGATTCCAGCTTGTGCTTCTTCCAGTTCAGCATTTCTCATGATGTACTCTGCATATAAGTTAAATAAGCAGGGTGACAATATACAGCCTTGACGTACTCCTTTTCCTATTTGGAACCAGTCTGCTGTTCCATGTCAAGTTCTAACTGTTGCTTCCTGGCCTGCATACAGATTTCTCAAGACTTGCAAATTCTGTCCTTTCTGGTGGAGGTTTAATTGACCACCTTCTCCCTCCATGAAACGGGCCAATTTTGCCTCTGTTTTGTACATTCATCTCAACATTCCTTATCTAGAAATATATTTTCAACTTCTCCCTTAAACTGTCAGCTCCTTACCAGTTTCCTCATTAGTAAAATCTTTAGCACATTTTCACTTTTATTTTTGTATTTATGTCATACTTTGATCATGACTCTTGCTCATGAATTATACTCCACAAATATATAGTAGGGATTGCAAGTTCTATAAAGGTTATATAATAGTATAGGAAAATGTTTATGATAATGAAATATGAGGATGGGTGCTTTCTTTTCAAAATGCTCTTTCCCAGTTAAACTCCCCAAAATGAGAAAGATTAAAGTTTGCAACAAGTAAGTGAGTGCTTCATAACATCTTTTCAGCTTAAATTCTTTAGAAGTCTTCTTTTCCCTGTGAGATATTATATACCAAAGAACAAACTTAAAAATTAAGCAGCAGTATGCACTTACTCTATGCTTTACACTGTCCTTGGTGCTATGATGAATGCATAAGTATAAGATGGGGTCCTTGGCCCAAATAAGTTTAATATGGAAACCTATTAGCTCAAAGGTGGCTTTTCCAAGTTTGAGTAACAAGGAATGATTTCCATGTGGAGAAAAGGTGTCAGAATTTCAGAGCCCCCATTTTGCCCATCTACTTCCTGATTCATCTTCCCCTACCAGAGATTCCCAGCTTCACCCCACACTGACTTGAGGAAGGGGACCTCCCTGATCTGTCTCTAATGCTCTGTCACAATCATGGATGTGATTTGTTCCTTAATTCCTGATAAGCCTACTGAGATCTAGCTGTAACAAACACAGACACAAATATACAACTAGATTGCACATAAAAGTATAAAGTTAGCAAAGAGTACACAATACCACTGTTATCTCTTACACCAATTGCAAGTTTGGGGGCTCCCAAGACTACCATCAGCTCCACCAGGATTTATAGAACTCACCGAACACTGTGATAGTCACTGTGTAGTTTGTTTTTTAAAATAAAAAGAGGATAGAGATTTAAATCAGCAAAGAAAAGAGACAGGAGGCAGAGGCCAGAAAAATTGTTCTCTCTCAGCAGAGCTGTGGACAGTGCTAACTTTCTTGGCAACTATGTGCGACAATATGCATGGAGGGTGGACAATACGCCAACCAGGGAAACTCACGGAGCCTTGAAGTCCACAGTTATTACTGGGACTCAGTCACATGAATGTAGCTGACTGCCCAAGTGGCTGACCTTTAGTCTCCAGCCCCTCTGGAGGTGTAACAGACACTGCATGGCCTGGAGCCCTCACCAGAAATCACAGTGTTAGACTATCTGATGTGATCCAAGACTCTCAGGGAAACAGAAACCCTCTCATCAAGCAGCATATTCCCAGAACCTAGAAATCAGGAGCTCAGGGCAAAGGCCAGACCTCTGTGGGTCAGGTTAACTCTCTTCTTCATGTACACAGGCAGAAGCTCATTGTCCTTCACTGAGCAGGAACTCTTCTGAGCTGTTAATAGGAAAATGAGTCCAGACAGAGACACAAATCCCCTTCTATCACCACTAAAGCTTGACTTGTCCTTCTAGGTAGGAGCCTAAAGTTCTACCTCCTCCCGAGAAGGCCCATCCCCCTGTAGTGGAGACTTGATTCACTGCCTTGAATGCACTACTCTAAGAATTCAGCAGAACAGTGCATATGACCTTGCTCCCATGTTCACTGAAAGAATTCATGCACATGAGAAGAAAACACATTTTGTTCAGCGTATGATGGGAACCAAGAGTACCTGTGACTGTGGGTCCATGGCTCCCACCCCTAAAGAAACCCTTCCTCTGCTTCTGTTCACTCCACCTTGTCCTAGCTCCCATCTCTCTGTTTGTTGGGCCTACAAATGTTCAGACTGTTAAACAGCATTTCCACGGATAATGAATGGCCTGAGCTGAGTCACTGCAGTCGACTCAGTGCCCAGGGTGACTCTGGCATGGAAAATACAGGCCAAGAAATGACTAGAATTTTCTTTGGTGTGAGGCCTGAGGCCCTGCACTTGTGACCCCAAGAACTGCTATAACCTTTCTGATGTTACCAGGATCTTAGAGAATCTGCCTACTATCTCTTTAATATTCATCACTTTTGTCATGGGTGTCTTGCTTGTACAGCCCATCAAGACTTAAAATTTTTTTAATATTTAAAAAATTACTAAATAGTAATTATAATTAAAGGTAACTGCTAATTAATAATTTATAGCTAAATATAAAATTTTAAAGTTAAATTGATTATAAAAGGTAAGATTTGCTCATTTTAAGTGAAACAATCCAAATATATAAAAATATATATTAATCTTCAGTTTTTCTCCATTTTTACACCTGAGGTAATCAAAGGTAATAGTTGATATATAGCCTTATGAATATGTACAAATATGTATAGGTTATTTTGTGGTTTGATGTTTACAAATGTAGGCTCATAGCATATATGCTGCTCAGCAATTTGCTTTTTTCACATGATAATATATATCTCCAGGTCAATGGATGTATTTGTTAGGATATAAGCTTGGCTGCTATATCAAAGATTTATAAAATACTGAAACTTAAGTGAGACAGAAGTTTCTATATCAGGGATGGTTATTTTTATGTTTCAGCTTGACTGGGCTAAGGGATACCCAGATAGCTGGTAAAACATTATTTCTGGATATGTCTCTGAGAGTATTTCCAGGAAAGATTAGCACCACCAAAGGGTGAACTGAGTAAAACAGATGGCTGTCCCCAGTGTGGGTGGGCGTCACCCCGTCTGTTGGAGCCCAAATGCTCACAATCCCCACTCCTGCTGGACTGCCTTCCCTCTCCCAGCCTGCACCTACAGCCCCATGGGGAGTTCTCTAGGATAAACTGACGGAAAAGGGGAAAACTGAGGCCTGGCTTACAGCTCTTTGCATGATATGCAGGTACAGCCCAGAGTGAATGGCCTTTCTGGGGCATCCCCGAGGGACAGTGATAAGGAAAGTGATCTCAGTGTGCAGAATTTCAGACAGGGCACCCGGCTGTTCACTTTGCTCAGAAGGAAAAATGGCCAGCTGTGTGATCATACACCAATTTATGGCTGTGGCCAATGGCTCGGCAGGATGGTCAGGGACTAGTCAACTTGAAGATACAGCAATAAGTATTATCTAGAGCAGAGGGTAAAGGACTGAAAAAAACACCCACACCCCCAAAACAGAGACTCAGGAACCTGTGTGGCACCATCAAAAGGTTGGACATACATGCAATTGGAATTCCAAGAGAAAAGGAGGAGAAAATGGCACAGAAAAAATTTTTGAAAAATAAATGGCTAAAAACTTCAGAGACTTGGTGAAAGACATAAATTTAGAGATTCATTCAATAGGCTTAGCCAATCCAAAACAGGATAGAAAATTTAAAGCTGCCTAAACACTTCATAATCAAATTCCCAAAAAGAGGAAGGAGAAAGTGAGGAAGAGGGAGGGGGCAGGGGATGAGAAGAGGAAGAAGGAGGAGGAGAAAGGGAGGGAAATAAAGATAGAAATTTTTAAAGCAGTTATAGATAAATGGCACATGACATTGTGGGAATCATCATGAAATTCTCATTAGAAACCACAAAGATATTCTCATCAGAAAACATAGACAGTGAAAGTGAAAGTGAAGTCGCTCAGTCCTGTCGGACTCTTTGCGACCCCACGGACTGTAGCCTATCAGGTTCCTCCGTCCGTGGGATTTTCCAGGCAAGAGTGCTGGAGTGGATTGCCAGTTCCTTCTCCAGGGGATCTTCCTGACTCAGGAATTGAACCCAGGTCTCCCTCATTGCAGGCAGACCCTTTACCATCTGAGCCACCAGGGAATCCCAATGAAACAATATATTTAAAATGATGAAAGAAAAAAAACTGACTACCTAGAATTTTATATCCTGAAAAAAAGTCCAGAATGAAAGTGAAATAAAAAACATACTCAGAGGAAAAAAACTAATAGAATTTGTCTCCTGCAAGCCTGCTCTGAAAGAAATATCAAAGGAAGTCCTTCAGGCTGAAGGGGAAATATACTAGAAGGAGATCTGTGTCTACGGAGCGAAGGAAAAGCAATAGGTGGTAACTGTTCATATAAAATATGTGCAAAGATGAAATGTTTTTCCCTCCCGAGTTCTTTAAAACACTAAATAAACTGATAAATCCATTTTAAATGTGAATACATACACAGGTTAAAAGCAAAGGATGGATGAAGATATGCCATGAAAAGCACTGTAGATTTCAGAACAAGGAATACTACCAAGAATAGAAATGATATGACATAATGCTGAAAGGTTAATCGACAGAATCGTAATTGTGTAAGACCTAAAAGACACTATCAACCAGCTGAACCTAACTTTCATTTGTAGAACTCTACAGCAGTTCCAGCAGCACACACATTCTTTCCAAGTGCGCATGAAACATTCACAAAGGTAAAACACTTTCTGAGCCCTCAAACAAATATTAACACATTTAAAAGAACTGAAATCCTACAAAGTATGCTCCCGAACCATAATGGAACTAAACTAAAAATCAATAACAGAAAGCTAGGTTGAAATCCTAGCTTTCTGTTGATCGGTTGATTATGCCAAAGCCTTTGACTGTGTAGATCACAACAAACTGTGGAAAATTCTTCAAGAGGTGGGAATACCAGACCACTTGACCTGCCTCCTGAGAAATCTGTTTTCAGGTCAAGAAGCAACAGTTAGAACCAGACATGGAACAACAGACTGGTTCCAAATCAGGTAAGGAGTACGTCAAGGCTGTATATTGTCACCCTGCTTATTTAACTTATATGCAGAGTACATCATGAGAAATGCTGGACTGGAAGAAGCACAAGCTGGAATCAAGATTGCCAGGAGAACTATCAATAACCTCAGATATGCAAATGACACCACCCTTATGGCAGACAGTGAAGAACTAAAGAGCCTTTTGTTGAAAGTGAAAGAGGAGAGTGAAAAAGCTGGCTTAAAACTCAACATTCAAAAAACGAAGATCATGGCATCTGGTTCCATCACTTCATGGCAAATAGACGGGGAAACAGCAGAAACAGTGACAGACTTTATTTTTGGGGCTCCAAAATCACTGTAGATGGTGACTGCAGCCATGAAATTAAAAGACGCTTATTCCTTGGAAGAAAAGCTATGACCAACCTAGACAACATATTAAAAAGCAGAGACGTTACTTTGCCAACAAAGGTCCATCTAGTCAAAGCTATGGTTTTTCCAGGAGTCATATGTGGATGTGTGAGATGGACCATAAAGAAGGCTGAGCGCCGAAGAATTGATGCTTTTGAACTGTGGTGTTGGAGAAGACTCTTGAGAGTCCCTTGGACAGCAAGATGACCCAACCAGTCCATCCTAAAGGAGATCCGTCCTGAATATTCATTGGAAGGACTGATGCTGAAGCTGAAACTCCAATACTTTGGCCACCTGATGTGAAGAACTGACTCCTTGGAAAAAACCCTGATGCTGGCAAAGATAGAAGGTGGGGACAACAGAGGATGAGATGGTTGGATGGTATCACTGACTCAATGGACATGAGTTTGAGCAAGCTCCGGGAGCTGGTGATGGACAGGAAAGCCTGGTGTGCTACAGTCCATGGAGTTGCAAAGAGTCAGACACAACTGAGTGACTAAACTGAACTGAGGTTGAAATCCAAATATTTGTTAATTCAAATTTAATAAATATTGCCTGAGTGTTTCCCAAAAGGTTTTAGCAAAGCAAAGTCCCATGTATAAGAGTGTTTCCTGGAGACAACTTCTTTCTTCAGAGGTGGTCTGGAGGACAAATGAGATTCATGAATGATCTCTTTGGTACAAAAACCTTAGAAAGGAAGTATTAATATATAAACACAATAGAAACAGCGTGGGATTTGGAGCTAACCAGTTGTGTGACATTAAGGAAAACACTCAACCTCTGTAAGTTTCACTACCCCTTACCTGTAGCCAAGAGTCACTCCTAAAGTTCCCAGAGTCTGACTATTGGGCTTCTAATCTAGCCACCATCACTGACTAATAGGTGATCTTGGGCAAATTAACTAGCTTCCTTGTGCTTCAGTTTCATCACCTTTATAGTAACAGCCACAATGATTCAGGTCCTGGTTTTCCTGGGACAGCCCTAGCTCATGTTTGTTGTTCTGCTATAATTATTAACAGTGTCCTGGTTTGGGTGATAAATTATTTGCCCACCCTGATAAATAGTGCTAATATCTTTGAAGGTTGTTGAGAGGATTAAGTCAGTTCATATGTAAACATTTCTAGAATGGCACTAGGCAGTCAGGCTCATATCTGTCCTTTCAGTACGTCTGAGTGCTTGCTACAGTCCAGATGTTTTCCTAGGTGCTAGGGTCTGATGGGGAACAGAAGAAAAACACACTCAGAGTCTGACATAGTGGTTAAGTGCACGGGCTCCGATGCTAGACTCCTAGAACATGAACCCTGGCTCTAGTCTCTATTAGCTGTGTGATCTTGAGCAAGCAATTTTAGTCCACACCTGTCAAATGAGTTGTTAGGAAGAGTGAATGGGTTAATATTTGCAGAACACTGTAGACCAATAGCATTCATAGTAAATGCTATATGAATATTTGTTGGATAAATAAAGACAACTAACATTCCAGATGTTAGGAAGGTTACGTACTTTGGTATATGAGATATGTATATGCACTTATACTGGAGACTTACCTTTTTGAACTAAAGTTGTTCACTGGTTTTCAAAAAAAAAAAAAGCAAGACTCCTCCAAGGATGAATCAATGGTTCCTTCATTTCTAGAGACAGAGACTTCCAGGAACTTTTAGGTTACAATTTTTTCTAACTTAAAAAAAATATATGTATAGTCCCATCACATTCTCACAACAATCACAGAAAGTAGATATTATTAATAGGATTTGTATAGGGAAACTGAGATTCAAAGACTTGCCAAGGTCCCAAAGCTTTGTGTCTTTTTGATCAAGTCTCTAGCAAAGTTTTAAGGGGAATTTAAGGGTTTGCTCAAGGATAGTGAGCATGCTTCATTTGCCAGATCAGGCCAGAACCAGTTCAAATAACACATTGTCAGAGCCAATATTCCGTTATTGGAGACAGAACAAGGTTTTACTGTAGTAGTAAAAGCTTGATGTGAACACAGGCAGTTGAGTTCCAGAGACCAGTGACAGGAAGAGAAGAGACCCTGAAATCAATGGATGCTGTGCCTACAACAGTCAGCTCTTCCCTGGGATGGGATGGTGCACCCTCCCTAGGATGTCGCCTGCAGCCTAGCTGTATCTAATTCTGTGTTTAAAGACCCTCCCACCCACAACTCCCAGGCTTCAAACCATTTGATTCCACCCATCACTGTTTCCAACATTTGTAAACACAGCAGCACTTTGTTTTCTATCTAGAGACTCCAAACATTTCCAACAGTTAATGCAGGCTTTGCCAAACAAAACTGGATGATCAGGACAAGTTTTATATGGCATAATTTATGTGCACCGATGCACTTCCCAGTGCTTCTTGCCTTGCCCTCAACCTCTTGAAGTGTGCAAAGTGTGCCTGTTAAAGATCATAATACGAGCGCCTTTTACTCTGAGTGCCTTTTTCCCTGGAGCCTTGAAAGTGCTCTCCACTAATGACCTATATAAGGATCTTCTTGAGACTGGAGATAGCTACTTGGGCTTTAAATCTAATGGCATCAGATTTAAACATTTTTGTCCCTGTTTTTAACATTCCTAATATCTTCAGAAAGTGAAAGTGAAGTCGCTCAGTCGTGTCCGACTCTTTGCGACCCTGTGGACTGTAGCCCATCAGGCTACATCCTCCGTCCATGGGATTCTCCAGGCAAGAGTACTGGAAAGGGACCTGAAAAATGTGGAAGCAGCACTTTGCAGGAAACCACCCTCAGTAGGAAACCCCTTTACTTGTTACCTTAGCAACTAAATTAACTAACTTCTAAACAAGGCACCGCCAGGCTCTACTCACCTCTGGTCCAAGCACACACACAATGCCTTGCCTAACTTGTTGGTTCTTTACATAGATCAAAGAAGTAGAGATGAAGAGTAAGTAACTAACAGATGACCAGACCACTTCTCTCGATTTCCCTTCAGTAATCTCATGAACAAACTGTTTGACCAAACCATGAACAAGATAGAACTTAGAGCAAGGTCACAAAAACTTGACGAGCCTGCATTCAGTGAAAGATGGTGGCGACACTGAGCCCCCATTTCGATGATTAACTTGAGTTCTTCCCTTCTTCCCTTTAAAGCTTTCATGACCGAGCAGAACCTTAGAAGGAGGTTTTGGGGGAACACTGAGTGCCCCATCTCCCCAGATTGCCAGCATTCTGTTTAAAGGCACCTTTCCTTTTTGTCAACATCTGTGAATATTGATTTTGTAAGTGGTGAGTTGATTCATTCTATAACAAATGGACCACTTTTACCCTTTCTTATGTGCCCTTGGGAAGTCCTGATTTAGAAGATGCCCCTCTAACTCCAGCTTATGCTGCAATTGTTGATGACATAACTGACTGCGGGCTGATGTTTAATATCCTGAAGCAGGCCACAGGACTTTGACCCATCTCAGTCTCCTCTGGATGAATGTGTTCTTTCACAGACCCAAAAGAGGAGATTGAAGACCTCAGAATTATAAAGGGGAGGAAGAATCATGGATTCTTTTCTCTTTAAACATTAATCATTTAAAATGTGCAATTTTAAGGCTGCATTGATCTTGACAGTCCTAGGAAAACTTTCTTTCCATTCTTAATTCTGTATCTGGACTTCCTTCCAGCTATCAGCTAAAGCCAGAGCTGAAATCACACTGAGAATTTTGTGCACTGCTAGAAATCCTATGATTCACTCAGTGGACAGTTCTTAATTAATTGTTAATCTGCTGGTGGCTGTTACTTTTTTTTTTTTAAACAGATTGTGACTTTATAACTCTTGAAAAGCCAGGCAAAACCACTTATGAGAGAAGGAAAAGAATAAGAAAACAAAAAATCTGAGAAAATGTGATTTCTCCCTTGAATCCTTTCTGTCTTTATGCCATGGAGAATAGTTAAACCATCAAAAAATCCATTTATAATTAGTGTTAGTGAAACGAGGAGCTTGGGGGAATAAACTGAACAAAGGCAAGAATGGCAAATCTTGATACATTTTGCAAAAGGGAAGACTCAGGATTTTTAAAAGTTTAAATACAACATGTCATTTATATGCTGCTGTACTCATATGGTTCTATCTAAGGTAATTTTTAAAATAAATATTATAAGGATAAAGTCCTTTTAGAATAGAAATATATATATATGTGTGTGTGTGTGTGTGTGTGTGTGTGTGTGTAGGAATACCCTTTTTCTCTGGAAATTGACTACATGTCACTAGTCTTTATCATGCTGATTAATGTCTGATCAGTGAGACAAATTCAAGGGTGAGATAGTCAGTGTTGTCAATCAACTGGCCACAATAGTATTTTCCAGGAGATTCAGTTCTTACTCTCCCCTGATGTTGCTGCCAAGGAGAAAATCCTACAGTCTCTGTGCTTTGCCAGGGGCAAAGAGAGCCCACTAAGAGTTTTAGCAGAGCAGAGACTGGAGTTATATGCATGGAAGGGGTTTGATGGAGAGGAGATAGCTCCTAACCTCACGGAAACCTCCTCTGACTAGAGTTGTCTTCTTCCTCTAGCTTCAGGGCACCCAGAGGTGCAATTTGGTTTTCCCTTTTGCAGTAAGACCCATCCAATTGGCCACAAGGTACTTGTTCTGCATTTACTGGTCAAATGCAGGGCAATTAGTCCATTTAGTGGTTCTAAAAATACTGTCATCTAAGGTTGTGTTAATAGAATATGTAAGACAGCAAGATATGTAGGACAGGCAGAAGCTTCTAGGGCTTCTTGGCATTTAGGAGCAGAGGAATAAGTCAGGCAATCCTTAGTAATCAGGTTTTCATTGTATCGCTCTGTACTATTTACAACATTATTTGCGCGCGTGTGTGTGCTTGCTTGCTGTGGCAGTACATATATGCAATAACTTACCAGCATCATATTAACTGGAAGGCAGGCTTGTTTGGTGGAGAAAACATAGCTCTGGAGTAAAGCAGTGCTGTATTTTAACTCTGGTGCTTCTATTCAGCAACTCTGGGATCTAGGGAGCTGAATGAACACTCTGCCCCTGTAACCCCCATCCTGCATTGGTAAGCAGGGGTGATGATATCCAGCTATGAACAGTGACAGAGATACCATATTTAAATTCTTAATAGAATAGGTCGTGTGAGGAACATACTTTGAGAACCAGAGACCTACTGACTATTACCATCTTTCTATAGTTATTCTTCTTAATACAATCTTCTTTTGACATAAACTTTCCATGCATAGTGATCTGTTTTGGTCTTATTTATCTATCTTTACCGGGATTTTATTTTATTTTTTATTTTTATTTTTTTTTTGTTCAACTTGCTTTCTTTTTTCTTTTTTTTAAATTTTTATTTTAACTTTAGTTTACTTTACAATACTCTATTGGTTTTGCCAAACATTGACATGAATTCACCACGAGTGTACATGTGTTCCCAAATATGAATCCCCTCCCACCTCCCACCCTTTACCAGGATTTTAAAATCACTTCCTAGACAAAATCTCCTGTCTTGAGTTATTAATGTTTTTTTTCCTGAGTCTAATTTTTAGTCATTATAAAGTTAACTTGGTGTAGCAATGCAATTGATCTTTGTAGATTTCTCTTCTGCGGTCAACTGGCAGATTACTTTTTTTTGGATTACTTTATTTTGCCATTTTGTTTTATTTGTTGACTTTCTTGAATATATGAATAACAGTGTAATGAATACGTTAGCCAAAAAGCAAGTACAATCAGAATACAACTCTATTCTTCCCCCCCACTACTTGCAAAAATTCCTTGCCCCTGAACAAAATCTTATGGTGTGTCTCATAACGTCTCTGGTCAGTCTTCAGTTCAGTTCAGTCGCTCAGTCATGTCCGACTCTTTGTGACCCCATGAATCGCAGCATGCCAGTCCTCCCTGTCCATCACCAACTCCCGGAGTTCACTCAGACTCACGTCCATCAGGTCCGTGATGCCATCCAGCCATCTCATCCTCGGTCATCCCCTTCTTCTCCTGCCCCCAATCCCTCCCAGCATCAGAGTCTTTTCCAATGAGTCCACTCTTCGCGTGAGGTGGCCAAAGTACTGGAGTTTCAGCCCTAGCATCATTCCTTCCAAAGAAATCCCAGGGCTGATCTCCTTCAGAATGGACTGGTTGGATCTCCTTGCAGTCCAAGGGACTCTCAAGAGTCTTCTCCAACACCACAGTTCAAAAGCATCAGTTCTTCAGCACTCAGCCTTCTTCACAGTCCAACTGTCATATCCATACATGACCACAGGAAAAACCATAGCCTCGACTAGACGGACCTTTGCTGGCAAAGTAATGTCTCTGCTTTTGAATATGCTATCTAGGTTGTTCATAACTTTTCTTCCAAGGAGTAAGCGTCTTTTAATTTCATGGCTGCAGTCACCATCTGCAGTGATTTTGGAGCCCCCCAAAATAAAGTCTCACACTGTATCCAC
>SJYQ01003952.1:130218-150287 GCA_006410935.1 Redunca redunca
AAAAAAAAAAAAGCCCTTGAAAAAGATGGTTGACCAGCACACATACACCTTCCTTTTAAAAATAGTTTGGTTAAAAAAAATAAAGAGAGAAATAGGAGTATCTAAAATGTGTGTGTGTGTTTCAAATGATTTTCAATGATTAAACCACATCACCAAGAAATGTAAAGCATTATAGTAAAAAAGAAAACAGAATCCCTCCACCCAAAAACAAATATGGTTAAAACATTGGTTAAAAATTTTCTTCTAGCATTTCTCCCATAACAACCATAATAATTACTAGGTGCCATTTAGTTAGCCCATATGCCAAACTCTTTTCTAAATGCTTTAAAAAGATGTTCTTTCAATAGATGAATGAATAAAGAAAATGTGGTATATACTACATACAATGGAATATTATCCAGCCTCAACAAGGTAAGAAATTCTTACATATGTGACAACTACATGAACTTTGAAAACATTATGCTAAGTGAAATCAGCCAGACAAAAATAGTACAAAATATGGAATGATTCCACTTACATGAGGTACCTGGAACGGGCAAATTCACAGAAACGGAAAGTAGAACAGAGAGGCTGCTGCCAGGGGCCAGGAAAAGGGGAGAATGGGGAGTTATTGCTTAATAAGGTTTTTGTTTGGAATGATTTAAAACTTTAGGAAACGGATGGCAGTGATGACTGCACAATATTGGGAATGTTCATAAAGCCACTCAACTGTACATTTAAAAACAGTTAAAGTAGTACATTTTATGTTATGTGTATTTTACCACAATAACCTATTCTCATTCAAATCTGCTTTGATTCTATAAGATGAGTTACACAAATAGTAGATGAATTTGAACCCAGGCAATCTGATTTTAGGACCTACATTCTTTGCCCCATATTTTTAAAAAGAAAGAGAACAGTATAATGAACTTTCATATTTGAACCCTGTTTCAACAGTTATCTGCTTATGGCCAACCTTGTTTCATCTGTTCCCTCACCTTATCCCTGCCTAGCTCTGGGATATTTTGATGCAGCTCTTAGATATCATGTCATTTAATCTGTAAATACTTCCGTGTATAGCGCTAAAGGGAAAGGAAGAGTAGTTCAGTTGTGTTAAGAGTTAGTTCAACTCTTTGCGGCCCCATGGACTATACAGTCCATGGAATTCTCCAGGCCAGAATACTAGAGTGGGTAGCCTTTCCCTTCTCCAGGGGGAATCTTTCCAACCCACAGATCGAACCCAGGCCTCCTGCATAGCTCTAAAAGGATGATTTTTAAAAATACTGTAACACTTAAAAAAATCTAATGTTTTCTTAATATCATCAAGTATTCTGTTACTAATCACATTTCCCCAGTTGTCTTATTAATTATGTTTGTTTGAATTAGGACCCATTAAAAAACCTACACGCTGCAAGTGGTTGATGTTTCTGTCTTCCAACAAAAAGCTCCCCCTCCATCTTTAGCTGTCGTTCTCAGAGGTTTTTTGTTTTGTTTTGTTTTATGGCGTGTATCATATGTTCTGCGGACTTCTGCAAAGTTCAGATTTTGCTCATTGCCTCTTTTGGAATGTTTCTTTGTCCTGTGTATTTCCTATAGACTGGTGGAACCCGGAGGCTTCACTAGTTTCAGGATCTGCTGTTTTGTTAAGAAGTCAAAGGTGGTGCTCTGTCCTCTCCCTAGGAGGCACAGAATACCAAGATGTCTGTGGCATTTTCTATGATGTTAACCATCATTGGTAATTATTGATGGATCTCCCAGGTCCATTAATTCAGCAAGGATTGGGAAATGATGACATTCCCTCTTCATGTATTAGCTGGAATGCTTGTCCAAAGAAAAGCTTTCCTTTATTTTTTTATTTTTTGGTTATCAAGGGACATACAGTGTATACAGGAAGAACTGGATAGAATATTTGGTAATTTCTCTTTATTTACCATTTTTCAAAATACTGTGTCAGTTTCCTAATAGTGGGGCTTCTTTGGTGGCTCAGATGGTAAAGAATCTGCCTTTTATGTGGAAGACCTGGGTTCAGTCCCTGGGTTGGGAAGATCCCCTGGAGGAGGGCATGGAAACCCACACAAGAATTCTTACCTGGAGAATTCCATGTTCAGAGGAGCCTGGCTGGGTACAATCCATGGCGTCGCAAAGAGTCGGACACGACTTTCATATTTCCTAGCAGTGAATATTGTTTGTCTTAATATCATTTTGAACTCATGATTTAAGCAAATTATTGTGTTTAAGGGAATTCCCTGGTGGTCCAGTGGCTGAGAATCCGCTCTCCCGATGTCGGGGGCTGGGGTTCGATCCCTGGTCAGGGAACTATATCCCACATGGCACAACTAAAGATCCCTCATGCTGCAACTAAGACTCGGCACAGCCAGATAAATGAACATTAAAAAAAACCATATCTGATATGTTTCAACTGTCCTAAATACTGTAATAAGCAGAATAATGCTTCCCAAAGTTGCTCACGTCCTAATGCCAGGAACCTGTGAGTATTTTACATACATGGCAAAGAGGAATTAAGGTAGCAAATGGAATCAAGGTCACTAACCCATTGACCTTAAAATAGGGAGATATCCTGGATGACCAGGGTGGCCCCAAGTCCTCCCCCGGGTCCCTACAGTTAGAAGAGGGAGGCAAAAAGAAGAGGTCAGAGTGATGAGATGTGAAAACTCTACCGCTGCTGGATCTGAAGACAGAGGGACAAGGTCATGAGCCAAGGAAGGCAGGCAGCCTCCAGAAACTGGAAAGGCAAGGAAACAGATTTTCCCCTAGAGCTTCCAGAAAGGAATGACGTCCTGCTGACATCTCGGTTTTGGCTCAGCGAGCCCAGTGTGGGCTTTTAACCTACATAACTGCATCTTTCTTTGGTGTTAAGCTGCTCACTCGAAGTAGTTTGTTACAGCAACAACAGAGAACTAACACAGTCCTTATCCTTACTGAAACCCATGTAGATCCATCTGTGGCTGGTGTTATCCTTTGCAGATTGGCTTCCGACTCCTTGGATTTTCTTGCTTTCTAGTATGATAAGATGTCACAGGCCCCCCCTACCGGTAAACTCGTAGAATTTGGCTTCTACCTCAACTTCTCTTGTTCTCTTTACTGTAATTTGTGAGTGTAAATAGGAAAATCCAGCACTTAACATTTTTTTCTTCTTTGCACACTTTACTCCTTTCTCTTCAAAAATGCATTCCCTATGATATCACTACAGAATCCTCTTCCATTTCCCTCTGGAGTCTTCCTTCCTAACCCCCTAAAGCTGTCCTCAGGCCTCATTTCTTCTTTCTCCACAGTCCTCCACAGTATTCTACCTATGCAATAATTCCCCCATGTTAACGGCTCCTAAAGATGTATTTCTCTCCCTTATATCTCCTGGTACCAGTACCGGACCTCATCTCTAAGTGCTTGTTAACTTTTATTCCCACTGTCTCGAAACTCTTACTGATAACTATTTCTGTTAAATAGTCTATTCAGATTCAAACTCTGGGGGCTATTTAAAAATCTTCCCTGTCCTATGATCCTAAAATAAGAAATATAACCAATATTATATTGGTGGCAGTATATTTTTACTTTTGTTTTGCTATAATAAATTTTTAAAGTCAGTTTTGCCCTTAAGTGTCCCTCCATGGACACAGAGCCCCGTGAGAAGCCAAGTAATCATCAGAGGTTACTTGTGAGCACAGAACTAGAGTTCGGGGGTAACATGACTTGAAGAGTTAATGTCCCCAACTAAGATGCTGTGATGTACGGGCTTTCTCATGGGACTGCAATTCCTGAAGTCTTTGTTAAGGCTCCCTCTTCCCTGAGGAAGCTTAAGTGGTCCCTGCCAGCCTTAGTTCTATGCCCCTGTGACTGACAACATTCTTTTGATTTCTTTAGAAATATTGCTATCTTCAAACTGATGGCAGATAATCTTACGGGTACATTAAGTCACAAAATTAAATGAGATGGGTGTCTCTATCTATCTAGAGTTAGAGTTACCCAGGAGAGTAGCTATGTCTCTGCTTTAACATTTTGTATGAATAATATTTAAGAAAATTTAAGAAATATTACTTGAGAACAACAATTTGTGTATATGCTGTGATGCCAGATGTGGGCCTGAGTGGCCAGTGTGTCACTGTGGGGCTTAGTGCCCTCTTGTGTTCACAACAAAGCCAGGCATAGTTGGCTCTATGGTTTTTCAAGTTTATTTTTAACTGCATCTTGATGTCTGAATTTGGCTTCCAGTTTTAAAAAGGATCTGGCATCCTGAGAATCATATTACAGACAGCCAGCTCTAGGGAAAACTAAGAATATAAAATTCTTTATATCCCTTACTTTCTCTTTCTTTTCATCTCTTTTATTTTCTCTTTCATTAGATTCCCTACTCTATCCAACACTTTCTTTCCCCCCCATTTTTTTCTCTCCAGAGTTCCTTGATCATATCTGAGACTATAACTTGCTATTAAATAATCTAAATTTAAATTTGTATAATTTTTATGATTCCAAGAAATATTTTAATGCATTAGACATCAAAATATGTTGCTTAGATGGATAGTTGGAACCAAACAGAACTCAATTACACCAGAGAAATGAAAATAAAAACCACAATGAGGTATCACTTCACAGGAGTCCAAATGGCTATCAACAAAAAGTCTTCAAAAAGAAAAATGCTGGAGCGGGTATGGAGAAAAGGGAACAGTAAATTGGTGCAGCCACTATGGAAAACAGTATGAGGACTCCTCAGAAAACTAAAAATAGAGTTGCCATATGATCCAGCAACCCCACTCCTGTGTATATATTCACACAAGATTATAATCTGAAAAGATAGCAGCACTGTTTATAATAGCCAAGACATGGAAACAACCTCAACGTCCATTGACAGATGAATGGACAAAGAAGATGTGTATATACACACACACAATGGAATATTACTCAGCCACAAGAAAACAAGGAAATAATGCTATTTGTAGCAACACGGATGGACCTAGAGATTATCATATTAACTAAAGTAACTGAAGACAGAGAAAAGACAATTACATTATATGACTTATTGGTGGAACTAAAAAAAGGACATGAATGAACTTCTTTACAAAACAGAAATAGATTTACAGACATAGAAAATAATCTTACAGTTACCAGGGGAAGAGGGAGAGGATAAATTTAAAGTTTGGGATTAAAAGATACACACTAAAAAAAAAAAAAAAAACAAGGATAAAAGATAAACAGGGCCCGCGCGGTGTCGCGATGCCGCCCGGCGCGAGGCGTTCGCGAGCGGAGAGTCTCCAAGATGGCCGCGTGGGGAAGGAGGCGTCTCGGCCCGGGCAGCGGCGGTGGCGGCGCTCGAGAAAGGGTGAGCCTGTCGGCCACAGACTGTTACATCGTGCATGAGATCTACAACGGGGAGAACGCTCAAGACCAGTTTGAGTATGAGCTGGAGCAGGCCCTGGAAGCCCAGTACAAGTACATCGTGATCGAGCCCACCCGCATTGGCGACGAGACGGCCCGCTGGATCACCGTGGGCAACTGCCTGCACAAGACCACCGTGCTGGCGGGCACCGCCTGCCTCTTCACCCCGCTGGCGCTGCCCCTGGATTACTCCCACTACATCTCCCTGCCCGCAGGCGTGCTGAGCCTGGCCTGCTGCACCCTCTACGGCATCTCCTGGCAGTTTGACCCCTGCTGCAAGTACCAGGTGGAGTACGACGCCTACAGACTGTCCCGCCTGCCCCTGCACACACTCACCTCGTCCACCCCGGTGGTGCTGGTCCGGAAGGACGACTTGCACAGAAAGAGACTGCACAACACGATAGCGCTGGCGGCCCTGGTGTACTGTGTCAAGAAGATCTACGAGCTCTGCGCTGTATGACCGCACTGCGCCGAGCCGCGAGGCGGCCAGGCTGGGGAGGCATCTGGCGTCACGGTTGTTATTTTAGAGAAATAACCGGTGACAAGTGCACCAAGGGTTTTCTCAGCTCGTCACACTAAGATGTGGATTTCCGCCACCATGGGGCCTGCGGCTGTGGAAGTCCCACTGGGCAGCAGGATGTGATGGAAGCGAGGCTCCGGAGGGGGTGTGGACGCGCTTGGGGGTCGTTAAGTGTGTCATTTAACTGTACCATCCAGAGCCAGCCAGAGGCTAGTGACCATTAAAATGATGAGAATTTCAGCTCCAGGTGTCTGCTCTCTCGTGACGGCCCTGGTGGGATCATGCAGGCAGCAGGAGTGGGCACCACTTGCAGCAAGAATAAGCCTCTCGCCAGGCAGGCCCAGCCCCTCCCAGAGGAGCCTCATGTCCCACGTGGGCCCCGGTTCAAGGAGCACTGCCCGGGCTGCTCGGGTAGGGCGGGCCAAGGCCAGGCCTGCCAGTCTTGGGTCTCTGCTGAGTTTGCCTAGAGAGCTGGGGCCTGGGGTCTCTTGTCCAGGTTCTGATTTAGGAAAACAAACTAATCCCTATGTCTTTTTTTAAGCATTGAGGCTGTCCTGCTGTGAACCTTGAGTTCAACCTGCTGCCCTAGGCTGAGGGAAGACTCCCCTCGTCTTCCACTTTCAAAGAGGGGGCCCTGCCAGCCCAAGACTCTGCTCAGGCCCCCGAGGGCACATGTGTGAGTGACACCTGGAGTTTCAGAGGGTCCCTCGGGAAGGTCAGATACCAGAGTGAGAAGGGGTGCAGGGGAGGCATCAGGGTGCGTGGGGTGACGGGGCCATTTGTTTACTGGGGGAGAGCCAAAGATTTTAGAACAGTTAGAGAAACTCTGACTTAATTCCAAGAGGCCTGGGAATGCTAGTCTTCAGCTGGGTGGCATATGGTCCACAGGTAACCTGGCAGTGATTTGGACCTTGTGTCCACCATGCAGTGCCCACCACCCTTCTGAGCCTGTGGGGTTGCAACGGGGTGGGGGCCAGATCTGGAAAGGGAGCCTGACTCTGCCTGCAGACCAGACTTGGGGGAGGTGGCCAGAGGCAGAGAAACAGCGGCCACATCAGGGCAGCTGAGTAGAAGCTGTCACTGAAACAAGCCTGGTGCAGGAGGGCAGCTTCCACGCACTGAACAACAGGGAGGCCAGTCACATGCTGACCATCTGCTGCATTGACCAAGACATGGGGGTCCCGTCCACAGTGTGAAGGCCGCTGCCTCCTCCCTGAGAACCAGGTTCAGGTGACATGAGGGTGTCTTCTGACCCTAAGGTGCAGAGGCTGAGGTACGAAAGAGGCGTCGTTCTGCCTGCCCTCGGGGACCACAGCTCCCAGGCTCCTTCCTTTATTTCATGTCCCAGAGTTTAGACCCTCCACCTGGAGGAAGCTGTCCCTCACCTCTCTTGGTTCCCAGACGTCCTCCTAGTTCCCGTCCCCCACCAGCAGGCCTGGCCAGGGGTCTGCAGGGGAAGTGTGTCTCCCTCCTTCCCCACCCATGAGGCAGAAGTCCAACACAGTCCCCATGGAGCAGTGACTGCCCCACCTTCGCACCAGGACGGGCACTAGCTGTGCTTGGACTTCCGCTCCTTCCTGGCCCGGGAGGCCATGAGTCTGAAGAAGAGCCCAGGAGCCAGAGTTCGAAGGTAAACAGCCAGGGAAGGCATCAGGTCGGCCAGCACCACATCCTTCTTCTTCTTCCCCAAAGCAGCCAGGATGTCTTGGGCCACCTGCACAGGACTTCGGCCCTGGGCCGTGGTCTCATCCATCACTGAAATGAAACAGGAAACTCACTGAGCTTGGGGGCAGAAGCCCCAAGGAGGACCTGAGTCAACTCTGGACACTAGGTCCCCCAGGGACCTCTCCCAGGGGCTTGGGCAGCAGATGCAGCAACCATCCCTGCAGTCCAAGGAGGGAGGTGGACAGCTCAGGACTTCAGTCCATAGCCAGGGNAGAATCTGAAAAAAGAATATATTATATATATTATAGAACATATTATATATGATCACATTGCTGTATCCCTGAAACTAACACAATGTTGTAAGTCAACTGTACTTCAATTAAAACATTCTTTTAAGGTGTCATAGCTCTAGACTCCATTGGGAAAAATGTTTCCCCTCAGAAATGAGTTAGGTTTCTGATAAAAGGCATGAAACTGATTGTGAAGAGAGACAGACTCAAACTCTTCCAGAATCTCAAAATAGCAATGACAGCTACAAATCAAAGAATAGGACATACACAGCCGAGCTCAATGTTAAGACCCTAACAGATATCCAGGATACACTAAACAAGATGATCATTTGTTTTGAACATTAAGGCCCTCTACAGACATGCCAGGCATAGGATCTGTCAGGCCAATTAACCATTTCCAAGGCCAAGTACCTTCCTGAGATACCCAAGCTGACTGGAATGGGCCATCTCTCGGTTGTCTTTGTACTAAGAGAAGGCCTCTGATTAGGACAGAGGTGGGCACCTGGAAACCTCTGAAATGGCTTGGTTTACAAAGCTCTATCTATCAGGGACAAGTGATAGAGCCAGCTGGATTTTCTCCCTCAGGTAGTTGAATGGGAAAGAGTCAGTTGGTTGATGACAGGTGTAGACAAGACATAAGAGAGAAGCAAAGTCCAAAAGAGGAGTTATATGAATAACAGCATATTAGTTAAAGATCCATCAGCTTCTGCTGAAAAAGCAAATGTTAATCTGGTCCCTAAAGTTGGTTTAGATTGTGAAAGGAGCTACTCTCGGAAGCGAAACTAATACCAGCCTCTCTCTTTGGAGTGAATTTTTTCCCAATAAACCCGCATTATCTGATAGGGTGTGAGAGCTCTGGTTCACGCAATAAAAGGAAATTAGCAGCAGTGTGGGGAATCAGTTAAAGGAGAAAGTCTCTGCCATCATAGAACCTGAATGGTAGTTGGGAAGATCATGTATATTAATACATAGACTATTGATTAGTTTTTACTACTGTGCTCAGTCACTCAGTTGTGTCCGACTCTTTGCAAGCCCATGGACTCTGGCCTGCCAGGTTCCTCTGTCCATGGGATTTCCCAGGCAAGAATACTGGAGTGGGTTGCCATTTCCTATCTTACTGCTGAGTAGTGTAGTAAGGTACCAGGGATGCTGCTGTTGCTGCTAAGTGGCTTCAGTCGTGTCCGACTCTGTGCGACCCCATATACGGCAGCCCACCAGGCTCCACCGTCCCTGGGATTCTCCAGGCAAGAACACTGGAGTGGGTTGCTATTTCCTTCTCCAATGCATGAAAGTGAAAAGTGAAAGTGAAGTTGCTCAGTCATGTCCGACTCTTAGCAACCCCATGGACTGCAGCCCACCAGGCTCCTCCGCCCATGGGATTCTCCAGGCAACAGTATTGGAGTGGGTTGCCAGTAAATAAAACATAGACCCTGTCCTCCAGGGGCTGAGAGACTGCAGTGGGAAATGGACTGTGCAGAGGTGATGTCCAACATGCAAAGGGAATGGGGAAGGAGTTGAAGATGCTTCTAAAGTCCACTTACTGCTTTCTATTAGAAAAGAATATTGTACAATGTTTCTGTTTATGTAGAGGAAGCTCAGTTAATATAACTCATGGCCTCTCTCCATTCCCTTACCCCTTCTTCTGGGGAAGTTTAATCTTAAGAAGAATTAAAATTGGCATGTGTGGAATAAATCTTCTCTTCTTCCCTTTGGGATCTAGAAGCACCAAAACAGACACTCTGACTCTGCCTACAAGTGGTACTTAAGTGCCTAACTTTGAGGTTCAGTGAGTAGGTCCACGTGTATCTTAGTCTAAGCTTCCCAATTTCATTTTATCAGCAAATACAGTGATATTTGATTTCCCATCCACCTTGTTCTTTTGTGTTTCATTTTGTTCAGTTCCTGTGTGGGGAAGAGAAATTATTATTTGAAGCCTCCTGGAGGCAACAATACTCACATGGAGGTCTTTAGGACCTCATAAACTCCTGCAACCACTGTTATTTAGAGTATTGGTGGAATTAGACCGAGGTTAAAACTGGTCAGAAGTGTGACTGAAGGTCTGGAATGAAAAAATGAGCTGGGCCAATTGTATTATGTAAAGAAAGCAAAAAAAAAAAAAAAAATTCCAGGTGGTAGCAGGATAGAAGGACATGCGGAGGAGAGCTGAAGCCCAGTAATGGTAGTGCTTTAGCATCAAGAATCCCAAAGTTCAAACATCTTTTAGCTCAAGTCACAGTGAATCTCAGCCTCATTCTTAGACTTTCCTGAAGTTCTTTGGGGATTTTGGGAGACAGTTCTCCATGGGTCTCTCATGTTTCTACTTATTCTGTGATCAGAAGCAATGTTCTAGGGGACAGACAGCCTTGGAAGACAGTGTGCCCCTCTGAAGCAAAGGGCAGCTTTGTTACTGACCAGTAAAATAAAGACAGTACCTCCCAAGAGGGCAAAGGTTAGGCAGCCTTGGCTCATAATAAAAGATTTGGGTTCCCTGTGTCCTGGCTCCTCCATGCAATGTAACCCACCGTGTGTTAAGGTATTATCCAACCCTCTTGCGGATGCCCTGTGGGAACCTGGGACTCGGCAACTGACACAACAATGCTGACACTCCAGCTTCTGCTACTGCAATTAATAAACTATGTTTTGCCTCTAATCTGGAGGTCTAATGTCTTTTTCCAGCATCCATGAAATAGCAGCAGGCTGACTTGTTAGCTTGCAAGTAGGGTAAAATCTCTGACTCTTCACTATTGACAGTATACCTTATAAAAAGAAAACGAGTCTTCGAAACTTCCCTTTTCTGAGATATCTTGATAAAGTCTCCTTCCTTTGCCAGGAGCCCTGACTAGAACATGTTTAAAGCAAATCAGTCTAGCAAACTGAATGGGAAAAATACTTTCAAATCACACCTCTGTAAGGAGATAATATCCAAAATATGTTAAAAAAAAAAAAACCCACACAACTCAATAGCTAAAAAATACACAGTCCATATACAGTTGACCCTTGCATATTATGGATTTGAACTACAGGGATTCACTGATATGTGTTTCTTAATAGAATTTTTTAATAGCAAATACTGCAGTACTACTCAATCCATAGTAGGTTGATTCCAGGATTGCAAAACTGTGGATACAGAAGAACTATGACTAAGAGAGCAAACTAGAAGCGACACGCAGATTTTGAGAAGCTTGAAGGGCCAGCACCCCTAACTGCTACTTTGTTCAAAGGTCAACTCTAGTTTTCTTTTTAGAGACCACAAGGAATGTTAGAGCCTCAAGCTTCAGTGGGTGTTCTCAGTCACTAACAAGCTCTTAGGTATAGTATTCTTATATTATGAGACTCTAAAAATCTCTTGTGTGTCATTGCATTTAACTGCTCAGTCAAGGTGATGGCCTATGCAGAACTGTCCACACTTTAACCAGGGGCCCACAGGTGTTTACAATGATTAGGTGGGATTGAGGTTAGAAATTGTTTGTGGAAAAAGACACACAGATGGCCAAGAGGCACAGGAAAAGATGGATGACTGCGTGAGTGAGAAAATCAAACAAGCAGTGAAGCTGGGTGAGAGTAAAGAAATTATGAGATAGATGGTGGAGAAGAGTCATGACTACTGTGATCACAACGCCAGTCACAGAAATGAGGACTTGGTATCTTCACATAGTTTCTTCCTCTACGTGGCCTGTGTTTATTTGCATATTGGACTAATTTTCTCCTTTCATCTCCTTTCCCCCTCTGTTACATATTGGATGTATTCATGATGACACATTATTCACATTAGCCCACAGGTTACAGAATAACCAGAGAGGATTTTCACTTTCTAGAGAAGGAATAGGGTCCATCCAGGAATTCTGTCTTATAGATGGATGAGTTGTTTGACACCACTGGAGAAGTCAGTTAGTGTATTTGAGTTGTGCATTGTGGTAGACAAGAGCTTTTTAAAGGGGAGGAGTTGTTAAGGTTGGAAAAAGGAAATATGTTTTTTAACCCACATCTGAATATTCCCTCTCTGTTTGGGTATCTGTCTTCCTCAGAGGCTAGAATGTCCTCAGCATTGCTTGCAGCAGGGACACAGGCTTGTGACCCAAGCTCTGTCGTTTAGATGCTTTCGTGCCAGAATTTGGCACAAGGACCAGTGACAGCAGCGGGAGGAATCACCTTAATTAAATGTGATAAGGCTGGTACTAGATGAAGTAGCAAGTCTAGTTTCTAGAATCAGTAGTGATAACTGCCCAAGGAGGATATGCAGCACACTTTACACTTCCCAGGCTCAGATGACTTTGGGATGGTGTCCTCATGGAACCAGGTCTGCAGAATAATTTTTGACCATTTTGCATGACACTGGTCAACTCCCAGCCTGATTCTCAGAGACTTTGTAAGCTATTTTGCACCCCTTAATAAATGTATTTTCTGCTTAAAAAAAAAGAAAGAAAGAAAAGAAACTTGTTTCTGGCATCAGACCCTGATACAGGTCAGGAGGTAGAGCTGTATTACAAACAGTAAGGGCTTTGGAGTCAGAGATCTGTTTTTGAATCTTAGTTCTATTGCTCACTGATGAGGAATTCAATGTCCCTCAACCTCTTTCCTAATAACATAATGTAGTCAACAATTACCACTCTCCCCTCCAGCTGCCCATCCCCCGAACTCCCTTGCACAAGATTGTTGTGTTAATTAAATGACACCAGGCATAGAACACCACTGAGCAACTGAACTGAACTGAGGCATAGAAAACACGTGATCATGTGTTTTTTGCGAGCTTCAGAGCTATAAAAAGCTACCATTATTGTTTTTTTTAACAAGGATCTTTGACCCTGCTTATCAAAGTTGTCACAAAATAACTCATTTAGAATTCAGAGGAGAGAATACAACCTACAAGAGTGCTTTCCAGGCTTGTATTTGGGGGATAAATTGAAAAACAAAACGCAATATACCTGGAAATGTAAAAATGAGCCTTCTTTCGAGACTGACTTGGAGCTGGCATAACACTTACTCCAGAATTATCAACAAGGAGAAAGGAGCTAGCCACAAAATAGAATCATAGAATTTAGAAAGCAGGCAATCTTGACTTTCAGAAAAACTAAGAAAGCCCAAGTATTATTCACTCTGACCTGGGATGAAGAATGAGGTTAGTTTGAGGGTTGGGAAATAAACAGGACCAAGATGCTGTTTAGATTGTGAGGAAAGAAAGAAAGTCTTCCCTCTAGTATTAAAGCAGAGCTCAGATACCAGGCAGGGCTTCCCAGGTGGCATTAGTGGTAAAAAACCTGCCTGTGCAGGCAGGAGACATAAGAGATGTGTATTCAATCCCTGGGTCAGGAAGATCCCTTGGAGAAGGAAATGGCTATCCACTCTGGTGTTTTTGCCTGTAGAGTCCCAGAGGAGCCTGGTGGATTACAGTCCATAGGGTCACAAAGAGTCAGACATGACTGAAGTGACTTAGCATGCATGCAGATACCAAGCAATTGCTTTGCTTGCAGGTCCAGGGTAAAAAAGGTGAGGGGAGCAGTCCAGGAGCCCTGATATCCACTTGTCTCTGGGTGGGGGCCTAAGATGAAGTTGCCTGCAGCTCCTCTTGGAAGATAATGTAGAAGCAATTAGAAGCTGATCAGATAAAATCTTGGAGAAGAGAGAACTGCAGGGAGAGGTGACCAGAGCTGACCAGCTCTGTCAGCTGCCCAGAGCTAACCGTGTGCAGTTGCGTTTTCCCTTGGAACTATTAACCACTCTGAGTGTGGGGCAAAAGCCTGAGAACCAAAAGGGCTCGGGGGACCTCTGCTAAAAGGCAGAGAAAAATCTCAGGGAGGAAGAAGGGAAAAGTAGAAGCTTGAAAGGTGACGGTCTCAGTTAGGAGGAAGGGGAAAACTCTGTGCCCAACACCTAGCCCTTAAGGCATCTACCAAGTTTTCAAGTTGAACAAGGCGGGAGTCTAGGAAAGCTAAGCAGGAAGACTCTGAAGAACAGACTCAAGTTTGCATCTGTCTTGCACTGCTGAGGAGACCAGGGTAGAAGTCAAGGTTCGCCTTGGGATGAGTCCAGTCAACTCCCCAGGCACTGCTGAGAGGTATGATTTTACATATGTTAGGTTTGAAGGGCCTGTATTGGTTTCCCATCATCATTGCCACAAACTTTATTGTCTTTCAGTTCTGGGCCATCAAGTCTGAAATGGGTCTCAGGGGGCTAAAATCAAGGTGTTGGAAGGGCTGGTTCCTTCTAGAGATTCAAAAGGAGAATCCTATCCTTGTCTCTTCCATCTTCCAGAGGCTACCAGCAGTCTTGGTTGTGCCCACATCACTCCAGTCTCTGCTTCTATTGCCACATTGCCTTCTTTGATTCATCAAGTCTACCTGAATAATCCAGGATAAACTCTCCATTTCAACATCCTCAACTTCATCATATTTTAAAACTCGCTTTTATCGTAGGTATGAGAAATCGGCTCATGGACTTGTTAGGTAGTTAAAGGGAAAAGCCCGTGAAAATAGAACAGAGGAAGGTCAAAAGGAAGGCCCAAGGACTGGAGTGAGGATTTCAGGTAGAACAGCACTCCGGACTAAGCCCAATTTGCATAGGGCAGGCCCAGGGGGAAGAAAACATTAAAGAGGAGCCAAAGGGCCCCCTCTCTCTCTGCCCCGCCACCACCCCGCGCGCTGGGGCGTTGTTGTCTTCGTGTCTTTGGATCCTTCTCTTCGTGTCTTTAGATCGACATGCCCTCACACCTCGAAGCTGGATTTTCCTGCTATCTTCTAAGTAAAATAGAGCTGTAACACTGATTTGTCTAAGAGCTATAACACGGTCCGTTCAAGACCTGAGAGCTATAACACAGTCTGTCCAAGACCCGAGAGCTGTGACACGCGGAGGGGCATTAATGTCCGTCACTCCAAATCTTGGTTGTGACAAGACAGAAACCGAGGAGCACACACTCGCCTGACATCTATGGTGCTGTGACTCGGGTTTAACCTGGATGAAACAACCTCCGCGGAAGAGGCCAAGCACAGCAGGAGCCCGACTCAGCGAACCCGCAGTAGAAGCAGAACGCGAAGAAAACCCAGCGCAGGCGCGGGCCCATCGTGCTGGAAACCGGGACAGTGAAAAGTGAACTCAGCAGAAAGCTCATGCGGCTCAGTCTCAGATTCCAGAAGACCTCCAGTTAAGGTAGGAGGTCCTCACTCCTATGGCTGGAGGGACATGCCTAACAAAATCTTAATTCCTTTACAATCTCTCGTTTCTTGTTTCCTTGAACCCCACCCCCCAACCCCCGTGAACAGGCGGGTGGCAGTGGACGCAATTGAGGGACTCTGGAGAGGCTACTCTTTGGTATGTCCCAAAGGCACTATCTGCTGGGCCCCAGTAGCTGTTACCCAAGCTGGTGGGGGTTCTTCTGTCCTTACGCTTCTCTGCCAAGAATCAGGCCAATGAAAACTGTGAGCACGGGTCAGAAATTTAGCAGATTTTCCAGCAGGCTATGAAGGGGGTTCCTTGGCACGTTTTTCCCACTGCTTTTTCCTCCTGTCCTTCAGCTCTATCCCAGGCCTCCAGCCCAGCCAAAAAGTAAAAGGTGGATTTGTTAAGATTCAGAGAGAAGCCCTGCTTCAGGGTGTGGGCCATTGCTGAGGGCAAGGGCTGGGGCCATGGAATTAGGCCTGGCTAGGTTTTGCAAGTGGGGTTAATTCATATGCTAATGAGTGGGAGGATCATCCCAGCCATCGGGGAACCACCCACTCCTCCCTCTTTTGACAGTGCCCTAGAGCTGCTGCCACCTCTGGGTGTGTCTGTTGGCTTAGAGATTGGGGATTAAGGATTACTTGAATTTGACTTGTCATCTTGGACCCAATTGATTTTAATTTGTTTACTTTATGCCCTTGTGCTTTGTCATTCTTTCAAAGGTTGTGCTCTGCCCCATTCCCTCCTGTTTCATGCTCCTTTCCTCAGCCCCATCCGGGCCCACAATGTTGCCTCTACAATCTTCTGGAGAGACAACCAGAAAATAGCTGGCCTTGGGAGGGAAATACTATATAATATCCAACCCCCTAATCCTATCCAGCACTGGTCACCCTGGAGATCTTGGGGATGCCCAAACTCCAGTCCCGGGGTCCTAGGAGGTCAACCTGGGACCTGCCTAGGGATCTGGTCCTCGAAAGATTGTCACGCCTCAACCTGCTCGGGGATCTGCCAGTCTCAGGGGTCCCAGGAGGTCGTCACGCCTCGATCTGCCCAGGGACCCAATTCTCGGGAGGCCTGTCATGCCTCGACCTGCCGGGGGATTCGATCTCCAGGAGGCTGTCACGCCTCAGCCTGCCTGGGGATCTGCACCCTGACCTGGGGATGCCTGGCTCTGAGGTTGCAACAGTTCTGGGTAGGATAAGCTTCAGAAAGACTCACCCCTAAGGAAGTCCACCCATGGAAACAGAAGGAAGCCTATTACTTATGGGACTGTGCCCAGTCTCAACAATAACTCAGGAGCCCAATGAGAACCCCATCGCCTTTCTGGAAAGTCTAAAAGAGGCACTCCAAAAGTTTACCAATCTGGACTTAGACTCTTACAAGGGACAGGTGATTTTAAAGGACAAATTCTTGTCCCAATGTGCATCAGATATCAGAATTAAGTTACAACAGCTACAGCAGCAGGACTCTGCTGCCTCTTTAGATGAGATGATCCAGACAGCCACCAATACCTTTTACAACAGAACAGGAGAAGGAGGCCAAGGCCCAGGAGAGGGAGAGAAGGAAAGAGACAATCCATGCCTAGATGCTGGCCGCCCTCCAGAGAAGCCCTATGGCAAACCCCAAGTCCTTGAAGGACAAGGCGCAAGGCAAATGCCTAATCTGTAGACAGGCGGGGCATTGGGCCAAAGAGTATCCAAACTGTGATAAGTCTCCTAGAAAGGCTTGCCACAAATGCCATCAACTGGGACACTGGGCGGCACTCTGCCCTTGGGACCCAAGAGTCTCAAGGTCAAGTGCTAAGTTCAAGAGGTTCAAGAGGACCGAAGATGGTTCAAGAGGCCCACTCCAGCCAGCCCGCCTGTCACAGATGACCATCACAGGGCTGGAGCCAAGGGTGCAACTGGATGTGGCAGGTAGGTCCGAGAATTTCTTGGTTGACACATGGGCTACCTACTCTGTCTTGATCTCCTACTCCGGACACTTCTCCTCCCAAACCTGTACCGTTTTGGGTACTACAGGAAAAACAATTACTAAAAGATTCACCCGAGCACTTCTTTGTTGCTGGGATGGACAAATATTTTCCCACCAGTTTCTGGTGGTCCCTGAGTGTCCTACTCCCTTATTGGGAAGAGATATACTCACTAAATTGGGGACCACCCTTTTGATGGGAAGTTTTTCAGCCCCTAGAGCTCTACAGCTCCTGGTTACTACTGAAGAACCCATTATACCTTCTCCAATAGAGAGGGACCAAAAACTATGGGAAGACAAAATTAACCCCTGGGACCTGGGAATTCCTGGACAAGCCCACCAAGCTGAACTGGTCATCATTGTCCTCTGAGATCCCACTCGGCTTCCTAACCGGAAACAATATCCCCTCAAAAGAGAGGCTCAGGAGGGACTACAGCCTTAAATAAATAAATTCCTTTCTTGTGGGCTATTGGTCCCCACCAGTTCACCATGTAACACCCCAATCCTCTCAGTAAAGAAAAAGGTTGGAACCTGTCGATGGTTCAAATCTCCAGATTATAGATGAAGCGGTGGTCCCCCTCCATCCCACAGTACCCAATCCCTATGTAATCTTGGGAGAAATCTCACCTAGTGCCATGTGGTTTATAGTTTTGGATCTCAAAGATGCATTTTTTTTGCATACCATTGGCTAAAGAATCCCAATATCTTTTTGCCTTTGAGTGGCAGTCCCCAGGAGAAAAATATCAACAGATAACTTGGACAGTATTACCTCAGGGGTTCAGAGATAGCCCCCACTTGTTTGGACAGGCCCTTAGCCGGGATCTCCTAGATCTGGACCTGGGATCTAATAGGAAAATATTATAATATGTAGATGACCTACTAATCTGCTCTCCAGATGAGGAAAATGCCCAACAACATGCAATTCAGGTTCTAAAATTTTTGGCATAAAGGGGATATAAATTCTCCCGTGCTAAGGCACAGATGGTTGAGACAAAAGTCACTTAACCTGGGAGTTCAGATTACACACGGGTCTAGGAGGCTGTTCTCTGACCGGTACAACGAATCCTCCAGTTGCCTTCCCCCATGACTCGAAAACAACTGAGAGCTTTCCTGGGGCTAACTGGGTATTGTAGAATCTGGATACCCAGCTATGGTCTAATTGCCCAGCCCTTATAGGAAAGCTTAAAGGGACAAGATGATTCAATCCCGCTGATGTGGGGAACCCCTCAAAAGAAGGCAGAGGCTACACTAAAACAGGCCTTAACTCAGCCACCTGCCTTGGGTTGCCAGACCCAGAAAAAGCATTCCAACTTCATGTCCATGAAAGAGAGGGAATAGCCTTGGAAGTGTTAACTCAAAGGTTGGGATCTGAGCCCCAGCCTGTAGCTTACTTATCCAAGAGTAAGATCCAACCACTCAAGGCTGGCCCCCCAACCTTCGAAATCTTGCAGCTATTGCAATCATGATAGAAGATGCTTTAAAACTCTCCTTTGGGGGCAAACTAACTATTTTTACCAGCCGCCAAGAAAAACAACTCCTAAATGGGAAAGGCCATTTATGGATGTTGATCAAAGAATCCTCAGATATCAAGTAATGCTGATAGAAAATCCAGGCCTCACTATATCCCCTTGTGAGGTTCTTAACCCAGCCACCCTCCTGCCTACCCCAGAGGGCGCTCTCCACTCTCACTGTTGTCTAGAAACCTTGGACCACTGGACAAAACCCCAAGAGGGATTGTCAGAAGATCCTCTGACCAATCCTGAGGAAATCTGGTACACTGATGGAAGCAGCTTTGTCTCGGATGGAAAAAGAAGAACCGGGTATGCAGTGTCTCCAATTTTGACACCATTGAGGCTAAGCCTCTGGCACCAGGTACTTCAGCCCAATTAGCTGAGCTCATAGCCCTGACTCGAGCTTTAGAGCTGGGAAAAGGAAAAAGAATAGCCATTTACACTGACTTCAAGTGTGCCTTTCTGGTGCTACATGCACATGAGGCTATTTGGAAAGAAAGGGGTCACTTGACCACCTGAGGATCCCCAATCAAATATGGTGATCAAATTCTTAGACTCTTGGAGGTAGTCCATCTTCCTGCTGAGGTTTCAGTCTCCCACTGTAAAGGACACCAAAAAGGGAGCATGGAAGTGGCACGAGGGAACCAAGCAGCTGATCAGGCAGCTAGGAGAGCAGCACTACAGAACCATGCATGACCTAATAGGGGTTGCCAGCTTAGTTCCACAGACTATTTTGCCAGAAACTCCTTCATATACTGAAGGTGAGACTCTTAAAGCTAAGAGTGAGGGCTTTCAAGAAGATCATATGGGTTGGTTCCAAAAGGAGGGACTCCTTTTTCTGCCTGGGAACCTCCAATGGAAGTTGGTTAACTCCTTACATGCCACCACTCATTTAGAGGAAAAGGCCCTCCAAAGATTACTAGGAAGCTCCTTTGGAGGAACAGGCCTCCATACAACTATAAGGCAAGTAGTCTCTTCTTGTCCCCCTTGCCAGTTAAACAACCCCCAGGGAGCTCGAAGACCCCAGCTGGCCCAGCCTGTCCAATGATGTGGGACCTATCCAGGAGACAACTGGCAGATGGACTTTACCCAGATGCCAGTTTCTCAAGGGTATAAATACCTATTAGTCATGATAGATACATTCACAGGATGGATTAAAGGCTTTCCCACCCAGACTGAGAAGGCTGAGGAGGTGGTAAAAAAACTGCTCCATGAAATCATTCCAAGATTTGGTCTGCCCAGGTCATTACAAAGTGACAATGGGACATCATTTACTTCTAAGGTCACCCAAGGGGTCTCTAAAGCATTGGGCGTTACTTATTATCTCCATTGTGCCTTGAGGCCTCAATCTTCAGGAAAAGTAAAAAGAGCAAACTAATTCTTAAAATCAGCGATAAAAAAGATAACCCAGGAGACCTCCCTTTACCAATAGCTCTCCTCCGCACCTGTATTTCCCCTAAGGAACAGGTTGGTCTTAGTCCTTATGAGATGCTATATGGGAGACCTTTTGTTTATGTCAATGACCTCTTCCTAGATCCAGAGGTTCAGACCCTCCAGTCTTATGCCATGGCCATTGGGCAATTCCAACAGGATATA
>SJYQ01003952.1:157937-179568 GCA_006410935.1 Redunca redunca
TCCGATTCTTTGTGACCTCATGGACTGCAGCACACCAGGCCACCTGTTCATCACCAACTCCCGGAGTTTACTCAAACTCATGTCCATTGAGTCGGTGACGCCATCCAACCATCTCATCCTCTGTCATCCCCTTCTCCTTCTGCCTTCAATCTTTCCCAGCATCAGGGTCTTTTCCAGTGAGTCAGCTCTTCATGTCAGGTGGCCAGAGTATTGGAGTTTCAGCTTCAATATCAGTCCTTCCAGTGAATATTCAGGACTGATCTCCTTTAGGATGGACTGGTTGGGTCTCCTTGCAATCCAAGGGACTCTCAAGAGTCTTTTCCAACACCACAATTCAAAAGCATCAATTCTTTGGCACTCAGCTTTCTTTATAGTCCAACTCTCACATCCATACTTGACTACTGGAAAAACCATAGCCTTAACTAGACGAACCTTTGTTGGTAAAATAATGTCTCTGCTTTTTAATATGCTGTCTAGGTTGGTCCGGAGAAGGCAATGGCAACCCACTCCGGTATTCTTGCCTGGAAAATCCCATGGATGGAGGAGCCTGGTAGGCTGCAGTCCATGGGGTCGTGACAAGTCAGACATGACTGAATGACTTCATTTTCACTTTTCACTTTCATACATTGGAGAAGGAAATGGCAACCCACTCCAGTGTTCTTGCCTGGAGAATCCCAGGTACGGCGGAGCCTGGTGGGCTGCTGTCTATGTGGTCGCACAGAGTTCGACATGACTGAAGCGACTTAGAAGCAGCAGCAGCAGCTAGGTTGGTCATAACTTTTCTTCCAAGGAGTAAGCGTCTTTTAATTTCATGGCTGCGGTCACAATCTACAGTGATTTTGGAGCCCCCAAAAATAAAGTCTGACACTGTTTCTACTGTTTCTCCATCTATTTGTCATGAAGTGATGGGACCAGATGCCATGATCTTCGTTTTCTGAATGTTGAGCTTTAAGCCAACTTTTTCACTCTCCTCTTTCACTTTCATCAAGAGGCTCTTTAGTTCCTCTTCACTTTCTGCCATAAGGGTGGTGTCATCTGCATATCGGAGGTTATTGATATTTCTCCCGGCAATCTTGATTCCAGCTTGTGTTTCTTCCAGTCCAGCGTTTCTCATGATGTACTCTGCATATAAGTTAAATATGCAGGGTGACAATATACAGCCTTGACGTACTCCTTTTCTTATTTGGAACCAGTCTGTTGTTCCATGTTGAGTTCTAACTGTTGCTTCCTGACCTGCATACAGATTTCTCAAGAGGCAGGTCAGGTGGTTTGGTACTCCTATCTCTTTCAGAATTTTCCAGAGTTTATTGTAATCCACACAGTCAAAGGCTTTGGCATGGTCAATAAAGCAGAAATAGATGTTTTTCTGGAACTCTCTTGCTTCTTCGATGATCCAGCGGATGTTGGCAATTTGATCTCTGGTGTCTCTGCCTTTTCTAAAACCAGCTTGAACATCTGAAAGTTCATGGTTCATGTATTGTTGAAGCCTGGCTTGGAGAATTTTGAGCATTACTTTACTAGTGTGTGAGATGAGTGGAATTGTGTGGTAGTTTGAGTATTCTTTGGCATTACCTTTCTTTGGGATTGGAATGAAAACTGACCTTTTCCAATAAGGTCCTACCTAACAGGCCCCTCAGGGTCACTTCAGTAAAGAAATGATGTTTGTCTGCAATCAGGTCAAGGAGTCAACATGTAAATCTCCTGACTGTCCTCACTCTCCTTCACAAAAACTTGTTCTCAGGAAGTAGTTTAATCTAATATGATTCTAGATCAATGTTACATCTCCTAAGAATATATACATTTTGAATAAATGTGGAATTAAAATTTGTGACACAATTTGAAGGAATGCCAGGCATTAATAGCAGGTGGGGGTGGGGTGGGGAGAAATTATATTTGGGATGAAGACACTTTCCTGATCAAAGAGCAGGATTGAGCAATATTTGCAAAACACACATAAAATTCATGAGCATGTTACTTTGCTTACTTGCTCCTCTTCATGAATCTCTAGGGAAAACAAGAAATAGGATATAATTTTTACACAAAGAGAACTTGTAATCTAGATAGGAAGATAAGAAACCTACTCAAGAAATAAATGAGAACAAATGAGGCCAGTAGCTTTTAAGTATTTCTTTTCATGTACTCCATAAAAGAATATGAAAAATGATATACTCTATTATATATTATGTTGACATTTAGATTTAAAAATTTGAAGTGCAAGTAGTTGTTAAGGTCATATAACTTCCAGTATATTTAAATATCCAATATTTAAAAATGACACTATTTAAATACAACTNTCACAACAACATATATATTATCTATTTTGATAATTATTGGCATTAAGGATAAAATTTAATTAGAAATGCACTCAGTGGTGAGCACATTGGGTTCTTTAATTAGTTAAGGTATGTGTGAATAAATAAATTATTGATTAAATGGAATGGCACAACATTAAGTATTAATCCTATTCCTATTTTCTAGGAGGTTTCTAGTGCTGAGAACCCTCATCCTGATAAATGCAGATGTCAAACAAACTGTCAAATTCATTCTGAGTTATATGCCAAAAATTACATATGGATATACTAATAAAATTATTTTAATGATCTATTAGCTGCTACTCAATTTAGTCTTCTTTCAATTTTGTTAAAATTGGAGATTACCTGGTTGCAAAAGATTTTTAACCCAATCATTAAGTCATTTTCTTTCTTACACTGATGTCAATATTTTGAATTATTCCTTTGTTTGATGCCCCTGGAAGTTTTAAAACCACATGGCAATTTATCACAGTAAAATTTATAGTGGGTGAAAGATATGTTCCTCTCACCTCATCCTTTTTATTTTGGGTTTTCTTTGTGAAGTGGAAGAGAAGTAATTGTTAAAAGGATGCTAGGAATGAAGAAGGAGCCTGACACCCTCATCATAGGCATAATTATAGAAGTTTTAGAAAAGAATACAGTAGAAATGGAAGATCTATATAACAGTTCTTGAAAATTATATATTCCTATGCCCTAGGAACTCTTACAGCCCTAGTTTTATGTGTATCACAGTTGGAAGAGCCTTATAGACTATGGATACTTTAGAAATTTAGAAAAAGTGTTGTTGGAAAGGGGGTGAGATTGAGCTTAGAATCTAAAGGATAAGGTTTGTAAAAAGAATACCATATTTTGGTGTATATGGGCTGGTAGAGAGGCTGAAAGTTCAATATAAGCATCTATGAGGTTGAAAGTGAATGTAGTGTGCCAGAGAGAAAGAAGGAATATGCTTGACAAGAGTAGAGGATGCTTGTTGAAGAGTAGTGGACAGTTTATGAATAAAGAAGCACTAGTCTTGGTTCACGCTTTAGATCCAAATGCAACTTGAGTTCCTAACCTCTCTCTTCTTCTTGACTATGAGTCCTTAAGCTAAAATTTCTTCAACCAGAAAATGAGGATAATATAAATACTTATCTTAAAGAATATTAAATGACTTAATTCATGGCACACAGTATGTACTCAGTGTTAACTGTTCATTATTTTTTTTTATCATGATGATCAAACCCTAAAAACACTTAAGACATTGCTGAATAAACAGAAGGGGTTTGTATTGTAATGGGCCTATTCTACAACTGATAAAAATAAGTGAAGAAAATATATTGTCTATGTAAATGACATAGGTCCATTCACTCATACATTAAAAAAAAACACATTTATTATTATGTGCTTACGATGTGTGTGAGTGCATGCATGCTGAGCCGCTTCAGTCGTGTCCAACTCTTTGCGACTTTACGGACTATAGCCCGCCAGGCTCCTCTATCCATGGGATTCTCCAGGCAAGAACACAGGAGTGGGTTGTCATGCTCTCCTCCAGGGGAATCTTCCCAAAACAGGAATTGAACTAGCGTCTTTTATGTCTCCTGCATTGGCAGGCGAGTTCTTTACCACTAGCACCACCTGGGAAGCTCACTTATGATGTACTACGAACCTTAAAAAAATATAATTCCCACTCACTACTAACTTTACAATAAGTGAGATAAATAGCCTTGGAATACAAATGGATAAGAGCCACACGAGAATGACATTTACCCAAAGTATACTGACCAGTTATTGTCTGTCTATCTCACTAGAATATAAGCTCAATATAATAATATATTAAAGGAGGAATCTGAACTCTCTCTTCATTGCCATGTCTGCAGGGCCTAGAACAGTACCTGGAACACAGATATATTAAACAAATTATTTTTGAATAAATGGTAAAGGGATGCATATATAAAAAATTTCAGGGAGAGGAAAATATAAGTTAAAAATATAGGAATTCCATACTTTGAAACTTTTCGATGTATCTAAAATTACTCAATAATGAGAAACTTATTGAAAAAATAAACCAGGAAAATAGTAGAAAAAAGAAGATACTATCTTATGGTAGGGAAGGTCTTTGGAAACATGACAAAAAAGGTATGAAACCACAAAGGGAAAAATGAGAAGATCTAACCATATAAAATTAAATTTTTCTGTTAAGTAAAGGAGAATACAAATAAGGTTAAAGACAAAAAACAAACTAGGTAAGTATTTGCAATGTATATAATCAGCATGACATTAATCTTAATATGTAAAAAAAGCACTTACAGATAAACTAGATATCTGAAACACATTCTTCCACTACCTAACAATACATACACTAGATAAAACACAAACATCTTTTTTTAAACTTTTTATTTTGTATTGGGGTATAGTGGATTAACAATGTTGTGATAATTTCAGGTGAATAGAGATGGTATACATATATGTGTATCTATTCTTCCCTAAACTCCCCTCCCCTCCAGGCTGCCACACAAGGTTAAGCAGAGTTCTGTGTGCTATACAGTATGTCCTTGTTGGTTATCCATTTAAAATATAGCAGTGTGTATATGTACATTCCAAATTCTGTAACTATCCCTTCCCTCATCCATCCCCCTGGCAAATAAGTTCATTCTGAGTCTGTGAGTTTGCTTCTATTTCATAAGTTCATTTGTATCATTTCTTTTCAGATTCCACATATAAGGGATGACATATGATATTTTTCCTTCTCTGTCTGACTTACTTTACACAGTATGATAAATCTCTGTGCGCTGTGCTTAGTTGCTCAGTCGTGTCTGACTCTTTGCAGCCCCATGGATTGGAGCCCACCAGGATCCTCTGTCCATGGGAGTATTCTCCAGGCAAGAATATTAGAATGGGTTGCCATGCCCTCCTGCAGGGGATCTTCTCAACTCAGGGATCGAACCCAGGTCTCCCATACTGCAGGTGGATTCTTTACCATCTGAGCCCCCAGGGAAGCCCAAGAATACTGGAGAGGGTAGCCTATCCCTTCTCCAGGGGATCTTCCTGACCCAGGAATCAAACTGGGGTTTCCTGAATTGCAGGCAGATTCTTTACCAACTAAGCTACCAGGGAGTTCAGTTCAGTTCAGTCGCTCAGTTGTGTCCGACTCTTTGCGACCCCATGAATCACAGCACGCCAGGCCTCCCTGTCCATACCAACTCCTGGAGTTCACTCAGACTCATGTCCATCGAGTCCATGATGCCATCCAGCCATCTCATCCTCTGTCGTCCCCTTCTCCTTCTGCCCCCAATCCCTCCCAGCATCAGAGTCTTTTCCAATGAGTCAACTAACTCTTCGCATGAGGTGGCCAAAGTACTGGAGTTTCAGCTTTAGCATCAGTCCTTCCAAAGAACACCCAAGACTGATCTCCTTCAGAATGGACTGGTTGGATCTCCTTGCAGTCCAACGGACTCTCAAGAGTCTTCTCCAACACCACAGTTCAAAAGCATCAATTCTTCGATGCTCAGCCTTCTTCACAGTCCAACTCTCACATCCATACATGACCACAGGAAAAACCATAGCCTTGACTAGATGGACCTTAGTAGGCAAAGTAATGTCTCTGCTTTTGAATATGCTGTCTAGGTTGCTCATAACTTTTCTTCCAAGGAGTAAGAAAGAGTCTTTTAATTTCATGGCTGCAATCACCATCTGCAGTGATTTTGGAGCCCCCCAAAATAAAAGTCTGACACTGTTTCCACTGTTTCCCCGTCTATTTCCCATGGAGTGATGGGACTGGATGCCATGATCTTANTCCTGACCTGCATACAGATTTCTCAAGAGGCAGGTCAGATGGTCTGGTATTCCCATCTCTTTCAGAATTTTCCAGGGTTTATTGTGATCCACACAGTCAAAGGCTTTGGCATAGTCAATAAAGCAGAAATAGAAGTTTTTCTGGAACTCTCTTGCTTTTTCCATGATCCAGCGGATGTTGGCAATTTGATCTCTGGTTCCTCTGCCTTTTCTAAAACCAGCTTGAAAATCTGGAAGTTCACGGTTCACGTATTGGTGAAGCCTGGCTTGGAGAATTTTGAGCATTACTTTACTAGTGTGTGAGATGAGTGCAATTGTGTGGTAGTTTGAGCATTCTTTGGCATTGCCTTTCTTTGGGATTGGAATGAAAACGGATCTTTTCCAGTCCTGTGGCCACTGCTGAGTTTTCCAAATTTGCTGGCATATTGAGTGCAGCACTTTCGCAGCATCATCTTTCAGGATTTGAAATAGCTCAACTGGAATTCCAGGGAAGCCCATGACAAATCTCTAGATCCATCCATATTGCTGTAAACGGCACAATTTCATTCTTTTTAATGGCCAAGTAATATTTCATTATATATAGGTACCACATCTTTATCCATTTATACTGATGGACACTTAGTTTGCTTCCAGGTCCTGGCTATTGTAAACAGTGTTGCAATGAACACTTGGATGCATGTATCCTTTCAGATCATGATTTTCTCTGGATATATGCCCAGGAGTGGGATTCCTGGGTTATATGGTAGTTCTATTTTTAGTTTTTTTTTTTTTTGAGGTGCTAAATACTCTATTTGATGCTATACATAAACCGTACTAAAATGCCTTTCATTAAGTAAAAGGCTAAATTTTAGATAGAGAATTTTAATTAAATTGGCATAGTTTATAAAACCAAAAAGATAAAGTGGACTTTGTCAGTGTATTTTCAATCCTTGCCTTAACAGGCTAACGAACACAACTTGAAACACGTGTGAATCCTCCTCTGTTCTATGAGACAGTGAAGGGAGCTTTTCAGTATTTAAATATATTAATATAACCAGTTATAGAAATCTAAATATAAAACCAATCTCTTATAGGTTTTGAGAAGGAATGCACCATCTCCCTAAAAAGTTTAATATTCCTTATTCAAATTCAATCATCTCTTTAGAATGGGAAAAGTGATAGTACTTGTCGAACCAGAATTACTATCAAAATTAAAAAAGCTGACCATATTCGTTTCGCTACAAACCAATCTTATTTAAATCAGGACTGTCCAACAGAATTATTCCATCAGCCATTCATGATCTGAATTCTAGTGTATGAGATCAACTTAAATATGGTACACATAAAAAGTCATGAGACACTTCTGTTTCATAATAAATAAGGCAGTGGCCAACTATTACTCATTGGTAGATTTTTTGAGATAAGCTATCAAGTCCTCCCTCTCTCCCTTCTTCTTAATGCCAGCAAAGATCATCTTGGTTCCAGGGGTGTACTTCTTGGGATTCTCTAAGTACTCCATCAGCGTCTCCTCTCCCCAGGTGATACCTTTGTTTTTGTTGGCATCTGTGTAAGAGAATCCAGCAGCCTGACCTATCTTTCATCCAAACAGACCATGGAGGTTTGGCCCAGTCTTGTGCTTGCCTCCCTTTTCCACAGTATGGCACTGGGCACACTTCTGAACAAAAATCTTCTTGCCCTTCTCAACATCACCCATTTTTAAATCGTTCTTTTTCTGTGCGCTAACAAGAAGTTCCTGCTCACAAGATGAACGTCTCGCTTCCTAAGCCCAAGTACGTGCCTAAGTACCGGTGTTGGTGCAACCAAACTGGCTCCGCCCCTATTTTTAGTTTTTTAAGGAACCTCCATACTGTTCTCCATAGTGGCTGTACCACTTTACATTCCTACTAACAGTGTAGGAGGCTTCCCTTTTCTTCACACATCCTCCAGCATTTATTGTTTGTGAATATTTTGATGATAGCCATTCTGGCTGGTATGAGGTGATATCTCATAGTTTTAACTTACATTTCTCTAATAATTGGTGACACTGAACAGCATAGTTGAATTCATAAGAAATTAAGGGAAATCCCCAAGAACCAAAGGAAACTACAGTGTGAGACAGGTATAAAAGCCTTGACTTTATTTGCTGATCTTGGGAACCAAGGGCTTTGCGTTGAAAGGGAAAAGGAGACAAGGCATTAGGCCCTTGTAAAGAAGAGTTGGAACTGCCACCCTGGCTCAAAGAGTTAAAAGGTTATTCAAAGGTTATTTTCTCAGTGAAAAGGTGGGCTAGAAAGAATCCACTCACTGGTCAAAGCAGATGACAACAAAACTTGTTGACTTATGTGAGCTCTGAGTAGAAATGAGAAAGAAATCACTGCTAAAACCTAGAAACTACATACATTCCTTTACATCAGTTTAGGATTTGTCTTTATCTACAGGGTCTAGGAAACCCTAAGTTTAAGACATAACTTAAAGTGGTCCTGGGGTGATAGCACCTCAGGGCATCTGACTGAAGCAAATACAAATCCTTTCTAGATGTACATACACCATAAACTTAAGGCCTCACAGAATTTTCACACATTAAAATCAGTTTAAGATAAACTCATAATCCAAAATTACAAAATCAGTTAGAGAATAAACATGAGTGAGAGTCCACAGAAACAACAAAGAGGAGAATTAGAATACCATTTCAGATATTGGAAATATCAAATATATTTAAGTATCTTTAAGATGATTAAAGAAGTAAGAGGGATTATTCAAAGCCATGAATAAAAAATTTAAAAATTATCAAAAAGGACCCCAAAGATTTGAAAATTATGAGAGTATCTGTACACTGAAGTAAAGGGAATAATCAGACCTTTCAGTATCTACTGGATACTAGCTATGAACAGACACTATATCCAGAGGTCCTGAACATTATTGTTGCCCCCAATCAGAGCAGGGGCTTATGGCAGTCAAGTGATCAGGGAAATTTTATATTGGGTCTGATGAGTCCCCACATGCATCCTATGGCTATTTCTTCAGTTTTAGAAAGTATAAATGGAATAGACATGCCTAACAGCTGGCAGAATCCCCATATTGGTTCTCTGACCTGTGGAGTGAAGGCAACTATGGTAGGAATGGCCAAGTGGAAGTCTCTAGAGCTGTTTCTACTTAGGAAAACAATAAGTGCAATACTGAATTCCTGGAGGGATTGTAGAAATCAGTGTACGATCAAGGACTTGAAAGATGCAGAGTTGGTGATTTCTACCACATCCCCGTTCAACTTGGCATATATGGCTGGTGCAGAAGACAGATGAGTCTTGGAGAATGAGAGTGTATTATCGTAAACTTACTTAGGTGCTAACTCCCACAAGCAGTTGCTGTATTAGATGCAGTTTCATTGCTTGAGCAAATTAACACATCTCTTGGTACCTGATATACAGCTATTGATCTGGTAAGTGCCTTTTCTCCAGTCTTGTCTATAAGGTCCCACAGGAGCAGTCTGCTTTCAGCTGCCAAGACCAGCAACACACCTCCTTCACTATCCTACCTCATGGGCGTACCAGTTCTCCAGCCTTATGTCATAATTTAGTTCACAGGAATTTTGATTGCCATTCCCTTTCACAAGTTATCACACTGGCCCATTCCATTAATGACATGCTGAGTGGACCCAGTGAGCAAGAAGTAGCACCTATTCTAACTTTTTGGTAAGACATTTGTAAGCCAGTATGTAGGAAATAAATTCGACTAAAATTCAGGGGACTTCTACCTCAGTGAAATTTTTACATGTCCATTGGTATGGGGCATGTTGCAATGTCAAATCAAATATGACGAATCAATTTGTTGTTTTTGGAGTAGAAGAGAGGATCTAAAGGTCAAACTGCTTTTAAATCAGATGGTTGACATCTTTTTACTTTTAGTTCCATCTACATTCTTACTTTCAAAAGAACTTGATTTTGCTAGTTCCTAAGCCTTTTGAGAAATTGGTGGTTTAAATCGCTTTCTTCTTTGAGTTTCCCACTACTGGCTTAAGATTTAGCTCTCTTGGGGACGCTAAGTCATTTATCACTTTTCACTTGTATTACAGTTTCCAAAATTTTGTTGCAATTTTTTTCCTTTCATTCAACAAACATTCAAAGGTTACAAAAGAACATGTAGAAAAAGTCACCTTCCTACTCTTATTTTTCAGCTAACCAGTAGTTTCCTGCAGGCAATAAATATTATCAGCTTATTTGATATCTTTCCAGAGATATTTCTTTACATAAAAGGAAATATAAATGGGCTTCTCTGGTGGCTCAGACAGTAAAGAATCTGTCCGCAGTGCAGGAGACCTGGATTTGATCCCTAGGTCAGGAAGATCCCCTGAAGAAGGGAATGGCAACCCACTCCAATATTCTTGCCTGGAGAATTAGATGGACAGAGGAGCCTGGCAGGCTACAGTTCATGAGGGTGTGAAGAGTTGGACACAACTAAGCAACTATCACTTTCACTTTTCATCTTTCTTCTTACCAAAACAGAAGAGATTATGATACTCTTTTGAATCTTGATTTTGTTACACAGTATATTTGGGTAATCATTACATTCAATAGATAAAAAGTATCTTAATTTTTATGGCTAAATAGGATTCCATTAATAGATGGACCATAACTCTATTTAACCAATTTCCTGTTAATTAACAGTAGGTTATTTCCAATCTTTTGCTATTCTAAACAATTCTAAAATGAATAATCTACAACCATTTTTGCACATATGAAAACATATATGTAGGATAAGTTTCTAAAAGCAGACTTGCTGGGTTAAAGGGTATGTAAATTGTGATACTGTCACCAAATTGCCCACTATAGCAACTGTGTTAAAATATATACCCAAGGGTGCCTGTTTCTTTACATCCTCAAAAACATTGTCATTTAACTTAAAAAAGTCTTTACCAATCAGATAGCTGAAAAGTAATAGCATCTCAAAGTAGCTTCAACTTGTATTTCTTTCATGAGTGAGACTGAACATGTGTATTTCCTTTTCTGAAAACTGTACATATCACCTCATTTCCTATTAGGCTATTGGTCATTATTTTTATTTATTTTAAGGAAACCTTTATGCAGTTATGGAAAGTAACTCTTTGTGATATAGAAGCAAATATTTTTCTTCATATGGTCTTTAGATTTTACACTTAGTATTTTTTTGGCCATGTGTATATTTTCTATTTTTATTCAAGTGAATTTATTAATCTTTTACTTTTGGAATTTTGGGTTTTGTGTTATGGCTAGAAAGGGCTTTCTTACTCTTACATTTCCCCCCAAGCTCTGCATGCTGTCAATTTATTGTCAATTAAGCCTTTCTTCTTCACAGTAATCATGATGTTAAGTTTTCTGAGTAGAGTGTACTAGAGGGACATTGCAGGAGGAAGGTACGTTTCTGCTGAAACCAGTGGGGATGAAGCCACCTCGTAGTGTTCCACCCAAATGCCCAGAACTTATAGGTCTTTGGTCTTATGGACTGAATGTTTGTGTCCCCTTAAAATTTATATACTGAAGCTCTAACTCCTAATGTGATAAGAGGCAAAGCTTCTGGGACATAATTAGGTTTTGATGAAGTCATGAGTGGGCCCTCTATGATGGGATTGAAGTGAAGTCGCTCAGTCGTGTCCAACTCTTTGCGACCCCATTGGCTGTAGCCTACCAGGCTCCTCTGTCCATGGGATTCTCCAGGCAATAGTCCTGGAGTGGATTGCCATTTCCTTCTCCAGGGGATCTTCCCAACCCAGGGATCGAACCCGGGTTTCCCGCATTGTAGACAGACACTTTACCATCTGAGCCACCAGGGAAGTCGCATGATGGGATTAGTGTCTTGTAACAAGAGGAATAGACACCAGAGCTCTCTCTTCATGTACAATACATGCATTAATGAAAGTCCATGTGAGCACGTAGCAAGAAGGCTGCTGTCTGCAAGATGGAAGAGGGCTCTCACCAGAACCTAATCAGGCTGGCACCCTGACCTTGGCCTTCCAGCTTTCTAAACCTCAAGAAAATAAATGTCTGCTGTTTAAACCAGTCAGTCACAACTTGAGCTAAGACATTAGGAACTTCTTGGCTCAGATGGTAAAGGGTCTGTCTACAATGCGGGAGACCCGGGTTCGATCCCTGGGTTGGGAAGATCCCCTGGAGAAGGAAATGGCAATCCACTCCAGGACTATTGCCTGGAGAATCCCATGGACAGAGGAGCCTGGTAGGCTACAGCCCCTGGGGTCGCAGAGAGTCGGACACGACTGAGCGGCTTCACTTTGATCACCTGTCAGCTGCTCACTTAGCCAGGACACTGCATGCCTCAGACCTCTTGCCTGCACTGACGCCTGACTCCCTTTGCCCACCTGTCATTCCACTTAGAGGCTTGTCTCTGGAGGTCCTCCCAGTGCTGCTGTTCTTTTCAACGTGGACACTGCTTACTCCAGGCCTCCTGCCCACACTGGCACTCCACTCTGCATGCTTGTGCACTGGCCACTGTGCCTATACCTGAAGGGTTCCTGTTTTCCCAGTAGCCATGGACCAGCCCTAGCTTGAGCAAACCAGTATCTTCTTTGTATCCAGTGAGCCTCAACCACACATTCTCCAACTGGCTCTAAACCCCAGCCTTGGGAAAGGGATCCCCTTTTCAAGTTTGTCCTTTGTTGACATCTCTTCCTCAGCCTGCAAGCATGCATGCATAGTTGAATAGGTTAAACTATGTTAAAATATTCTATATAAATTTTCCTTTTTAAAATTATTGTGGTTTCTATCTTCTGATTGAACCCCAAATGAACAATCTGTTCTAGTACTTACACATTTTCAATTTTTACATTTAAATCTGATCCATCTGGAATTTATATAGGTATAAGTTGTAAGTAAAAATAGTTGGAAAAGACCTTGATACTGGGAAAGATTGAAAACAAGAGGAGAAGGGGACAACAGAGGATGAGATGGTTGGATGGCATCACCAACTTGATGGACATGAGTTTGAGTAAAGTCCAGGAGTTGGTGATGGACAGGGAAGCCTGGAGTGCTATGGTCCATGGGGTCACAAAGAGTCGGACACGACTGAGTGACTGAACTGAACTGTGAGTATGAATCTAACTTAATTTTTCTCCGAAACTACCTAGTTTGTTGAATACTGTTTCCAACTAATGTTAAATAGCATCTTTATTATACACTAAATCCCGCCATATATTTGGGTCTATTTCTAGACTTTAAATTATATTCTATTGCTTTGTTTTTTTCAATTTCCAGTGTCACACTGTTTGAATACCTGTTTAATATTTGAGAGAAAGAATCTCTAGCTATTCTTGTTTTTTGTTTCTAATTTTAACTTTATTATCAAATATCTATTCTGCTAGAAATTTTACTGGAAGTTGCACTGGATTTATAGATTCATTTAGAGATAACTGACATCTTTCTGGACTGAGTGCTCCCAAGAACTAATGACTTTTCGTTGGTTCAAGTCTTCTTTTGTGTTTCTCAATAGCATTTCCATTCATATAAATTTTGTACGTTTATTATTATTTTCATTCATAGGCATTTATTTGATTACTTTGGTTATTATGATGAGAACTTTTCTGCCATTTTAACTTCTAGTTGGTTGTTCTGGAATAACAACCAGAATACAAAGGGTACTTTTGTTGTTGTTCAGTCGCTCAGTCATGTCTCTTCGTGATAGCATGAACTGCAGCACACCAGGCTTCCCTGTCCTTCGCTATCTCCCAGAGTTTGCTCAAACTCATGTCCATTGAGTTGGTGATGCTATCTAACCATCTCATCCTCTGCCACCCACTTCTTCTGCCCTCGATCTTTCACAGCATCAGGGTCTTTTCCAGTGAGTCAGTTCTTTGCATCAGGTGGCCAAAATGTTGGAACTTCAGTTTCAGCATCAGTCCTTCTAATTAATATTCACAGTTGATTCTCTTTAGGATTGATTTGCTTGATCATCTTGCTATTGAGAGAGTCAATTCCTAGGCAGGTTGATAAGAAGTCCAGGGTCCCCAAGGAGGAGAAAGGGGTCTGAGGCTCTCAAGGAAGAGACAGGGGTCTGGAATTCTCAAGGAGGAGGAAAAGACACTTTTTTCCCCTCTACATTCCTTTTTTTTCCCCTCTACATTCCTTAGTCTTAGTCACATAAAACTTTTTTTTTTTCTTTAAGCCTGGAACTGATGATTACACAACAAACAATTCAGTTTAAACTCTGTACTAAGGATTATATAACAACAATGTATCCTGCTTGAGGACAGTTCCTCCTTCTTGAAAACCTTCTGACTAATCCTGTTATAATCAAGATGCAGATAATCATGATGGTGTGATCACTCACCTAGAGCCAGACATCCTGGAATGTGAAGTCAAGTGGGCCTTAGGAAGCATCACTATGAACAAAGCTAGTGGAGGTAATGGAATTCCAGTTGAGCTATTTCAAATCCTAAAAGACGATGCTGTGAAAGTGTTGCACTCAATGTGCCAACAAATTTATTGCTTCCTTCTACTTCTTTGCACTGTTCATTTAAGAATACTGGATTTTGGTTTGCCATTCCCTCCTTCAGTGGATCATAATTCTCCATTATGACCTTGTCCATCTTGGGTGGCCCTACACAGCATGGCTTATAGTTTCATTGAGTTACACAAGCCCCTTATCCAAGACAAGGCTGTGATCCATGAAGGGGAAAGGGTACTATTATCTGTATTAATATTTATACCTGACCACTGTCATGAATTCTTCTGTTGTTTGAAATAATTTTCTAGTTGATTCTTTTGGGTTTTGTAGATATATTATCATTAATTTGCAAATAATAATCATTTTATCTTTCCCTTCTTTTTTAAATTGATTTTTAATTGAGGGAAAGCTGTCTTACAATGTTGTGTTTCTGCTGTACAACAATGCAAATCAGCCATAACTATACACATACCAATTCCCTCTTGAGCCTCCCTCCCCTCTCTTTCCCTTCCTTCTTTCTTTTTCTTTTTTAGCCACTCCGTGTGGAATTTTGGGTCTTAGTTCCTCACCCAGGGATCAAATTTGCACCTCCTGCAGTGGAAGCATGGAGTCTTAACCACTCGACTGCCAGGTAAGCCCCTCACTTCCTTATTTCTATATTTTAACTTTGTTTTATGTGTGTGATTATATCAGTGAAAATCTTTCCAATACTGTTAGATAACAGTGATGATAGTAAATTTATTTGACTTACACAGGAATATATTCCGGAGAAGGCAATGGCAACCCACTCCAGTACTATTGTCTGGAAAATCCCATGGATGGAGGAGCCTGGTAGGCTGCAGTCCATGAGGTCTCGAAGAGTTGGACATGACTGAGTGACTTCACTTTCACTTTTCCCTTTCATGCACTGGAGAAGGAAATGGCAACCCACTCCAGTGTTCTTGCCTGGAGAATCCCAGGGATGGGGGAGCCTGGTGGGCTGCCATCTATGGTGTCGCACAGAGTCGGACATGACTGAAGCAACTTAGCAGCAGCAGCAGCAGGAATATATTCAATGTCTTTCATTAAGTAAGATCTGGTTTTTGAGTTGTCATAGACAGACACTATGGGAATAGCCACCCATTCCTAGTTTTTTAAGTTTCTTTTTTAATGATTGGATATTGCATTTTATTAAATACCTTTTTTTAGTACTTATGGAAAAAACACTATCATATTTTTCTTAGATATATTAACATAGTAAACTATATTAATAGATTTCAATATTGCACCATCTCTGCATTCCTGTACATGATTTTTTAAATATAAGTTGGATTCTACTGTTAATACTTTAGTAGGGATTTTGGGTGAGACGGATTTGTAGTTTTTCTTTCTTTGCAATATTTGTTGCATTTTAAGATCAATACTATGTTATTTTCATAAAAAGAATCTGGAAGGATATTTTTTCTTTCTGCAGTATAAAATAGTTAAAAAAAAAAATCTGTCCTTTAAAAGTTTGGTATTATTCCCCTATAAAACTATTTGGTTCCAGTACTTTATTTTGGGGGAGGGTAGTTCTTTGATAAATTTCCCATTCCTTTTATGGAAAATGGTGAGTTTCTATCTCTTCTGAGTTTACTTTTGGTAATTATATTTTCATGGAGAATTATGTATTTCACACAAGTATATCTATGGTTACTTTCTTTTTACCTTATTTTGTGTATACATGCCTTTCCCATTGCTCTTTTCCTAAAACTAAGTTAACTAATAATGGTTGATCTATATTTCCTATTTTCCCCCCAAAGAACAAATTTAGATTTATTCATTTGTTCTACCATTTTCTATTTTCATATTCATTACTCTTTGCCTTTATTTTTTCTTTCTTTCAGCTTTCCTTAAGCTTGTTTTTTCTTTTCTTCTTGAGTCGCTTGCTTCATTTTAGCTTTTCTTGTTTACTAGTAAAATTAAAAACAATAAAACATACAGTTTAAAGATGATTTTTCCTCTTAGCATTGGCTTTTTTGTATCATATGTGTTCTGGTATGTAGTGTTTCATTATTATTATTTTCTAGATATACTACAATTTTTGCCTGAATTTCCTCTTTGACTCAAAAGCTATTAAGCAGCATAAAAACGTCCAGGTGGTAGAGACTTTTTGTTCTCTGTGTCTGTTACTTATTTCCAGTTTTGCTGCACTGTGTTCAGAGAATGTTGACTGATCTATTTGTAGTTTTTAGAATTCATCTAAGTTTTTGGGTTTATTTGTGACTTAATATCCTGTCAACTTTTGCAAATATTCCATGAGCACTTCAGGAAGGTGCAGAATTTTTTAATACATATATTTCTTTTAAAAATGTTGTTACTATATTATTTGGTAATTGGTATTCAAAACTGTTATATTTTTAATAGACTCCCCCTCCAGCAAGCCCTCTGTATTGAATATATTTCTTATGCATCTCTGATAATTCTCTACTCTTTCCTGCTTTGTGTCGATATTATAGTGCCATACTTAGTCTTGTTTAGTGCTTTTTGCTGCAAATTCAATGTCTGATATTAAACTCATGTTTTTTTTTTGTAGGGGCACATTTGCTTAGTATAGCTTTGCCCTTTTATTTTCAACTTTTCTGAATCACTTTGTTACAGTCTCTTGAATACAGAATTTTGTTTTGCAATCAAATCTGTGTTTTTTAAATGTTTTAACAGGTAAGTTTAGGACACATTTATTAATGTGACATATAGTTATTTTAAGGTATATACTGTTTTCATAAATTTTGAAAAATCACTATACTGTGTAAATTTGTCTGCTCTATTATGTTTTTCTTGTCATAATTAGAAAGGTTTGTATTTGTTCTAGTGGTTGTCTTTATAATTCCATGTTTATAATTCCTGTAAGTTATTTATTAATATCCATTAATGAACTATGAAAATCTCTACTGTACAATCATAAAATTTGTACATTTCCTTTTCTTACTCTCCCCACCCTCCTCAACTATAGTTTATTATATTATCTTTGGGCTTCCAAGGTGGCTCAGTTCTGAAGACTCTCTCTCAAATGTAGGAGATGCAGGTTTGATCCCTGGGTCAGAAGATCCTCTGAAGAAGGAAATGGCAACCCACTCCAGTATTCTTGACTGGGAAATCCCATGGACAGAGGAGCCTACCAGACTACAGTCCTTGGGGTTGCAAAGAATTGGCTACAACCTAGCAACTAAACAGCAGCAACTCTGTATTGGAGTTTATCTTTATATTACTTTATATAATACATTCCCATTTTTTGCCACTTTTAAATGATTCTATTGAAGATCAGCTAGTAAGGATAAGAAAATAAATGTAATAGCCAAATTACAGTGCTACTGATCTTCAAATACCATTGTAGATCTTATGTGATTTAAATAACTTCTTTGCTCTCAAAATAAAAAACGGTAAAAGAATTGATAAAATCTTCACAGTAATGGAATTCTTTTGAAACTCTTTGAGAAATTAATCATTTTAGAATTTATTTATATTAAGAGCACAATGGATATAAAAGGAATTCTAATATTTTAATTATGAATCCTTTGTCAAGATTCCTCATGAAAAGTTCACAATTATTTTATTATAGTTATAAGTCAAATATGAGGAGATAAATTGAAGTGTTCAGCTTAAGCAAGACTCCCTACCTGCTCTCTTTCTCCATTTATATTTTGAGCTACCTCTGCAGATAGATAATATCAGATACTTAGATAGGTCAGAGAAAATGGATTTAAACAAAGATTGGACTCTTCTATACATAAGGTGAGCTTCCCAGGTGGCCCAGTGGTAAAGAATCCACCTGCCAATGCAGGAATTGCAGGAGACATGGGTTCGATTTCCTGGTTGGAAATTATTCCTGGAGGAGTAAATGGCAACCCATTCTAGTATTCTTGCGTAGGAAACCCCATGGACAGAAGAGCCTGGCAGGCTACAGTTCATGGGGTCACAAAGGAGTCAGACACGACTGAGCATGAGCACGCACACAGGGATACACAAGGTAATGGCATTGCTTCAGTGATTTTCTTGAGCTTTTGACCATGGTTGAACTTATCGATCTTCTGGAAGGAAATTTTGACTTCCAATCTTTCCTGACTTACTAGTCAGTGGTTTTTAGTCTAGAACTGTCTGTCTTTCCTAATAGAGTGATTAAAGGATCGAGGGATTCACCTAGAGACAAATGTACTGAGTACCAGAGGCATAGAACATAGTCACTAGAAGAAGGAAATAAAAATCCTTTTAGCTTTGTTTGGGACATAAGCTCATTTCCCAGAAGCTTCCTATGCTGGATATTTTCTATTTGCCCTTCCAGACCACTCTCAACTCTTCTCTACCCCTGTTCCCTGACAGAAGATAGATATTACAGCCAAATGTGGTCATGGGACAGACATGCACAAGGAAAATGGCACAGTAGAACATACTTGTCATATGGGTCATATGGCTGTAAACATCACTATCACTTTCACTCTGTCCACAGTGTGCTTGTACGAAACTCCAGTTTTATGGAGTGAGAATTTTACATTTTGTTTAGTCATTCACCAGTTAATACACATTTGCAGCTCTGTTGTCTAGTGGGTACAGATTTAAGATTGCTGTCTTCTTGGACGTTCCTGGCAGTCCAATGGTTAAGAATCTGCCTGCCAATGCCGGGGACATGGGTTTGATCCCTGGTCTGGGAAGATTCTGCCTGCCATAACAAAGCCCATATTGTGCCCGCATTCTAGAGCCTGTGAGCCACAGCTACTGAAGCCTGTGAGCCTTGAGTCCATGCTCCACAAGAGAAGCCACCACAATGAGAAGCCTGTGCGCTGCAACTAGAGAGGAGTCCCTGCTTGCTGCAACTAGAGAAAGTCCATGAGTAGCAATGAAGCCAAAAATAAGTATTAAAAAAAAAAATTTCTGTCTTCTTGTTGGATTGACTCTTTTTTTTTCTTTTGGAAATTAAAAAAAATTATAGTTGATATACAGTGTTGTGTTAGATTCAGGTGTATAGCAAAGTGAATCATATATATTGATTATTACAAGATATTGAACATAGTTCCCTAGCTATACAGTAGTGGGATTGCTGAATCGTATGGTAACTATTTTTAGTTTTTTAAAGAACCTCCATACTGTTCTCTATAGTGGCTAAACCAATTTACATTTCCCACCAAAGTGTAGGAGGGTTCCTTTTTCTCCACAACCTCTCAGGCATTTATTACTTGTAGATTTTTTTGATGATGGCTGTTCTGAATGGTGAAGGCAATGGCACCCCACTCCAGTACTCTTGCCTGGAAAATCCCATGGACGGAGGAGCCTGGTGCAGTCTGTGGGGTCGCTGAGGGTCAGACGTGACTGAGCGACTTCCCTTTCACTTTTCACTTTCATGTCTTGGAGAAGGAAATGGCAACCCACTCCAGTGTTCTTGCCTTGAGAATCCCAGGGACGGGGGAGCCTGGTGGGCTGCTGTCTATGGGGTTGCACAGAGTCTGACAGGACTGAAGTGACTTAGCAGCAGCAGTTCTGACTGGTGTGAGGTGATACCTCAGCACAGTCATTTGTATTTGCATTTCTCTAATAATTAGATTATTGAGCATCTTTTCCTGTGCTTGTTCGTCATCTATATGCCTTCTTTGGAGAAATGTCTATTTAGGTCTTTTGCCCATTTTTCACTTTATTTTTTTTATATAGAACTGTTTGATATTGAGCTGTTTGTATATTTTGGACATTAAGCCCTTGTCAGTCACATAATTTCCAGTTTCTCCCATTTTATAGGTTGTCTTTTCATTTTGTTTATGGTTTCCTAGTTTGATTAGGTCTCATTTGTTTGTTTTTACCCTTATTTCTTTTGCTTTGGGAGACTGACCTAAGAAAACATGGCTGCAATTTACTTCAGAGAATGTTTTGCCTATGTTCTCTTCTAGGAGTTTTATGTTGCCATGCTCCATATTTTAAGTCTTTAAGCTATTTTGAGTTTATTTTTACATATGGTGTGAGGGAGTGTTCTAACTTCATCGGTTTACACCTGGCTGTCCAGCCTTTCCAAAACCACTCACTGAAGACACAGTCGTTGCTCCATTGTATATTCTTGCTTCCTTTGTTAAAGATTAATTGCCTGAAGGTGTGTGGGCTTATTCCTGAGCTGTCTATTCTGTCCCATTAATCCATATGTTTGTTTTTGTGCCAGTACCATGCTTTTTTTTTTTTTTTTGTCTACACCACGTGGCATGTAGGATCTTCCCATGGCCCCTGCAGTGGGAGCGTGGAGTCTTAACCACTGGACCACCAGGAAGCCCCCATGCTGTTTTGATTCTTGCAGTTTTGTAATATGTTCTGAAGTCTTGGGTGGGGGGATGGTTATGCCTCCAGTTTTGTTCTTTATCCTCAGGATTGCTTTGACAATCCTAGGCCTTTGGATTCCCTATAAATTTTAGGATTATTTATTCTAGTTCTGTGACTCTTTTATCATTGTGTGTGTGTGTGCTCAATTGCTCAGTCATGTCTGACTTGTTCAACCCCACGGACTGTAGCCCACCAGGCTCCTCTCTCCATGGAATCTTCCAGGCCACTGGAAAGAGGGAGTGCCACTTTCTACTCCAGGGGATCTTCCCAACCTAGCAATCAAATCCGCATCTCTAGCATCTCCTGTGTTGGCAGGTGGATTCTTTACCACTAGTGCCACCTAGGAAGCCACATTTTATTAGGTGTACTGTTCTGATTGTTACCATGGGATATCTTTCCCTATCCTTTTACTTTCAACTTACTTTTATTGTGTTTGAAGTTGGTTTCTTGTAGATAGAATATAGTTGGATCATCCCTCCATTTCCACCAATCTCTTTATTTATTGCCACGTTGAGTGGCTTGGGGGATCCTAGTTCCCTGAGCAGGGATCAAACTTGACCTCTTAGCAGTGGAAGCACAGAGTCTTAACCCCACTGGACTGTCAGGGAATTCTCTCTTTCAATTGGTTAATTAAAACTGTTTACATTTAATATAATTATTGGTATGTCAGTCTATCAGGTGTTTTTGGGGTTTTTTGCTTTCTGTTTGTTCCCTCAGGTTTTCATTTCTCTGTTTTCTTTTACCTTTGGGTTACTTGACTATTTTCTTAAAATTCCATTTTGATTTATCTATAGTGTTTTTGAGTGTGTCTCTTTACACAGATTTTTGTAAGTGGT
>SJYQ01003952.1:179819-284974 GCA_006410935.1 Redunca redunca
AGAAGATTCTGTAGAAAATATATTATATTTATCTATATTTTAATTCTTTCTATTTTTTCTTCCTTCTGGATATTCCAAGAGCCTGTATAATTTCCTTTTTGTTTCAAGAACTCCCTTTAGTCATTCTGATAAGGTAGGTCTGTTGGTGACAAACTCTCTTAGCTTTCCTTCATCTGAGAATATCTTGATTTCTGAATCATTCCTTAAGGATACTTTTACTAGATAGAGTTCTACGTTAGCAGTTCTTTTCTTTCAGCTTTTGAAAAATGTGACACTTCCTCTGGCCTTCGTGGTTTCTAATGAAAAAAATCTATTACTTGAATTTTTTCTCCCTTATAGGTAAGGTGTCAGTGTCCTGCTTTCAAGAATTTTTCCATGTCTTTGTTTCAAGGATTTTAATTATGATGTGTCTTAGAATGGATTTCTGTAGCCTCTTGAATCTTTAGATTTATAACTCTTGCCAAATTTGGGAAATTTCTAGTGATTATTTCTTTAAATATTTTTCTAGTCTCACCCTCCTCTTTCTCTTTCCTCTTGGATTGTGATAATATATTAGCTTTTTGTTATAGTCTCACAGATCCCTGAGGCTTTGTAAATTTTTTTTAAGTCTCTTTTCTCTCTGTTACTCAGATTGGGTAATTTCTATTCTATTTTAAAATTCCTTTGACTTCTTCATTTTGCTGTTGAGCCTGTCTATAGTAGATTTTTTTGTTTTTAAAATTGAATATTGCATTTTTCAGTTCTAAAATTTTTATCTGGTTTTTCTTTATATTTCTATTTCTTTGGTGAGACTTTATATTTTTCCATTTAAGCATGTTCATAACTGCTTGTTGGAACAGTTTTATGATGGCTGCTTTGAAATCCTTTTCAGTTAATTCTAACATCTGTGTTATCTCAATGTTTGTTGTCTCATTTAAGTTTGGATTTTCCTGTTTCTTGATAATCATGGGAGTTTTTTAAAAAAATTGTATTCTGGACATTTTGGGTATTATGCTGTAAGAATGAATCCTGTTTAAATCTTCTGTTTTAGCAGGACTTTTTTGTTACTGCACCAGTGAAGGTGCAGGTTGGGGTGTGACTCTGTTTGGTCTCTAATTATATCCCAGAAGAGAGAATGTCCTGTTACCTCTGGGTGGGGGTGGAAGTTCAGGTTCCTCATATGCCCCCCAATGACACTCTGGGAATAGAGAAGCTTCATTATCATTACGCATTTCCCTAGGAAGAAAGTCCTGTAACTTCTGGCTTCCCACTAGGCTTTCACTGACACCACTCTGCCTTGGAGGCAAAAAGATGCCTCATTGCCACACCCCATATGGCCTCCACTCTGCTGCCTCCAATACCACCTCAATAGGGAGGGGGTGAAATAGTTACCCTGTTAAAGTTGAATGGGTTGAGGGGAGTCCAGGCTACCATATGGCTTTATGGACACTATGTGGGAGGAGGTCTTATTCTCACTAGGTAGGAATCAAAGTCCTGGCTTTCCATTGGTTCTTTTCTGACTATCCCAACAGCAAGGCTGTCTTAGGAAGGAAGGGAATTTACTAGAATCTCTGAAGTCTTTAGGGTGGGTGGGGGAGGCAAGAATACTGGAGTGGGTTGCCATTCCCTTCTCCAGGAGATCTTCCTGCTGGATCATGGAAAAAGGAAGAGAGTTCCAGAAAAACATCTATTTCTGCTTTATTAACTATGCCAAAGCCTTTGACTGTGTGGATCACAATAAACTGTGGAAAATCCTGAAAGAGATGGGAATACCAGACCATCTGACCTGCCTCTTGAGAAACCTATATGCAGGTCAGGAAGCAACAGTTAGAACTGGACATGGAACAACAGACTGGTTCCAAATAGGAAAAGGAGGATATCAAGGCTGTATATTGTCACCCTGCTTATTTGACTTATATGCAGAGTACATCATGAGAAACGCTGGGCTGGAAGAAACACAAGCTGGAATCAAGATTTCCAGGAGAAATATCAATAACCTCAGATATGCAGATGACACCACCCTTATGGCAGAAAGGGAAGAGGAACTAAAAAGCCTCTTGATGAAAGTGAAAGAGGAGAATGAAAAGTTGGCTTAAAGCTCAACATTCAGAAAACAAAAATCATGGCATCTGGTCCCATCACTTCATGGGAAATAGATGGGGAAACAGTGGAAACAGGGTCAGACTTTATTTTTTTGGGCTCCAAAATCACTGCAGATGGTGACTGCAGCCATGAAATTAAAAGATGCTTACTCCTTGGAAGGAAAGTTATGACTAACCTAGATAGCATATTCAAAAGCAGAGACATTACTTTGCCTCACAAAGGTCCGTCTAGTCAAGGCTATGGTTTTCCCAGTGGTCATGTATGGATGTGAGAGTTGGCCTGTGAAGAAAGCTGAGCACCAAAGAATTGATGCTTTTGAACTGTGGTGTTGGAGAAGACTCTTGAGAGTCCCTTGGACTGCAAGGAGATCCAACCAGTCCATTCTAAAGGAGATCAACCCTGGGTGTTCTTTGGAAGGAANGACTGATGCTAAAGCTGAAACTCTAATACTTTGGCCACCTCATGTGAAGAGCTGACTCACTGGAAAAGACTGATGCTTGGAGGGATTGGGGGCAGGAGGAGAAGGGGATGACAGAGGATGAGATGGCTGGATGGCATCACTGACTCAATGGACATGAGTTTGGGTGAACTCCAGGAGTTGGTGATGGACAGGGAGGCCTGGCATGCTGTAGTTCATGGGGTCACAAAGAGTTGGACACGACTGAGCGACTGAACTGAACTGAACTGAAGTCTTTCCCATCCCTGAGACTCTGAACTTTGTAAAGAGGAGGAAGTAAAAAATTGGGTTTGTTTGAGGAGGAAAAGAGTTTTCTATGTGTGAGGGAGCTTGGTAAAAGCATTGCCTTTAGCCCATCCTTTGCCTTCTGAAAGTAGGGGGAGTTTCACCTGAGTCCTGTGTAAAAAATATTTTCATGTTTCTGCACAGATGGGGCTTTCTGAGTAAAAAACTAGAACCTGGGTCAAAAGACAAGTTTTAGAAATTAAAGGGTGGTAGAGTAACCAGAGACTTCTGAAGAAATTTAGGGATTTATTTCCTTGTGCTTACATTTCCAAGGGGGATGAGAGAGGTCAGCTGCTTACATTTCAAAGGACTGTAAATGCCAAGATTTCTCTCAGGAATGGAGGTGGGGGGCAAGACATGGCTTATTTACACTCTCATATTAATAATTTTGGGGTTCTTTTCCTTCAGTACAAATCCCCTGTGTGTAGGATGATATGAGGCTCTCATTGTGTGGCCTGTGAGTTATGGGTACGGGGAGCAGGCACAGTTACTGCTTTAAGTAATAATAACTGATCTCTGTTCCAGAACCCTCACCTCTGCTTTCAGGATAAAATGAACAAGTATAGATATACTCACCACAAAAGGGAGGATGCACTCGTGCTGATTTTGTACAATGTATAAGCTAAAGAGAGGGATGCGGCTGGGGCCCATCAAGCTGCAGGCTAGAGAGAAAAAGTTCTGCAGAGCCTCACAGAGGTTGGAGCAGACGTCAGCCCAGGATGGTAGAGCAATATGCACAATGAGAAGCCTTGGAGGTTGCTGGTACATCTGTGTGGGATTAGAGGGCCTTTTACTAGCTATTTGCCCATGATACATGGCAGCCAGACCAGAGGTGGAACTGGAGCCACCACTGAGATATTCTCTACATCTGTAAGGAAGAAAAGAGAAATCACTGGTTTTCATAAAACTGAAGCTTGAAACAATGAACACAGATCTAGCAGACTAAGCTCAGAAAGAAGTCAAACCAGGTGATGACTCAAGTTTCTCTGCTGCTGCTAAGTCAGTTCAGTCGTGTCCTACTCTGTGCGACCCCAGAGATGGCAGCCCACCAGGCTCCCCCGTCCCTGGGATTCTCCAGGCAAGAACACTGGAGTGGGTTGCCATTTCCTTCTCCAATGAATGAAAGTGAAAAGAGAAAGTGAAGTCGCTCAGTCGTGTCCGACCCTCAGCGACCCCATGGACTGCAGCCCACCAGGCTCCTCTGTTCATGGGATTTGCCAGGCAGGAGTACTGGAGTGGGGTGCCATTGCTTCTCCTCAAGTTTCTCTAGGATATCCTAATCTTAACAGCTGCCAAGGTATCTAGATGTTTGCCTGTAATGTAAGGCTGAGGATGATTAGCAATGTTGAATGGAACTAATCAAAAAAGTCAAACTACAGTCTCATTGTAAGCTATCTGCCCTCATGAACTTTGTTTCTTTACTGGCATTGTACTGTAGTAAAATTTGTCCCCCTGACTGCCTCTCCCACTGTATTGTGAGCTTCCCAAGGATAGAGAAATTACCAATTCTGTATATCAGAGCTTAGCAAAGTGTTTATTTTGTACATAGTAATTCTTAAAAATGAAAAATATAACTACATATTCACCCTCCAAGACTCACTCAAAACCCTTTATGATTTGATCTTCAGTCTTATTGGAGGCTATTCTTTACCACAAGTTTTTCACTGAAATAAAACCAAGTATACCATCAACTTCAGTGCATTTGCTCATGCTGTTTTATCTACCTGCAACATCCCTGCCTTTTTTCTTTACTGGCTACTTACACTTATCCCCAGGGCTCAGATTTGGAAAGGAGAACAAATGAAAATTTGGAACAAACATCAGCAATGAGAAGGGAACATCTTTACAAATACTCAAACATGGAAAAGGTTACAAAAGGGTATAATGAACAACTTTATACCAGTAAGTTTAATAAAATGGACTAATTTCTAGGAAACCATATTTAACAAACACTAAATCAAAAAGAAATTTTAAAAACATAAATAGTTTATAACCAGTGAAAAAAATGTAATTGGTAGTCAAATATGTTCCTGTGAAGTAAACTACAGGACCACATAATTCCACTGATGAATTCCATATTACTCTCGAAGATCAAGAATTTCAAACAGATTCTTGCAGAGCACAGGAGAACACCACTCATTTTAGTAGGTTAGCATAACTTTTGATACCCAAATCAGATCATTTTTTATAAGAAAAAAAATTATAGGACAATCTCATCCATGAACTTAGATGTAAGAATCCTAAGCAAATTGAAAAAATCAATATATAAAAGGAATAACACATCATAACCAAGCTGGGTTTATCTCAAGAACATAAGGTTGACATAACATTAGAAAAAGTCACTGTAATTCATCACATTAAAAGATTAAATATTATGTGATCATCTCAATAGGTGCAGGAAAACAACATTCATACATGATAAAGAATCAACCTCAGTAAACTAGGAGTAGACAATAGGAATAATCTGATAAAATGTTTATAAAAACAAGCAAATACAGTTCTTAATGTTGATGCTGAAAGTTTTCCAAGACAAGGAGGCTGCTATCATCACTTCAACACAGTAGTGAAGGTAGCAATAAGGCAAGACAAATAAACTTGGCACATTAAAAAAAAAAGGCACTGCAATGGAAGAAATAAAACTGTCACTGTCTGCCAAGATGATATGTAGATTGTTCATACAGAAAATCTAAAAGAATATACAGATTTTATAATTTCATAATTTTCCCCAAAGCTCTCCTCTTTTATTAAATTTTATTCTTAGAGATGGGCTTCCCAGGTGGCTTAGTGGTAGAGAATCCACCTGCCAAGAAAATCGACCCTGAATATTCATTGGAAGGACTGATGCTGAAAATGAAGCTCCAATACTTCGGCCACGTGATGTGAGGAGCTGACTCATTGAAAAAGACCCTGATGCTGAGGAAGATTGTGGGCAGGAGGAGACGGGGTTGATAGAAGATGAGATGGTTGGATGGTATCACCGACTTAATGGATCTGAGTTTGAGCAGAGCCTGGTGTGCCACAGTCCATGCGGTCGCAAAGAATCGGACTAGCTTAGCGACTGAACAACAAAGGAAGGAGTGTGGGTTTAATCCCTGGGTTGAAAAGGTCCCCTGGGGAAGGAAATGGCAACCCACTCAATATTCTTGCCTGGGAAATCCCATGGACAGAGGAGACTGTGGGATACACTCCATGGGGGTTGCAAAATAGTCAGACGCGCTCCTTTGTGTGCTAGATCAAGTGTGCCAGATTTTTGTTGTTCAGTTGTGTCCAGCTCTTTGCAACCCCATGGACTGCAGTATGCCAGGCTTCCCTGTCCTCCACTACCTCCCAGAGTTTGCTCAAACTCATGTCCATCAAGTCCATCATGCCATCCAACCATCTCATCCTGGGTCACCCCTTTCTCCTCCCGTCCTCAATCTTTCCCAGCATCAGGGTCTTTTCCAATGAGTCTGCTCTTCACATCAGGTTCTCAATAGTTATCTATTGTATACAGAGTATCAGTAGTGTATATATGCCAGTCCCAATCTCCCAATTCATCACCCCACCCCACAGTCATTTTTAGACTGTACAATTCCAATACTGTTCTTTAAATGAAGTAAAAGGCAACTTTCTTCCTTGTATCATCAAACGCGATAAATTAATGCATCTAATGCATTTGGGCATGGTTCTAAGCAGCATCTGACTATTTCCTATCCTATGATGTGATCCTATATTCTCCACTTTTGACAAGAATGCCCACTTATTGATGTTCCTCTGTAAACAGGTTAAATCTGGGCCTTGAACCACCAAAAGCCATCAAGTTACTCCCTTACCAAAAACCTTTCAATGGCCTCCACATACACTTGGAACAAAATCTTTAATCTCTACCCTGGCTCTGAAATTCTGCAGGCATCTTCCTCCCAACTCTCTATCTTCATGCCATGAGACATCCTGCCAACCCCTTCCCCTGCTCCACCCTCCTTGCCCTTGCCCGCACCCTTCACCTCCCCAAGGTGGTTGGCCCCTTGCTCTGGATCTTGCCCTTGGATATTCTCTTTTGAGTAGTCCCCTCCTTAACCCTACTCATCCGTTAGGTCTCAAACTTCAGGTCTTTATAGCTTAGGACCCTTTAAGAAGCCCCTATCAAAGCGCCTGTAACTTCTGTATTGGACACTTTATGTGTTATGAGTCAATGGTTCTCCCTCCCCCTGGGCTGCATTAAAAATTTCATGATCCTAAGCACCTTTGTTTTCGTGAACCTACATTTAAAAGACGGAGAAGGCAATGGCAACCCACTCCAGTACTCTTGCCTGAAAAATCCCAGGGACGTCGGAGCCTGGTGGGCTGCCGTCTACGGGGTCGCAGAGTCGGACATGACTGAAGCGACTTAGCAGTAGCAGCATAAAAAAAAAAAATTAAACATTTTCGTAGGCCCTCAAATTTCATTCCCCCACCCTTGTAAGAAAGACCAAACCAAACCGAACCCCTTTTCTTTAAGCCAAAGGTTTCACTGTTTCCTATTGATTTACAAGAAGTTAATATATTTTCCTGCCCCCCTCCCACTCAAAGTGTCTTGGGCTGTCAGCAGGGCACCTACGCGGCCTGCCGGCCCGGCCGCCTCGCCCGCAGGCGCGGGAGGGTCAGCAGAGGAGGAGGCTGGGCTCTGCCCGCCCTGTCAGAACCGCGAGCGGCAGGCGGCTTCAGACACGCGTCTGACCTGGGCCTCCGGGCGGCAGGCTTCCCTGGCAGCTGACCGGGTCTGCCTGCCGACACCCCGTGAGGGCAGGCCTCAGCTCAGCCCAAGCCTTTCCTGCGAAGCGCTGCCCGCAACCCGGCTCCCCGCTTTTGGTCCTCTACCTCGTTCCCACACCTGCAGAGAAGCCCCACTTCGTGAAGGCAAAGACCCGGCTACCGGACCCTTCCGGCCGTCGGCCTGCCCCACCGCTTCTGAGGGCGCCCCCCTCAGGCTGGGCGGCTCACTGCTGACGCCTCCTCAGGGTCCGCTTGAGTCTGCTCTTTGGGATCGCAGTCTTCAAGGCTGCATCAGGGTTAACAGCTCTTCTTTGGCGCTTAGCTAGAGTTTCGGATTTGTGTTGAGAATATTATGCCAAACCCGACACTTCCTCAAGCTACTCTTACCCCATGAAACTCCAGCCGTATCCCAATCTTATTCCTGGGTTCACTCATGGACTGTGTCACTCTTCTTCTTCCAACTTTATTAAGATATGTGATTGACATCCAGTACTGTATACGATTAAGGTGTACAGCATAATGCTTTAACTTACATACATCACGAAAGGCTTACCACAATAAAGTTACTGAATATCCATCATCTCACATAGATACACAATTAAAAAAAAAAAAACAACCCCACATTTTTTCTTGTGATGAGACCTCTTAGGATTTACCCTCTTTAACAACTTCCATATACAACATACAGCAGTGTTATTTACATTGTACATTATATCCCTAGTACTTACTTATATTATAACTGGGATTTTGTACTTTTTGATTGCCTTCATCCACCCCAACCTGCCTTTGTCTCTGGTAACCACAAATCTGATCTCTTTACTATGAGTTTTTTTTCTGTGTTTTTGAAGTATAATTGAACCTTAAAATTATGTTAGTTCCTGTTAGACAACATAGTGATTTGGTATTTCTATACATTTCAAACTGAATATCACAGTGCACCGTTACTTTGTCACTGTACAAAGATATTACATAGTTACTGACTATATTTCCACACTGTACATTTCATACCTGTAACTAATTTATTTTGCAACTAGAAGATTGTACCTGTTACTCTCCTTCACCTATTTCATTCCATTGTTCTATCTATACTCTGTTTCATTATGGTTGACTGTTTTGTTTTTTAGGTTCCACATATAAGTGAAATCATAAAATATTGTAATTGTATGACTCATTTCACTTTAGCCTAACACTTTCTAGGTGCAACCATGTTGTTGCAAGTGGCAAGATTTCATTAATTTAATGGTTGAGCAGTATTCTGTTGTATACATGTGCGTGATTATGTGTGTGTGTGTGCTAAACCGCTTCAGTTGTGTCCGACTCTGTGCAACCCAGTGGACTGTAGCCCCCCAGGCTCCTATGTCTGTGGGATCCTCCAGGCAAGAGTACTAGAGTGGTGGCCATGCCCTCCTCCAGGGGGAATCTTCCTGATCCAGGGATCAAACCCAAGTCTCTTACATCTACTTCACTGGCAGGCAGGTTCTTTACCACTAGCACTACCTGGGAAGCCCCATATATGTGCATATATATTTGTACATACATGAATATCACATCTGCTTTATTCATTCATCTATTGATGGGCTCTTGGGTTGCTTCCGTGTCTTGGCTATTGTAAATAATGCTGTAGTGAACATAAAGATGCATGTATCTTTTCTAATCAGTGTTTTCATTTTCTTCAGACAAATACGCAGGAGTGGAATTCCTGAATCCTATGGTTGCTGCTGCGACTGCTGCTAAGTCGCTTCAGTTGTGTCTGACTCTGTGTGACCCCATAGATGGCAGCCCACCAGGCTCCCCTGTCCCTGGGATTGTCCAGGCAAGAACAATGGAGTGGGTCGCCATTTCCTTCTCCAATGCATGAAAGTGAAAATTGAAAGTGAAGTCGCTTAGTCATGTCTGACTCTGAGCCTATGGTAGTTCTATTTATAATTTGTCGAGGAATCTCCATGCTGGTTTCCATAGTGCCTGCACCAATTTAAATTCCCACCATCAGCGTATGAGGGTTCCCTTTTCTCCACACCCTTGCCAACACATTATTTGTTGTCCTTTTGATAATAGCCATAGTGACAGATGTGAGGTGACATCTCATTGTGATTTCAATTTGCGTTTCCCTGATATTAATAATCTTGACCATCTTTTCATGTCCTTGTTGCCCATCTGTATGTACGTCTTCTGAATGAATAAAGTGGACTTATGAACATGCTCTTGGAACTGAACCTGTTCATATGTAGTGGACTTAATATAGTTATTAGTGTATAGAAATGCAATTGATTTCTGTATATTAATTTTGTACCCTGAAACTTTACTGAAACATAAAGGTGGGCTTATCATATATGGCCTTTATTATGTTGAGATTTGTTCCCTTTATATTCATTTTGATGAGTTTTAAAAAATAATTTATTTTTTGTTTTTATTTTATTTATTAATTTATTATTTTTGATGTTATTTTTGATGTTTACTTTCACTAAACCTTTTTCTGCATGAGATGATCATATGATTTTTATTCTTCAATTTGTGAATTTGGTGTATCACATTGATTAAGTTGTGAGAATTGAATCCCATTTGATCATGGCATATGAGCTTTTTAATGTATTATTGAATTCAGTTTCTTATTATTTTACTGAGGATTTTTGCATCTGTTCATCAGTGATATTGGCCTATAATTTTCTCATTTTTTGGTGATATCTTTGTCTGGTTTTGGTATCAGGGTGATGCCTGCTTTGTACAATGAGTTTGAAAGCATTTCTTCCTCTGAAATTTTTTTGAACTAGTTTGAAAAGCATAGGTGTTAACTTTTCTCTAAATGTTTGGTAGACTCTCCTGTGAAGCCTTTTGGTCTTAGACTTCTGTTAACTCTTCTCTCAATGTTTGGTAGAAGGAAGCCATTTGGTCCTAGACTTTTGTGTTGTAGGAGTTGTTTTATTACTGATTCCGTTTCGTTACATAATCGATCTGTTCATGTTTCCTGTTTCTTCCTGTTTACTCTTAGAAGACTGTACATTTCTAGGAATTTGTCTATTTCTTCTAGGTTGCGGAGCCTTTGCAATCTGTCACTGGGGGTCCTGGAATGACAGTTCAGTTCAGTTCAGTCGCTCAGTCGTGACAAGCCCAGCCCAATTCGGAGGTAGACCTCCCACCTAACCCTGGGTGTAGCTCTCCCTCTGTCTGGGTTGGATTTTTTGTCTTAGTCCAGCCTCTTCCACGCAACCCCTTTGGGGGAGGAGAAAATTAGCCCAACCATTGGTCTCTTCTTGAAGGGGTGGAGCCAGGTTGCTTTGTGACCGGCAGCCGCAGGCCCAACCGAACCAAGGGGAACTGAGTGGGCCCAGGCTGGTGGCTGTTCAGCGGCTGAACGAGGCTGCGGGGCGCGCCACACCCCGGTGGCCAGGAGGTGGCAAAAATGCCGGGCTCTGTCGCGCGGCTCCTCCCGCGTCTGCGGCCCTCCCGGACCTCGCCCTTATTTCTGCTGTTGCTGCTGGCGTTGCTGAGAGGCCCGGTGTGTGGCCGCGTTCCACATTCGGTCCCCAGGATCTCGCTTCCGATCTCCGGTAAGGCGCGGGCGCCCTCGCCCTTAGCCCTTGGCTCCCGGCCCAGATCCCGCCTGCAGGTACCCAAACCCACTTGCCGGTCTCACCTGGGCAGCACCCCGCGCCCCCACACCTCGGCCCACGGCTTCCTTCGCTGCCCGTGCCTCGCCCGAATGCAGGCGGGACCCCAACGTGGTGCCGCTCCACCCGACCGGGCGGCTGGGCTCCTACGACACGCCCAGGCGGCTCCCGCTCGCTCTCCCTTATTTATCCAGCCACCTCTCACAGTGTAGACGCAGACACCGAGGCCCAGGGAGGGAAATGGGGGTTGCCGGAGACTGTCCATTTCCAAGTTTCCTCTCCCTTATTCCCCTCTTCCCTCACAGGCACTTGTTTCCGTCATGCTAGCCTGACGACCATCCTGCTATCATCGATCTTTCATACTACTCCAAACACCCATCGTTCTGATTGCCAGCTTAGCGTTTGCATCTGCCCACTTCTCAAGTGCATTCCCGTATCCTCAGTTCTAACCTCCTCCGTCCGAGCCTTTTGTCCGACTCGTGGCCCTAATATCCCTAACCCACTTGCAGCCCTTTCATCTCTGACACCAACTCCTGGCCTCCCATTATCTGATCCAACATAACCCTCCTAACTTCCTCAGTGTTCCTCTATCCATGCCCTACATTGAGTGCTGGGAAACGATTCAATGAGTTGATTTAAAATTCTGTTTAAATGGTTTTTAAAATCTTCAGAAGGGAAAACAGGAGGAGGGAGATGTCCTTTCAAAAGATGTGAAAGAAGCCAAGGGATGCCATGAGGTTAAAAGTGGTCATTGGAGTGATTTAAAGACTTTAAAGGCTTTTTGCCGAGCTGGGCATGAGTGTAGCCACGAACCTTGTGTTTTTCGCAGTGGGCCCTGAGCGTTAGCACCTTGTACCGACAGAACCAGTGAAACCAAGAGTACAACCTGTTGGGAAAAACTCACAACCGGGTGATAGAGTTTTCTAAATTACTGTGTCATTTCAGACCGACATATAGGGATGCTATGAATCCAGAAGACAAAGTTGTGATCAGAGCCTGGGTTTCAGTTTCTGTTGAAGCAATAGCCACGGCATGGCATTGAGGTTGCCGGGTTGGATTCATATCCAGGAATCCATATGACAAGCTGAGGCAGAGTTGGGGATCTGAGGGTGGTTGGGTGATCTGGGGCTAATAGTAAGTGTGGGAGAGTAGGCAGGATACAGATATGAGTATGGGTATGGGGGGATGGGGTGGGTGGGGCTCCAAGCAGCACCTATAAGCCTGCATGGCCATTCTACCAGTCTTGAAGATAGCTGAGCAGGTGAAGCAGGTAGAACAGAGAAGTATTCAGGTCCCCAGAGCTAGAGATTGAGTGAAGAAGGATCTTAACTTATTTGTTATAATCTTTAAATAGATCGGGGTTTTTTAATTAATTAATTATCTACTTTATTTTTTGATTGCCCTGGGTCTTTGTCGCTGTGTGTGGGCTTTCGCTGGTTGCAGCGAGTAAGGGTTACTCTTTGTTGCGGTGCATGGTCTTCTCATTGTGGTGGCTCCTCGTGTGGTGGGGCACAGACTCTAGGGCCTGTGGGCTTCAGGAGTTGTGCATGGGGCTTAATTGCCCCATGGCTTGTGGAATCTTCCTGGACCAGGGATCAAACCTGGGTCCCCTGCATTGGTAGGTGGATCCTTATCCACTGGACCACCAGGGAAGTCCTAGGTCAGAGTTTTGAAGGCTGATACGTGTTTAGATTTGGCCCAAACAGAACACATGCTTAAGGGTGGAAGAAAGGAACAATTTGTGAAATACGTAGTATGTGTCAGATGCTTCCACACAGGTTATCTCGTTTGATTCCCAACAGCACTGGATGGTGGTGTTTACAGATGAGCAAAGTGATGCTCAGAGCAGGCAGGTAACATACTCAAGATCAGACACCTGGTAAGAGAAAGAGCCACATTTAAACTTGGGCTGAAACTGTGGGTAGAATCTATTTCTGAAGCACATTCTCTTCTTGTCCACGCTACTGTCTACTCCTTTGGGTAGAATCAGGTTGGGATCAAGGGTGGTGGGAGAGAGAGGAAACAGGCTACTAATGTGTGTGTAAGAAGAGTGAGACATTTCCCTTCTAAGTAAAAAGAAGTTACTATTAAGTAACAATAGTTTGCACCTGATGCAAACAGCTGACTCATTGGAAAAGACTGATGATGGGAAAGATTGAAGGCAAGAGAAGAAGGAGGAGGAGGAGGAGAGGGCGGCAGAGAATGAGATCGTTGGATAGCATCACTGATTCAATGGACAGGAACTTAGGTGAACGCTGGGAGACGGTGAGGGACAGAGAGGCCTGGAGTGCTGCAGTCCATGAGGTGGCAGAGTCAGCTTAGCGACTGAACAACAATTAAGTAATTATTTTTTAAAAAAAAGGAGATTTAGAGAGGAAAGTACTCATACCTTCTAAGGGTATTTTCAATTATGTATCATATTGCTATGAATGGAAATAAATATTGGGTTGGCCAAAAAGTTCATTTGGGTTTTTCATAACCAGCTTATGGGAACCCAAAGGAACTTTTTGGCCAACCCAATATTAAATAGACTTAATATTTATGCTGTTTTAATAAATTGTTTTATAGAAAAAGCATACTTTGTTGTGTGCCTCATCAGTTATCTGTCCCTGAGGAAATTAGATGGTTGGCCTGTCAAGGCATTGTTTTAGCCCTTAAGGCTGCTAAATAAATGGTTCTGGGAAGAAAGCAAAAAATTGGCCCCTTTGGCTTTGCTCTTGTGGACCTAACTGTTACGAAATGATGGCTGATATTGCATTTCACTCTCATTCTCTGTTCCTGCTAGAGGCTGACTCCTATCTCACCCGGTTCACCGTCCCTCAGACATACAATTACTCAGTTCTCCTTGTGGATCCTGCTTCTCACATGCTTTATGTCGGCGCCCGGGACACGATCTTCGCTGTATCCCTGCCCTTTTCAGGGGAGAGGCCTCGAAGGGTGAGAGATGAGAGTGGGGAGGACCTCAGATTCCAATGCATGTGATTGGGTCCTTGGTTTTATGGCATATGAGGGAGGGTATTGTGGTAGGAGGGGGAAAGCTGGGTGAAAAAGAATAAGGGTAGATAATCAACTTCCTTGTTTCAGCTGAGGGTGATTGGGGGGGTCATGGTGACTGCAGAGGCTAGGATGGAGGTTCATGATGATGCGGAGGAGGCCCCCATGACCAGGGTTCCCGTGGCAGTGGGCAGAGGAATCGTTAATGTCACATTACTCTAGAGCAATAGCTTTCAGACTTTTTTGATCATCCCTTAGTAAGAAATATCAAAAGAAAACTTTTGAAACAATATTTACTCTCCTACATGTGGTACATTCTGATATATTCTATTTCATTAAAAATAATGTTGGTTGAGATTTCACTGCTCATTAATGGGTGGAGACCTCCAGTATGAAAAGCAATGCTCTGTGGTTGAGAGGGGGTTCTGTCTCTGAAGTTCCCAAGTTGATGGAGGCTGTGGAATTGTGTTGCCTGCCCTGATTTGGGAGGGATTTGGGTGAGAATGTGGGGGAAATGGTCACTCTTCCTTTCTAGATTGACTGGATGGTACCTGAGGCCCACAGACAGAACTGTAGGAAGAAAGGCAAGAAGGAGGTAGGTATAAATCCAGGCCCTGTCCTGGGTGTCAGCTGAGGCCTTGGTCCAGCCCTCCATAATGCTCCCATCCCAATGGACCCAGGCAAGGACTCTAACACCATACCCAGAGCTGCGTATAACTGTCCTAACCCTACCTTTCCTTGTACCTGCTGCTTCTGATTCTAACCATCTCTGACCCCTAGGACGAATGTCACAATTTTGTCCAGATTCTCGCCATTGCCAATGCCTCTCACCTCCTCACTTGTGGCACCTTCGCTTTTGATCCGAAGTGCGGGGTTATTGTGAGTGACGGGGCGGGCGGACGGGAGGGGTCTTCTGTCAGCAGCTGTGACAGGGGTCGTGGTTAAGGCAACCCTTGTGCATGATAAACATTGTGGGTGAAGGGTGCCCTCACAGCCTTTGTCCACTGAGGAGGGCTTGAAAGGGAGGGGGAGGGAGGTTGTCTGTAGAAGGTGAGGAATATGAAGTGTGAGGAGGGACGCAGTGGGATGGTGAAGGAAGTGAGGATGCTAGCTGGGCTGAGGGGAGGAACTTCAGAGGCCAGTAATTCAGTTTCCTTGCCCTGTGCCTGCTTTGTCCAGGTAACCTGGGTCCGTTTCTCAAACAGCACTGTCTGTACCTGTGTCTTCCTCCCATGGCATGTAATTGACTTTCACCACTTTCTCCCGCCTCCACTGTCAACCTTTTTCCGTGCGGGCTGTGACTCTGCTCTCACGGCTTCTGAGGTCACTGCCCACTAATGTACTACATGTTGGCCTCATACTCCGGATCTTGCCTTCAAGGTGGGCACTCTGTCAACGATGTTTTCTTCTTAATCCTCTTCATTGCTGCTAAAGCCCTGGGCATCTCCAACTGCAAACCCAGGCAGGCTTGGGACATGGATACCCCTAATAACATGTAGATTGGCCATGGCCTCAAAAGCCCCTGGGGTTGGTGACATCTTAGGAAGGGTTTTAATGCTTTTGACCCTTCGCCTTTTCCCATCAGTTACCTGGTAGTCAAATACTGTTATTCTGGCAGCACACATTTGTGATCAGTCCCTGGAATGTGTCAAAAGCCTCAAATATCCTTCATATTACTGGACACTTTTTATCCCTTTCTGCTAAGGGTAGGAGGGAGTGCAACAGTTCCCTTCCCTGACCATGGGCATTAATAGTAGATCTTGACTTAATCCTTCTGCAGTCTTCAGTGGTCTTTGCCACATGGGTCTACTCAGCACATACCTTGAAACCTCTTTGTTAAACATCATCCTTGTATTTTTGACTTAAGAATGTTCTAATTGTATATATTTGATGCCTTAGTCAGTCCCTCTGAGCTCTCCCTGAGGGAGTTGGGCTTATGTTGAGTTATTTTCATCATGCTGGTGATAGATTCCCTGTTGAGATATGGCTAGTTCCCTCATCCTGGGAAGGTTTCCCAGTTCAGAATGATGTTGACAGTCTCTGTATCCCTTCAGGTAACACTGAGAGTCTAGTTTCCCTGCGATTCTCATGAAGCTCGCAACAGTAGCAGTGGCACAGCCATTGCCATATTTGTCCTTTCCCAGTATATATAGGATCAGGGAGCCCATGGATGTGAATACCGGAGCCATGGTTTACAGATGGTGCAGTCACTTCAAGCTGGTTGCACAGGGCCTTCTGTTCTTCTTTGGCTTTAATGGTTGTTACATAAGTATCTAGACAGAAAATGTTCTGGACACACCTGTCAGGATTGGTGTGACTTGGACCCTTATCCTTTTTTTTTTTTTTTTAAGGAACATCAGCAACCAAGAGTGAAGCTAGGGGCCTGTGGTCTGCACTCCTATGACTTTCAGCTCTTTTTCTGAACCCTCCTGTCCAGCAAGCTCATGAAATGAAGGATCATCCTTTAAGCAAGAGTTGTTTATAGGAAAATATAAGTCACAACTAGCAACTGTGCTAACTCTTCAAGCATCCCAAGACTGCTCTCTAGACTCCTTGAACGCTCTCTTCTGCCTTTACCTGTCTTCTCCTGCTACCTGGCAGGCCGCATCTGCTTGAGCAATTTCTTGCACTATCCTTAGTGCTGAACTTCTCATGTCCCAGGTGGATGACTTTGAGACTGTACAACTATTATCTGAGAGCTTTGACTAGCTGATCCAGCCATAACAACTTGCTCAGAGTTGATTGCTCAGAAGAATGAAGGTTATTACAAAAAGCATAGGACCTGCCAGCTCTCAAAATGTGGAGTGCTGCCCTTCAGTGACAGCTCATTAGACATGGAGGAAAATATTTTAATTTGTTTTGTTGAGAGAGCTCCAGTGATTAACAAAGATAAATTTTAGACTTAAAAGAGCAGCACCAACAACAATGAGAAGAATTGCAATTTAACTGAGTGTCTACTCTGTTCAGGCTTGGTGCGAGATACTTACATTCACAGATGAGATGAATTCTTATCACCATATCATGATATTTATTTATTATGATAGTGATAGCACATCATGATAGTATTTATTTCCAATTTACATGAATGAAACAGAAGTTCCCAAGTTAGGTAAAAGTCAGAGATGATGCTGGCCAAGGCACAGCCAAAGTTCAAACCCAGGGTTTGTCTGGCTCAGCTCCACTACCCTGTCCTTCTAATCCAGCCTGCACCCTAAGAGGAGACCTTAGGTGGCTTCAGTCTTATGTGACATTTGACTTGTTTCATGTAACAGGGACCACCTCCCCTCTATCCCTCACCCCTAATCTTTTAGGAAAGGTCCTTTATATGCCTTGCATTCTTGTTGGCCAAAGTCAAAGGATGGGTTCCAACCCCACAGATTAATGAAAGCCTGCCTACGTAGCTCTGGCTTTCAACTTGAGGGACTTGCCTTCATCCCAGCTGATGCTGATAAGACTGCCGATTGACACGTGATGATGTAATGAAGAATCTCAGCATTCAGATAATGTGGTAGAGTGGTCTTATCCTCTTAGACCCTAATGAAATGTCACTTTGAACATACAGTAATCATAACCTATGTAGTTAATAGGCTCACTTACTCAAAGGCTATAAACCTAGATACTATAATGATGCCATTTGGGAAAACTAGAAGAAGATGAGTTTTTGACATGTTGAGTTTTTAATAGATCATCTTTGTAAGTCCAGCAGTCAAGTGCAAATATGGACTAGAGTTTGGAAGACATCAGGCTTTAGAGAGGGGAATGATTCGCACAGAAAGTCTGGGCAGAAATGTGAAAAATTAATGAAATCTTGAAGGAAATATGTGAAAACGACTAAGGATACATGATTAGAGGCTTAGAAAGAAGAAGAGAACCAAGTAAAGGAGACAGATGACCGATAGGAGGACGGGCTCCAGGAGGTAGAATTTCAAGGGAGTCAAGAAGTAGAATATTTCAAGGAAGGGAGTGAATCAGAAGTATTCAATAGTGCAAAAAGATCAAAGAGAATGAGAGCTGAGAAAAGGCTGATCCTTTTAAAGTCCTTGGTGAAATGTAAGGGTATAGTTTCAGGAATTGTTTTCTAGGAATAGCAGGTGATCCAGGTTTGATTAGAAGTAATAGTTTGGGATCGGAGAAGGCAATGGCACCCCACTCCAATACTCTTGCCTGGAAAATCCTATGGACGGAGGAGCCTGGTAGGCTGCAGTCCATGGGGTCACTAGGAGTCAGACATGACTGAGCAACTTCACTTTCACTTTTCACTTTCATGCATTGGAGAAGGAAATGGCAACCCACTCCAGTGTTCTTGCCTGGAGAACCCCAGGGACGGGGGAGCCTGGTGGGCTGCCGTGTATGGGGTCACACAGAGTCGGACACGACTGAAGTGACTTAGCAGCAGCAGCAGCAGTAGTTTGGGATAAAGGGGCGATGGTGAGCCATTTTTTTTTTTTTTTGTCTTTCTCTGACTCAAGCATTTATCAAGTCAGTGACTAATAGTCTTGGAATATTAATCTGGGGTGGATATGGAGAGTAAATTAGGGCAAGGCTGGGCAGTATGGAGAAAAGGAGGCAATAAGACAGGCCATAGCAGCAGGTAATAACCCCATGTTCAGAGAGCCTAAACATCTTGGTAATCTCTCATTGAACCGTCATCTTCCTCCTCAAGCTGCAATGTGCCCAGTGCCACACAGGGTAGGTGATTGTGCTTCTGTGGGGTCCTCTGTTCCAGAGGGGCTCCCCTGGTGGCTCAGAGGTTAAAGCATCTGCCCACAATGTGGGAGACCTGGGTTCGATCCCTGGGTCGGGAAGATCCCCTGGAGAAGGAAATGGCAACCCACTCCAGTATTCTTGCCTAGAGAATCCCATGGACGGAGGAGCCTGGTGGGCTACAGTCCACGGGGTCATAAGAGTCAGACACGACTGAGTGACTTCACTTTCACTTTCTGTTCCAGAAGATTCTCGACCCAGTATTCGCATGGACAGAAGAGTCTGGCAGATTACAGTCCGTAAGGTCACAAGAGTCAGACATGACCTAGTGACTAAACAAAGCAGCAGTCCCCTTTGAGGGAACATCAGATAACACCTGATTTTAACAGACCTTCTTCAAGCCTCTCTCAATCAAATAAAACCCTGTTTACCAACTGCAGCAAATAAATGAGTAGTCAGAATGGGCCTGTGGTGCACTTAAGCTCAGAGTTGCTACTCCACTACCATCACAGTAATTAGGCTCCAGCCACATCACATGTCCACCCTAGTTTGTGAACTAGGTATATCAGGCTGGCACTTCGTGTCATAACTGATTCCTAACTGGCCACATTTAACTTCCCTGCCAGTCCAGGCTGAAATCACCCGATTTTCATTTTTAGATGTTATCTTATAGCCTATCTTAGTGCTGGATGCTCAGCTAAGGTACTGTCTGACTGACTCTGTGCAACTCTTAGACCTCTTGCCCTTGCCTGAAACCCCCCAACCCAGGTCAGTCTCTGGAATCCCTGGATGAGGAAGACACTTACTCACCAAATCTTCAGGTTCTGACCTGAGCTTCAGGTCTTCATTGATTTTGCAGATTCCCTTCCCTCCTGTCTATCCTTGATTCTGGTTCTGTCTGTTATTTGTTGGGTGGGATTAGGGGAAGGATGGCCCTTCTCTCTAGACCCCTGGGCTTCAGATGGTCCTATATCAACCTGTACTTTCCTTTATCCTTCTTAAGAGCTCCCTCCCTTGGGAGGCCTGCTCTCTTGCCTGGTTCTCCTTATCCTATAGCACATCCTCCAGCCAGTTGTCTGGCAGTTCAGCAGCATTTCAGAGAGACCTACCTTTCAGTCCCTCATTTTCTTCTGGTGCCATCCTAGGCATTCCTTCATTCGAGCATGTGGGTGTCAGGTCCTACGGGAACTGAGGGAAGAGGAATAAACTGATGAAAAGAGGGATGGCAGAGAGACGGAATACAGGAATGGGTGGTGGAATCAGGAATAGCAGACTGGGAATACAGGGCTGGTAGTGGGGGAATGAGAGATGACTGGGAATTGGGTTTTTTCTTCATCTGACCGTCTTTGTAATTCTCACTACGAGCTTCCCCATGACCTCTAAACCAATTGCCCCCTTCTGGTCTGTAGGATGTGTCCAGCTTCCAGCAGGTTGAGAGACTTGAGAGCGGCCGGGGGAAATGTCCTTTTGAGCCAGCTCAGCGGTCAGCAGCTGTGATGGCTGGTGAGTGGGGGGAGACCAGCGCCTGTGACTTCTTGCTATAATCGCCTCCTTCCCCACCCTGCTGTTTGAATTTCCGTGTCCTTTCTTTTCTTTCCTTGGAATGTCTACTATTCCCACATCTCTTTCTAGCTTTTCCTGTTCTTCCCAGAGTGCTTGTATCCTGCTTTTCCCCACAGACTGCCATTCCCCTTGCTTTTCTCTAGAGAATGTGTCTGCTCTTCACAGTAGACTGTGAACGTTTCCTTTGTTATCCTTATTTCTTTTAGTCATTTTTTCCTCCGTAGAAGAGGAATCTACTACAATGCATATTATAATGAGTTTGCAAGAAAGTATAAAGAACATAAGAAATCTTTTAGAACAGCACAGTTCAAAAGAACTTTGTATGATGATGGAATTGTTCTGTATCTTCGCTGTCTAATATGGTAGTAACCGGCTACATGGGCTGTTGAGCCCTTGAAATATGACTAGTGCAACTGAAGGGAAGAATATTAAATTCTATGTAATTGTGATTTAAATGTAAATAGCCATTCATACCTAGTGAATACCATATTAACAGAGTTCTAGAGTATTTCTACTCTGAAAACCACGCTAGTATTTTAGGATATTTCCTTTTAGCCTTTTTATGTCCACACGCATATATACTTATGCGTGTATATTTTGCTGGCCAGTGCTTTGTTGCTCAGAAGAATCAGTAATGACTATTCAATAAATTTCTTCTGTTACTTCCTTTGAACAAGTTATACGTATACAGTTACTCAAGTGTTGAATGGTTCTATCACAGATTATATGGTGAAGTCACTCAGTCGTGTCCGACTCTTTGCAACCCCGTGGACTGCAGCTTACTAGGCTCCTCTGTCTGTGGGATTTTCCAGGCAATAGTCCTGGAGTGGATTGCCATTTCCTTCTCAACCCAGGGATCGAACCTGGGTCTCCCGCATTGGAGACAGACGCTTTACCGTCTGCGCCATTTTCTGGAGAATGACTAATTCTTTGGTAGCCACAAAGTAAACAGTTTGTATGCCACATAGCCTGCATATTAGGTTAGACTGCTCCACATACACTCTGCAAATTCAGTGAGAACACAACCATTTTTCTCATGATAGTTTAAGACAAGCAGGTTAATAGAAATTTTATGAGTGTGTGTATTATGAAACTTTAAAATGTCATGCTGCATGGACATAATTTTGAATATTGTCACGTGACTTTATAGCATAGGCATTTCTATATAATTTTAAAATTTTTTGTGAAGAAAAAATTTTAATGATATTACTTTACTCAACCTGTGAGCATATGCTGATTTAACAATTCCAAATCATTTATATGAACTCATTCTCAAATTAATTTAGTTCACTTCAAAGTTTTTACTATTGTCTATAACACTTGTCTATAATAACACTTTGTCTGTAACACTAAGGGCTTCCCTAGTGGCTCAGATGGTAAAGAATTTGCCTGCAATGCTGGAGACCTGCGTTTGATCCCTGGGTTGGGAAGATCCCCTGGAGGAGGAAGTGGCAACCCACTCCAGGATTCTTGCCTGGAAAATCCCATGGATGGAGGAACCTGGTGGGCTACAGTCCATGGGGTCACAAAGAGTTGACACGACTGAGCGACTAAACCATCACCACTATAATAACACTGTAGTGAACCTTTTTGTACATAAATTTTTGTCCTTATTTTATATCATCTCTTTAAGACTCCTGGAAATAGATTGCTATATTAAAGGGTGTGAATATTTTACAGCCCATTATCTGTTGCTAATTGAGTTTTTAGAAAGGGTATACCAATTTACACCCTAAATCAGCAGTAAATGAGTTTTTTCTCACATAAATTTCACTGTACTGTTTTGTTGTTTTAAACTTCTTTTTTGCTGATTTGAGGCTAAAAATGGCACCTTGCTTTGATTTGTATTTATTTGAATATTAGTGAAGGTAAACATTTTTCATGTTTTAGTACTTACTTTTATTTCTTCTTTGGTCAATCCTCGGCTCATGTTCTTGGGCCAGTTTTCAGGTAAGGTATTAGTATTCCAATCTATATCTTTTCTTTTGTGATTATATATTTTAAGCTAAACCCTTCTTCAGTTAGAGAGCAGGTAAAATTTTCTTCTCAAATTTTTTCCCAAACATTTTAACTCTAATCTATTTGAAGTTTATTTTTCAAATAGCATGAGAAGGGAATCAAAATTGATTTTCTCCAACTAGCTAATCAGTTGACTTTTAGCATCATTCATCATACTGTTTTTTCTTTCTTCACTAAGGTTGCTGAAAACTTGATTATAAAATATCAGACAATTAACATTTTTAACTATGAAAACTATTTATTCAAAATAACAAGCACATTTGCTTGGAGTTTCTGCATTGAGATGGCAATATAACCTTCAAAACTCTGCTGGGTCCCTGGCCTGATGGCTAGTGTATGGGATAGAGCAGGAAGGAGTTGTATTATTTGTTTTTTTTTGTTTAAATTAGTTTTTATTGAAGTATAGTTGATTTACAGTATTGTGCTAGTTTCTACTGTACAGTGAAATGAATCAACCATAGACATGTATCTGCTCCCTTTTGGACTCCCTTTCCCATTCAGGTCACCACAGTGCATTAAGCAGAGTTCCTTCTGCTATATAATATGTTCTCATTAGTTATCGATTTTATATGTATTGTCAATAGTGTGGACAATTCACATTTTAATTTAAATATTGCACAGTATTTTACGAATAGCAAAAATTGGGTGTAAGATCTAGCATTAAGCTTTTTTCTTATGCATGACTTTATAAGAAAAGTCTTAAAAGCTATATACAAATTAAGTATTTCCCTCTGAAGTGCTGTATAGCGCTATGATGCAATTTTCTCTTGGTCTGACATATGCCGATACTTAGCTGGGGCTTTTAATGCTGATCTATTGTGCCCTACTCTCTCTCTGCTTTGAAAATATTAAATAGCAGATAGAAGACAATGGCAACATTATTTAAGAATTAGAACCCAAATTCCCAGTTAGGAGTCATACAAATGTCTTTAAGGATAATAGAGGTATTTTGAAAGAAAAGTAAAAGCTCTTAGTAATGAAAATATTAGACTATGGTGGCAGGAGTGTTTCTTATTTTAAATTGTAAAAATTGCAACATGCATTGTGGGAAATTGGGAAAATACAGAAATGTATAAAGAAGAANATTGTATACTGAGCATTTTATCACCGTAGAATTTGTTTAATTATTCAAAATTTGATTTTTTTAGTGATTTCATACTTTTTCATCCTATGAATATAGTATAATTATTTATTTCCATATAATTATACATTCAGATTTTAAAATATTGCTTCTATAAATAATGCTGCATAAGGAATCCTTTTATATAAATTTTTATGTAAATCCTTTACATGAATCTAATTAGTTACATGGCTTCCCAGGTGGCTCAGTGGTAAAGAACCCACCTGTTCATGCAGGAGACACAAGTTCGATTCCTGAGTCAGGAAGATCTCCTGGAGAAGGAAATGGCAACCCACTCCAGTATACTTCCCTGGGAAATCCCATGGACAGAGGAGCTTGGTGGATACAATCTATGGGGTCACAGAAGAGTCGGACATGACTTGGCAACTAAACAACAGCAGTTAATTACATTAGTCAATCCAAAAAGTAGGATTGCTGGGCCAAAGGATATAAAAAATTTTTATAGTACTTGATGGATTTGGCCACATTTGCTCTTCAGTTAGTCCTACCAGCAGTGATGAGAGGGTCTGTTTCATCACACGCTGTTAGCTATAACCAAAAATAGTTAATAAACATAAAACAGTGACTTTCTCCAGAGTCCAATTTGATGTTTTTGATTAGCATTTGTATTAGCTCACAGGAGCTTTTCATGTGTTTATTGGTACTTGTATTTCTTTAGGAAAAAGTCTCAGAAATCTTATCTTCAAATTTGACATTTATCTGCACTGCACTGAGATAAAATTAAAAAAACACCTCAATGTCTCTATTTGCACTATTCCAATTTGGAAAAATGCAAATATTTTGACAGTAATGTTCACGTTAGCCTAAGATCATCAGCAATTCCTTCTCAGTCTTCTTTGCAGGGTCTGTCTTCTGTTCATCCTTTAAATGTTGGGGTTCCCAAGATCCTCTTCTCTTGTATTCTTTGTGATTGTGATCTCAGCCAGCCCGTTGGATTCTGTTTACACCACATTCTGATGCCTCCCGTATCCTCTCTGGAGCTGCAGACCACACATCCCGCTAACTTCCAGACAGCTCCACTTAGATGTCCCACAGGAATCTCAGAATCAGCATGTCCCAAACCGAGCTCATCGTCTTCACTCACCTCCCCCAAACCTTCTCCACCAGTGTCCCCTTCCATGAGTGCACTCGTGCCATCACGCACCAAGGTACCTACACTGGAGAAGGTGATTTGTCATCTTCAGCCCTCCTGGTCACATCCGGTAATAAACAGGGCTCTTACGAAGAAGGGCAGAAGGGAGCTTTTGTTTTCTCTTGGGAACCCATCTACTGTTTTTCTTCTTTCCTTTTGGTCTCATTGCATCTTTTGATTACTGCATCAGTCAAGGAGCCCTGTTTGTGTTCCAGATATACTGGGCGCTGCCTGCATTTTGCGGTGAAGCTTATCTCTTAAATCCATGAGTGTGTGTACCCTGAGACTAGCATTCACACACCAAAATAAGATAGAGAAATCCTGTATGGCCAGCAGAGGAAAAGGTAGGGTAAAAACTGCATCTCCAATGATCTATAATTATGTCCTGATAATAGACTTAAAAAAAAAGTATCCAGCTAGCATAATCCTTAGATAAGGGAATAGAGAATATTAGGTCAATAGCAGTCTATCCTGGGCTTCCCAGGTTGTGCTAGTGGTAAAGAACTCACCTGCCAATGCAGGATACTCAAGGGATGCCGGTTCAGTCCCTGGGTTGGGAAGATCCCCTGGAGGAGGGCATGGCAACCCACTCCAGTATTCTTGCCTGGAGAATCCCATGGACAGAGGAACTTGTCAGGCTACAGTCCATAGGGTTGCACAGAGTCGGACATGATTGAAGCCACTAAGTACACACGTGCGTGTGCGCACACACACACACACACCAGCTGTCTACCTTGCAAAGCTCTGACCATGAGAAGAAAAGAGAGAGGAAGAAGGCAGGACAGGATATGTTGAAAGCCCTCTTTTTAAAGCCAATGAGTGATAATTCTTACTATAAACCTTCTTTAAAAGTGGGCATTTTGATACCAGAGTTAAAATTTGAACGCCTTGAGGGTATAGTGAAATATTCACTGTCATGGCTTGAATCCTAGTCTGTCGGTGTTGAGTTATTAACATATCTGGGAGGTCTGTGTTCACAGACTTTACCTCTGAGTAAGTAGAGACCTATTTGTGCACATAATTGTCACCTTTCTTTGGCTGTGATTCTTCATTTTTGTGGTTTTCAATCTTTTTTTACTCATATTTCCAAAATGACAGTATCTTAATTTGGGGGGAGGTTAATAAAAATAAAAGATGCTAACTACAAAAAACATTCAGTGAATACAAAAGAATAGAGAGGAGAAAACAAAAAATTATTTGTTATTTCATTAGTCAGAAACAAGCATCAGTAACACTGTACAGTTGTAACTCCTTCAATCTTTCCTGCAACTAAAGATATATATATATATATATATTTTTAATAGGGTTGAATTACACCTGGTATTTTTTTCTAACTACCTTATTCACTGAATTCAGCACTTTGGGCATCACGCTCTGTGACATATCATCTTTTGCCAATATAATAGATGTATATTTTCATGTTTAATAGCTTGATCTGGTCAGCAATGATTTCCCAAACAATTTCTCAGGGATATTTTATTGTATGGACAGTACAACAGAATATTTGAAATGGGAAATTCAGGGCATGTGATCCTGTGGACTCCTGCCCCCGTGACTGCGAAGGCTGCTCTTCCTTTTCCTCTGCGTGTGTGTGACATTTGTGTTGTAGACCCCTCAGTATTCTTAGAACACCTGAAGCCCTGCTGCACCCTCCCAAAGTGCCTGACGCCTCCTGCGGTCCCTCTGTGGCCTCTGCTCTTCCACCCTGAGTGAACGTGCTCTTCCGCAGCTCTAGGCTCCAGAGTGGCTGGCTGCCCCCCTGATCCCTTAGAAAGGCTTGGGACTTTACCTCTGTCCACCATTGGGTCCTCGCATGGCTGTCTGTGGTCTTTTAATGTTTCCACAATATTTTCGACTGTTCTCCCTCAAATACATCGTTATGCTTCCAAAATATTTATAGCTATCTCTGTGACCACATCGCCCCCATTCTCAGGGTATCCATGACACAGCTTCTGTCAGAATTTTGGTTTTAAAGTGTTTTGTATATAATGCTTTTAGAAAAATTTTCATTCCAATTCTGGCTTCTGTATCAACTTCTCCCCCACCCCTATCCCCCCCCAACCCTGGAACTACTGAAGATTTTTTTATTTGCTGCTCCTTAGCTGCCAGAAGCTATGCCCCAAATCTTATTTTCTCCCTTCTAAAACACTCTGGAAGGAAACTGGGTGCCATTTTATAGTTGTGGCCTCCTGCCTTAGGGCAATAAAGCAAGCGTATGGCCCTCCCAGGTTCGCAAGCTGCCGCACCTGATGCATGGTGAGTGCCAGCCGTGCGCCAGGCCCCACCTGGGTTTCTCTGTTTATCTCATTCAACCTTTAGCACTGCTCTGAGTAGGACTTCCCTGGTGGCTCAGATGGTAAAGAATCAGCCCGCAGTGCAGGAGACCCGGGTTCTAACCCTGGGTCAGGAAGATCCCCTGGAGAGGGGAATGGCAACCCACTCCAGTATTCTTGCCTGGAGAATTCCACAGACAGAGGAGCCTGGTGGGCTACAGTCCATGGGATCGCAAAGAATTGGACACAATTGAGCAACGAACACTATTTTTACTTTGTCTTACTGCTCTGTGTGGAAGGTGGTATTATCCATATTCTACATTTGAGGAACCTGAGGCTTAGGAAGGGTAATTTGCCTAAGATCATACTACTAATAAGTATTCAGAGTTCAGACCCAACCCTTCCTGACTCTAAAATGCTTGGATTCCTTTCACAAGCTTGAGTGATAGTGTAGTCTCCCCTCCCACCTCCTGACCCCCCACCTTTTTTTTTTTGCCCTGCATCAAGTGTTTTTAAGTTTAGTGGTTATCATTTCAGTGCCTGAGACATGCAGCTTCACAGGAGCATCTGTGAGCCCGGGATGCAGTGCTTCCCTCGAGGTGGCCCTGCCCTCTGCTGCCTCCCTCAGCGTGCAGGACCCCGTGGCTCTTGCTGGGGTTTCTGGATACCGGCCTCCAGCACTCCAGCCTTGCTTGCTTCTCTAGCCTCCTTGACATGATCTTCTCAACTGCTCTCAAGTGGCAGTGCCCCAGGGTTTTCTTCTCCCATTTTTCCCCTGGCTTTTAGGTTCACATAGTGACCTAAACATGACTCCCAGGTTGCCTGACTCTGGCCCTGTTGTCCACACCCTTCTGTTCGATGGCCTTCCAGTGGCTCCAACCAGATGTCCCGAAGGCGTTTCAGCCTTAGCGCATCCAAAAACTGAAATCGCCTCCTCTCAGGCCACCTCGTTTATGAGCCTTCCGTCATATCTTCGCTTGGTTCATAATGTCACCATCTCCTATTGTCCATCTTATAGGTGGAAACCTTAGAGACATTGTCTCACTACATTCTTTCATATCTCATACTCGATTTTCAAATTTTGTTAATGGGCTGTAACCTCAGAAATATCTCCCAAACCAACCTCTTTCTTTCCTCTGCTGTGCCGTAGTCCCCCTTCATTCTTTCCAGGACTGTATGAAGGTCCTTTTTAAAAACTAATTAATTATTTAATGGCTGCTCTGGGTTTCCCTTGCTGTGCGCAGACATGAGTTGTGCTGACTTTAGTGGCAGCAAGTGGCGGTATGCGGAATCTTTCCAGTCCAGGGGTAGCATTGGCAGGCAGATGCTTAACCACTGGACCACCAGGGAAGTCCTCAGTTAATTTTTATTGGAGTGTAGTTGCTTTACAATTTTGTATTAGTTTCTACTGTGAGAAGGCCCTTTTAATTAGCATTGTCTTCCTAAAAAACAAAACGAATTATATCACTTCTCCTCAAGAAAATCTCTGTGGTTTTGCCTTCACCTTTAGGATAAAGTCCACATTTTCCTGGTGATACAGAGAAGATTCATCACAGCTGAGTGCCTATCACTGCACCTCTAGCAATCTCTGCTTACTTGCCCTGTGCCCTGTGGGAGCTTCAGCCACAGGGAGTGCCCATATCCCCAAACATGGCTCCCCCCCTTCCCCACTTGCCTGTCTTCTCCCTGAAGTCCTTCTGCCTGGCAAATTGCTCATTCTTCAGAGCCAGCTCAGACATGACCTCTGAGATGCTATTCTCCTAGTTAGATGTGGCTGGGTCCTCCTCTGTGCTCCCCAGCACATCTAGGAGTCCACGCCTGCTGGTATCTGGTTACATTTGTCTTCTAAATTCAGCTGGGAATTCTTGGGGGAGCAGTGATGTTCTAAGCACCCAGCGCAGTGCCTCCCATGTAGTAGGTGGTGAAGGAATGCTTCTCTGTTCTCTGCAGAGTCCCTGTAATACTCAAAACTCCAGTAGGGGGTTTGTAACCTTCTTTCATCCCCTAAGTCGTTTTCTCCACTCTTGTCCGAGCCTTTGGCGGTGTTGATCAGAGTGGCTATAGTTCTTATATTCAGCCCACAGAGCTGCACCTTCCATTTCTTCCCAGAATGCCTGTGATATCTCACTTCTCCAGTCCCCACCATCGCTAGGGCACCTCTGCTCTGCCACTGAACCAGGAGGGAGGACCTGATTCCTCGTCTCTTCCTGTGGCTGGCTGTGAAACATCCAGAAACCCCTTGGGTTGGTGTTTTTCAAAGTGAGGTCTTGAGTCGCCCACACCATAGTAACTCGGCTTGTTTGAAATGTAGTTCTTGGGCCAACCCCCGACTCTACCGAGTGAGTGAGACTTGTGGGCCCCAGGTTTAGGAACCTGCATTTTGATCAGTTCCCTAAGTGATGCTAGTATACCCTAAAGCTGTGATTTGTTCCAGGGCAGCGTACGCCACTGATGCTCAGAAAGAACACTAGTTCCTTTAGACATTCACCATAGTGGGAGAGCTCAGCAAGATGGGAATGTGCTGCAGAGCAGACCTCTTCCTGGAAAGTTATCATGTAATTAGCATATTGTAGAACAGACAGCAAGAAACAGACCAACAACAAATCTTGATTTCCACAGGGATAGCTTTTATTCTTCTTTCTTATACATGAACATTCCAGCATTTTCCCCTTAACCCTGGTTCCTGTTACTGCCCTGGAACACTTTGTTTCTGTTTAAGTGAGATAATGCCCGCTGTGCTTAGCAGTGCCTGGCAGGCACACGGGTGCTCAGCCCTTGAGGGTTCTTGCCCCCGCTTTTATTCCCTCCTCTGCCCCTGTGACCCTTTCTGCAGGCTCCCTCAGTGAGTCTGACAGCCCGTCTTCTCGCTGTCACCCTGCAGGGGGCGCCCTATACGCTGCCACTGTGAAGAACTACCTGGGGACGGAGCCGATCATCTCTCGGGCTGTGGGTCGCGCTGAGGACTGGGTCCGGACAGAGACCTTGCCATCCTGGCTTAACGGTGGGCAGAGGGGGGCTGCTCCGGGGACAGAGTCGGGGGAGGCTGGGCGGCCCCAGGCTATGAACGTGGGATCTGAAGCCGCCGGTGTCCCCAGCCCCAGCCTTTGTTGCAGCCGTGGCCTTGAGCCCAGCCGAGTGGGGGGATGAAGATGGAGACGATGAGATCTACTTCTTCTTTACGGAGATTTCCCGAGCATTTGATTCCTACGAACGCGTTAAAGTCCCGAGGGTGGCTCGTGTGTGTGCGGTGAGCCCCTGGTCCCAGCTGCCTGCCTTGTTTTCTGCTCTGCTTGTCCGCCTGTCTTTTCCTCTGGCCTCTGCCTTTGTGTCCCTCTTCCATCTCCTTTTCTGCTGGGCCTTAACTACTTTCCTGGCAGGTTGAGGAATGTGAGAGAAAGGGCTCTGGCCTCTTTTACCCCGTTATTACCCCGTGTGACACTGCAGTGTAGAGGTTAAAGGCAGGAACTGTTGACAAACAGACCTGGGTTCCAGTCCTTGCTACACTGCTTACTGCCTGTGTAACTCTGGGCAGGAATAGGTACTGTTCTGAGGACTAAAGGAAGCAACTTATGTGGAGCACATAGTGCAGTACTTTACAGGTGTGCAATAAACGTGGTCACGCTCATTATTGTGACCATGCCTGCACCATATCACATTGTCCTCTGCAGTTACTCTCTCTCTGTCCTCGCATTTCTATGCATCTGTCTCCTTGACTGTGTCTGGAGGGAGTGTGTATTGGCCTCCACGGTCCTTCCCTAACGTTCATCTTCTAAAGAGAACTTCCCACGTGCTTGTCATCCCAGGGCGATCTTGGGGGCCGGAAGACCCTCCAGCAGAGATGGACGACCTTTCTAAAGGCTGACCTGCTGTGTCCAGGGCCTGAGCACGGCCGGGCCTCCAGTGTCCTGCAGGACGTGGCCATTCTTCGACCTGAGAGTGGAGCAGGGACCCCTGTCTTTTACGGCATCTTTTCCTCCCAGTGGTGAGGGGCTCCTGATCTGGAGAGTTACGAGGTGGAAGATACCTGGGATTGGTTCAGTGTCAGTGTGGTCCCCTCCAGAGTGGGGTGGATTCTCCCGAGAACCCTGCTCCCTCTGCAGGGCAGGCTACACAGCTCCCTGTGTGTTTCTCATGGGTCATCTCATTTGACGGGGGCTGAGTTGCCTCCCCCGAGTTCCTGCCAAATATCTGGCTCCAATCTGTGACTCTTCCAGGGAAGGGGCTACCATCTCTGCTGTCTGTTCCTTCCGACCCCAAGATATTCGGACTGTGCTGAATGGTCCCTTCAGAGAGCTGAAACATGACTGCAACCGGGGACTGCCTGTCATGGACAATGACGTACCCCAGCCCAGGCCTGGAGAGGTGAGGGGGCTGGGGCAGTGAAGAACTGAATTGCCCCACTAGGACAAGAGTCCAGCTAAGCATCACGGACACTTTCTGGCCCCCGCGAAGCTTCGTCACGCATTCTGTGCTTCCTCTAGTGCGTCACCAACAACATGAAGTTCCAGCAGTTTGGCTCATCACTCTTCCTGCCTGACCGTGTGCTCACCTTCATCCGGGACCACCCACTCATGGACAGGCCAGTGTTTCCAGCTGATGGCCGCCCCCTCCTGGTCACGACCGATACAGCCTATCTCAGAGTTGTGGCCCACAGGGTGCCCAGCCTCTCAGGGAAAGAGTATGATGTGCTCTATCTGGGGACAGGTATGTTTAATAGCCAAGCAAGTTGCCCATCCAGTGCACACAGGCTGTGGCCAGAGACGGTCCCCTGCATACAGGTAATCGGGGTCCCAGGCACAGGTACAGTTATGTTATGATGTCTCGCCCCTTGCCTGCTTCCTAGAGGACGGACACCTCCACCGAGCAGTGCAGATTGGAGCCCAGCTCAGTGTCCTTGAGGATCTGGCCTTATTCCCAGAGCCCCAGCCTGTTGAGAATATGAAGTTATACCAAGTGAGTTGTAGATTTTGGCAGGTCTGGTGTCTCTGAACTCAGAGACAGCTGGTGACCCTAAGGTCTGGGAGAGCTAGCATGTTCCTCTTGCTCATCCCCTTTCTGTAGAACTGGCTCCTGGTTGGCTCCCGCACCGAGGTGACACAAGTGAATACAGCCAACTGCGGCCGTCTGCAGAGCTGCCCAGAGTGCATTTTGGCCCGAGACCCTGCCTGTGCCTGGAGCATTCGGCTAGCTGCGTGTGTGGCCCACCCTGGAGAGCATGGAGGGTGAGTGTGGCTATTACATTGCTTGGTGTCCCAGCTCTGGCCCAGCCATCCATCTGAGTCTATTTCTCATGGGTTAATGTTGCCCTGTGTGTGTGTGTGTGTGTGTGTGTGTGTGTGTGTGGTTTGTGTGCTCGTATCACTTGTGTGTCCATCTGTCAGCCCATACTAACTCATCTGTCTGTCCTCATCCCTGCTGGACCTGCCCTGACGGTGGTTGACTTGCATGTTGCCATTTGCTTCTCAGTTTTCATTTTACAAGTGCTCTTAGAAGTGGCTTCACTCCCTCTTTCCTTCCTTGAAAAATGTTATCTTGTTGCCTTCTATGATTCTTCATTCTCCTTTTCCTTCCTACCTCTTTTACCTGTCTAGATGTCTCTCTTACTGGTTCTTTTTCCAGCTAGTTTCTGAATGCTAATAGTCCCCTGGGTTTAGTCCTTCTCTTTACACTTTTATGCACTTGCAAGGTGATTTCATTCCCATTATATTCAGTACTGAGCACTGGTGACAACCACAGGTGTGCCTTTAGCTGAGCTGTTTTATGAAATAGACAGTCATCTCACTGATCCTAACAGGATTTTGATTAATTGTGATAGAAAAGAAGCTTTTCTCTTAACAGAAAAATCTTTTGCCAGAGATTTCCAGAGAAATCTTGGGTTTGTGGACAACCAGCTGTACTTCTTGGAAGGCTCCTGTGTTTCTTTTAAAGTACCCTACCAAATGTCTTTCTGACAGACCTAGTGCAGACTTAATTCTCTATTGACTACTAAAAATATTTGCAGAATTTGTAGAAAATGTCACGCATCTAAAAGGTATTGAGGATAAGTTTAGGGATGAAGAGAATGTTGGCTGATAATTCTAGAAGTGATTTATGAGATGACAGGAGGTGCGATTGGCAAGTGAATGTTCAGTGGTACTGAGGAGGGTAGAGGGGATGTTGACACTGGATTTATCAAGTGTTTTCTTCTTTATAGGCTGGTTCAAGACGTAGAGTCAGCGGATGTCTCTTCTTTGTGTCCTGAAGAGCCTGGAGGTCTGTATGGTTTAGGGAAATATGGGTGGAGTGGCTGGAAGGGCCTTGAAAGTAGTCCTTTTTGGACCTACTTGAAAACTTGTTTCCTGGAAGATATGGCAGCCTTACTGTCTTTGGGAATCCACTTTTTGGCTTTGTCCCCCAAGGTCCCTTCTCGTATCACCCACATTTCTGTCACCCCAAACCTATAGCTTCACCATCGTTTGCACCTTTGCTTTCTCTCCAGAACACCCAGTGGTGTTTGAAGTTCCTGTGGCTGCAGCTGCACACGTGGTCTTGCCGTGTTCCCCGAGCTCAGCCTGGGCGTCCTGTGTGTGGCGCCAGCCCAGCGGCGTGACTGCACTCCCCCGCCGGCAGGAGGGGCTAGAGGTGGTGATATCCCCGGGAGCCATGGGTGCTTATGCCTGTGAGTGTCGGGAGGGTGGGGCAGCCCGCGTGGTGGCTGCTTACAGCTTGGTGTGGAGCACCCCGCGGGGCCCCTTGAGCCAGGCTCACACCATAGGGGCTGGGCTAGCAGGCTTCTTCCTGGGAGTTCTTGCAGCATCCCTGACTCTCCTCCTGATTGGCCGGCATCAGCAGCGGCAGCGACAAAGGGAACTTCTGGCTAGAGACAAGGTGGGCTTGGACCTGGGGGTCCCACCGTCTGGCACCACAAGCTACAGCCAGGATCCTCCCTCTCCCTCTCCCGAAGATGAGCGGCTGCCCCTGGCCCTGGCCAAGAGGGGCAGTGGCTTTGGTGGTTTCCCTCCACCCTTTCTGCTTGATCCCTGCCCAAGCCCAGCCCACATTCGGCTAACTGGGGCTCCTCTAGCCACCTGTGATGAGACATCCATCTAGGGCGGGGCAAATAACCACCAGCACAGAGACATCCATCTAGGGCCGGGCAAATAAGCACCAGTGCATGAGTGGCCCCTGGATGGAATGACCACTGGGATGCTGGGGGTCAGTGGGCCTGGAGCGTCACCATGGCCTCTGAGTTTTCTTTGTCCTTTGAATGGTCACTTCGACTTCTCTGTCTGCTCTCTCTGGGCCTGGACGGGTTCAGGGCCAGGCCTTTTTCTGATTCCCCTGAGAGATCAGAAATGCTGTTGCAGTGAATCAGGACTTTTCCTGCACTTGCCCGCTCAACCCTTGTGACGCCTTCAGCCCACTCTCTTGGGCTTGTTAGTTTGGCGCTTTGGCCCAGGACATCGCTGTTGCTTTTGGGTTGGGCCCTGGCCAGAAGGAGGAACCGTGGAAGTGTTTGGGGGCTCATGTGCCCTGACTCCTTTTGCTGATTCTTGAAATTTATGTGATTCTCTGTGGGGAATGCATGCTCCCCAAACTGCAACACGCAATCTCTGTCCTGAGAGCTACCCCATCCCAGTTTTCCTTCTTCTGTGAAAGAGCATGTGTAAATACATGGGTGTTCATAGATTACCTGGCCACACGTGCATGGATGACTGGCTTGATGCTCAGGTGTATTCATGGGGTGTTGAGAGGGTCAGGTTGGAGTAAGGGCAATGCCTACAGGACTTTAGACCCTGTAGCCAGTGAGGGAATGGCTCTCCTTTCTGAAAAGAGAAAACCACTGCCCTGTCTCCATCACCTCTCACAGCCCTTCTGCTGAGTAGACAAAAACCCCGGAAGTGATCTTCTGGGTGGAATAGTGCATATGACCCTATCTCTCTCTCTGTTTTTGCCTCCTGGCTGCCACCACTGCCAAGCACAGCTACTCTTTCTCTGGCTAGAACCCTCTCCTTGATTTCTGTTAAAACTTCACAACATTCTAAATATCAGGGGATAGCAAAATGGGAACAGTCATGGTAAATACAAGCTGCTCAAAGATAGGTTTGTTTCGGTGACTTTACTCATGACATCCTTGCTGTAAAGCAGGATTTCACCTGAGATTCACGGCCTCCCTAAAACCGTATGCAAGATGCTGTCTGTACACGTGTGTCTGTATTTTTCTCGGGGGCGGGGGGGCAGGGGTTATGACTCTCACCAGATTCTCAAGCCTTAACAAACGTAAAGGACCACTACCTGAAAGTTAACATGTGTTGGCCAAGCTGAAGCAGTGCCAAGCAGGGGCAGCTCTTCTTGCCCTGCCATACTTGCCCTGGGGCTAGCCTCTGGACTGGCAGCTGCCGGATACCTTCTTGTTGCTCCATTTCTTGGAAGGTGGGCCCTGTGCCTATTTGAAGACACGTCAACTCTCACCGAATATAAAGACCTCCTCTTGCTTCACAACTCTCAGGAGCTCTAGGCTTCTCCTGCTCTGTTCCAGTCTTGGCCTGTGAATGTGCCTCATTCATCCCTGGTGAGGGACACCCCTGAACTCTCATAAATGGTCCAGCCTTTCCCAGTTGAGGTTTTCAGCTCTACTTTCCTTGACAGCAGCCCGTGAACTACTCAAGAGTCCCCTTGGGTTGTGATTATCGGTGGCTTTGTCGTAAATAAGTGTGTGATCTTCAGCAAGTAATCTAACCTTGGAACAATGGTTTACTCATCTGTAAAGTGGGGATAATAATACCTACCTCAGGGCTGCTGCAAGGATTAAATGAGAGAACATGTAAACAATAAAGCACTATCTATACCAGTAGTGGTTGTTTTTGTAGAAACTGGCTTATTATGCCATAATCACACAGTTTAACCATCTGATAACCATGGCACATGCAGTCACTTTAAGCCACATTTGGTTGGAGAAGAGTCATTGCCACACATAAACATCCTGTCCTGGGTCATCTCTGCAGATCTTAGCTGCCAGTGTCTAGGTTTTGGGAGCAGGGCCTGTCATTGTTATACTCTTCAGATGCATCTGACCTTGGTGACCTTATTAATCTTTGTGGGAATGGAGGAGGGCTCTGTATTTGGTTTATCCTCACTCACTGTACTCTCTTGAGGTTATGAGTTAGTTTTATTTTGAGGAAGGAAGGGAATGGGAGATTTCAGAGGGCCCTGGAATCTCTGGGAAAAGGGGAGAACAGTTTCACAAGGAGGGAGGGCCAGATCACAGTGGATTTGGGGCATTTGGTCTTTGGATAGTGGCTCTGGTTGGAGGAAAATGAGAAGTGAAATGTAGGAAAACTGAGGAAAGTTGCAAATAGGCATGAATGGAGGGGAGCCACATCTTCAGCTGTGGAAGGTGAAGCCCCAAGATTGAGTGATAGGATAGAAATGTGAAACCTGTTCCCAGCGAAATAGTGTGAATAACTGTTGCATTATCTTTAGACTGCAGGGTTGTGGGGTTGGAAAGAATCCAGTGATAAGGGAGGTAAAGAAGTGTGTAGGGTTCCTGCGGGTAGAACTGTGAGGATTCTGGCTACCAGAGACCTGACTGGCTTTTGCCCATAAAAGCAGCCAGGGAGAGGGTTGGGGATGAGGTTTGTTTTGGTGTTTACCTCCAGACTCTAAAGATCATCCATTTTCTGGCCCTCACTCTTAAATTCCCCTCTGTTTTTGGTCCAAACATTGTGACTCTTAGCTTGTCAACCCTAACCAGTGGTCTGCTACTATCCACGTGACCTTACTGAAAGTAGAGCCAGAAAGAGATGCTCACAGTTGACTGTCACGAGCCAAGTGAATTCTAGCATACTTGTCATGAGCCAAGTGAATTCCAGAATGTTGGCCCTAACCCAACAGGAGGCAGACTCATCTTTTCCTGGAAGTCTCCTGATTCCCTACCTTTCCCCAGTAGCCCCACAAGTGATGGGAGGAGGGGGTTCCTTTAGGTATCTGCTGGCCCTTGTCCCTCCTGGCTACTGTGCCCCTGTCAGAGGGGGCAGTCATGGCTACAACAGACTGTTCCTGGTCAATGGCACAGAGCTTCTGTCTCAAGGGTGTGGGGATTGGACTTGCCTTTTTTGTTTGTAGTAGAGCCAGGGTTGGAATTTTTAAAGATCAGTTTTCACCAAATGGAGGAAAAACTAGCAATGAAAGCAGTGAGAATTGTTTATGCAGTTTAAAATTCTTGCTAGTAGAGTCCAGGCACAGACCTCTTTGTGATATGGCAATTTGTGTGGCCAGTAGACAGAAGATGTGGTCCTAGGTGAGGTGAAGTGCAACTGGATTGATGTAAGCACCAGATTTGGGTTAGGGTGTGGAGGGGCAAGCAACAGAGAGAATGACCTGGCTCCCTGTGGATGTTAGGTGGAGTCAGGGGTATTTGGAAGAGCCCAGATGAGGGGTCAGTTTCAGAGAACTGCTTCTGGGTCCTGGGGAGAAATAAATGCAAGCCAGGAACTGTCTTCCTCTCTTTTTCCTTGGGTTCCCAGCCCATGAGATTGGGTTTTCCCTAGACACACTGAGCCTAGGATTTCGGGCTGCAAATGAATCCAGAGCTTCCCACTGGTGTGAATGGCACCTTTCTCACGGACTTCAAGGCGTGGCAACGCTGAACCACAGGCTGAAGGAGTTTATCACCTGCAGCTGGACCCATGGTTGAGGCAGGAGGAGTCAGCATCTGACGCCGGATCCAAAGACCAACATCGCAACTTCAGTTTCAAGCAAGTCTTTTGGGTTGAGGAGGCTGGGAATACAGTCCACTTGGGGCTGAGGTTCACTCCAGGGACTCTCTGAAGGTTACGTGTTGAGGAAGCTGATCAGACCTCTCTAATCAGAAGCTGAGGAAGAGAACTCCTAGGATAAGCTCAGGCTTCAGGCCTTTGCCAGCAAGACCCATATCTGTAAGGAAAGGTTCTAAGTCCTCTGGAATTCTCCCCTGCCCAAGAGGGCAAAGACTTGGCACACGCTTCAGTACTCTCCTTTCGAGATACATTTAATTGTGTGTGGTAGGTAAGCTATTCCTTTCCTAGAAGAAGTGAGGCAGCAGAAGAGAGGTGAAGATGGAGTTGGCTGTTTTTTCCTTTCAGTGATATAGAACTGTGTCCCGTTTCCATGCAGCTTCTCCAGGAGAGATTCCTGCTCTGGTACGATAGAAGTTATGGATGCTGGAGGCAGTCATGGCCTTGAGGTTTACGGGCAGGTGTCCCCATGCTTTGGTGTGGAAGGATGGAACTGCCCATCTTTTGTGTGAGGTTGGATGATGAGCATATCAGCAGCAATCATGGAACCAAAGACTCTTCTTTGCTTTGGTGGGAGCCACAAAAGTACCCTGAATTCATGTTCAGTTCTAGGGAGAAGGGTAACCATCTGCAAATGGCTGAGATAGAATATTTTGCCCACGAAGTGACTGGGAGTTCAGAACCAGGTTAATCAGACTTATAGAGATAATAGTTTCGTACCTATGAGTTTGTGGAGAAACATCCACACACCTTATAACTAACACCAGCGTATCTGAAACTATCTGAGTCTAGAACGCCTGCATTATGAACTGACCTATAGATGGAGAGAGCAGAACTGACTGTAGACACAGTAGAATGGAGAGACTACTAGCTGTCTGAAATGAAGGAGGGGCTTCTTCCAACCCTTTGCAGGGGTCAGTCCCCCCAGTGCAGCTCATCTGCATGCATATCCACCAAATTAAAATTTTTTTAATCAGACTCAAAACTGATCACCTCTCACATTTACTGGATTTTGGCAGTTTGTCTGTGGTTTCATCATAATACTATAGCTCACTGTGTTGTGATCACTTTGTAATTCCCAGGTAAACATTTTTAGAAGGGAACGTGAACCTGTTCCTAGTTGACAAACTAAGTTGTACATATGCTACCACTGCAAAGTTTTATGACAAAGCTGTCCTTAGGAGCTTTATTAGATAAGTTCTTATTCTTTTGGTTATTTATTGCTGTACTACTCAGGACAGGCTCTGCTATGATGTAATAATATGCAACCCCATATTCTTAGTGGTTTGAAATGACATGTTTCTTACACGACTTAGAAAGGAAGGAAGTTCTGATATATGCTACAACATGGATGGACCTTGAGGACATTATATGATAAGTGAAATAAACCAATCACAAAAATGCTGTATGATTTCACTTATATGAGGTACTTAGAGTAATCAGATTCATAGAGACAGCAAGTAGAATGCTGGTGTCCACAATGAAGGAAACAATAAGCAAGGTGAAGACAGCCCTCAGAATGAGAGAAAATAACAGTAAATGAAAAAACTGACAAAGAATTACTCTCCAAAATATATAAGCAGCTCATGCAGCTCAATAGCAGAAAAGTGAAAAACTCAATCAAAAAGTGGGCAAAAGACCTAAACAGACATTTCTCCAATAAAGACATCCAGATGGCTAATAAACACATGAAAAGATGCTCAACATCACTCATTATTAGAGAAATGCCAATCAAAACCACAGTGAGGCATCATCTCACATGGTTAGAATGTCTACCATCAAAAAGTCTACAAATAATAAATGCTGGAGAGGGTATGGAAAAAGGGAACACTCTTATACCGTTGGTAGAGTGTAAATTGGTACTGCCACTATGGAGAACAGTGTGAAGATTCCTTAAAGTCCTGGGGATAGGACTGCCATATGACCCAACAATTCCACTGCTGGGCATATACCTTGAGCAAATCAGAACTGAAAGAGACACATGTACCCAGTGTTTATTTGCAGCACTGTTTATCATAGCTAGGACATGGAAGCAACCTAGATGTCCATTGGCAGATGAATGGATAATGGAGTTATGTATGCAATGAAATATTACTCAGCTATAAAAAGGAACATGTTTGAGTCGGTCCTAACGAGGTGGATGAATCTAGAGCCTATTATACAGAGTGAAGTGAGTCAGAAAGAGAAAGACAAATACTGTATATTAATGCATATATATGGAATTTAGAAAGATGATATTGATGACCCTACATGCAGAGCAGCAAATTAGACACAGACATAAAGAAGACATAAAGACATAATGTAGACACAGACATAAAAGCAGAGACGTTACTTTGCCGACAAAGGTCCGTCTAGTCAAGGCTATGGTTTTTCCAGTGGTCATGTATGGATGTGAGAGTTGGACTATGAAGAAAGCTGAGTGCCAAAGAATTGATGCTTTTAAACTGTGGTGTTGGAGAAGACTCTTGAGAGTCTCTTGGACTGAAAGGAGGTCAAACCAGACACTCATAAAGGAGATCAATCCTGAATATTCATTGGAAGGAGTGATGCTGAAGCTGAAGCTCCAATACTTTGGCCACCTGACATGAAGAGCAGACTCATTAGAAAAGACTGTGATGCTGGGAAAGATTGAAGGCAGGAGGAGAAGGGGATGACAGAGGATGAGATGGTTGGATGGCATCACTGACTCAATGGACATGAGTTTGAGTGAACTCTGGGAGATGGTGAAGGACAGGGGAGCCTGCAGGAAGTGCTGCAGTCCATGGAGTCGCAAACAGTCGGACACAACTGAGCAACTGAACAGCAGTAACAGCAGAGAATTACGTTGCTTCTGGCAACACCCAATCTGGAGCAAAGCCCTGCGTCCTTAAGCCCTCCTGCAAGCCCCCAACATAGAGCAAAGCCCTGCATCCTTAAACCCTCCTGCAAGCCCCCAACGTAGAGCAAAGTCCTGCATCCTTAGACCCTCCTGCAAGCCCCCAACATAGAGCAAAGCCCTGCATCCTTAAACCCTCCTGCAAGCCCCCAACGTAGAGCAAAGCCCTGCGTCCTTAAGCCCTCCTGCAAGCCCCCAACATAGAGCAAAGCCCTGCGTCCTTAAGCCCTCCTGCAAACCCCCAACATAGAGCAAAGCCCTGTGTCCTTAAGCCCCCCTGCAAGCCCCCAACACAAGTGTGAGTAAGTTCCTCCTAACAGCCTGTTACTGAGACTCCCCATAGTTGCCCATGCCGTGCATTCTCTCTCGCTGTAGAGTGATAAACCCAACTACCACTGTGTTCCTGGTAATCTCTGGCTGGAGGTCAAGCACAAACAGTCCAGTCCATTATTGTTTGTAATAGATATATACTGCCACTGATACAGAAATATGTAGAATAATACATACCAAGCTGTTGTTCATGGTGAGAGATTTTACAAAACCTGGTGAGGGATTTTACTTTACTATTCTTTTTTTTTTGAGGGGAGAGGGGAAGAAAACAGAAGAAAGGAAAGAAGAAAGAGAAGAATGAGGAGAGAATGATGGTGGTAGCGGCAGTGGCTCTAAATAAAGTATTAAGTGTTGATGATGTCATTGGACTATATTTTCTTTTTAAAATTTTCTACAATTAATGTACATTACATTCAAATGAAAAATAATAGAAGTTACTTTTAAATGGAAGAAAATTGTGATTGTCTTCCAAGGAAAATACTATGTGGCCATTTAAAATCGTTCAAATAATTAAAAATTGGATAATAGCTAATTAATTTGCAATGTTGAGTTAGTTTTAAGTGTACAAAAAAGTGATTCAATTATGCATATACATATATGTATATATATTTTTAATTCTTTTCATTATAGTTTATTACAAGATATAGAATATGGTTTCCTGTGCTATACAGTAAATCCTTGTTATTTATCTATTTTATACATAGTAGTGTGTATAGGTTAATCCCAAATTCCTAATCTACCACTTCCTACCCACTATCCCCTTTGGTAACAAAAATTTGTTTTCTATGTCTGTGAGTCTATTTCTGCTTTGCAAATAAGTTTATTTATATCATTTTTTTTTAGTTTCCACATATAAGTGATATCATACGATATTTGTCTTTATGTGTATGACTTACTTCACTTAAAACGGTAATTTCTGGGTCCATCCATGTTGCTGCAAATGGCATTATTGTGTTCTTTCTTATGGCTGAATAGTATTATAAATGCCACATCTTCTTTATCCATTCATATATCGATGAACACTTGGGTTACTTCCATGTCCCTTAGTTATTATAAATAGTGCTGCTATGAAAAAAATTAATTTTTGCAATGGTGTTATGTGCCTGACTAAAATTAAGTTTGAAGGCTTTCCGTAGTCCCAGTCAGTTGCAGTACCAGACAAGGTACAGTAGGTGTCGCTATTTCCCAGAGAGCTGCGTATTGTTAATGAAGTCCTCCTTGAGCAGTGCCCTTCGTAAAGCAATTATCTATCTGCCAGATATATCTAATCTCTAACTCTGAGTACCATGTACTGGTAATTTTCCTTCCTCTCCTCATTTTATTCCATGACTCAGTCTCGGTAAGAGAAATTACTGTAGTTAAACATACTCTTTATTGCTCTTCACATATACATCCTATCTTTACAGGAATCGTTTGAAGTACTGCGGGCAAGTAGTGTATACTCCAGTGTACAGATGAGGAAACTGAAGTTAACCAGGAAACTTGAGTCATCAACAGTTCATTGGTTCAGGTTTCTTTCCCCTCCACTGGCTAGTTCTAGAAACTTGCACATGTAGAGCAAAACAACACTATTTGTGCTTTAAATATATCAGTATATAGAAGTATCAGTAGTAAGTGAAAGTGAAAGTGAAGTCGCTCAGTCGTGTCCGACTCTTTGCGACCCTGTGGACTGTAGCCCACCAGGCTCCTCCGTCCATGGGATTCTCCAGGCAAGAGTACTGGAGTGGGTTGCCATTTCCTTCTCCTATCAATAGTAAAAGTATATTCAAATCAGTTTCCAAGAACTGACATCCAGATGATGAGAACTGACCCATGTTGCTTGTGCAGTGTGGTTGTGTAAAAGATCCTGATGGATGTACTGCAAAGCGGACCCTGAAGTTTGGGCAAGTAGGCAGCCTTCAGAAGTCTTCGAGCTCTTTGTAAGCATCTGGTGGGCTGCCGTCTATGGGGTCGCACAGAGTCGGACACGACTGAAGCGACTTAGCAGCAGCAGCAGCAGCAGCAGGCATCCTTGGGGAGCATGCTGAATGTAACTCATGTTTGTGTGGACTACGAGTTACACTGTAAACATCCATTATTGTGCTTTGCGGCAATGTCCGATACATGGAGTTTTTGTTTTTTCCTTCTGAGGGTCTACATTTTCCCAAACCTCACACGTAATTCTTCTTGGGTTATCACTTCCTGATGCCTGCCTTGTAGGCATTTTCCCCTTTTCTAGTTTGCTTTACCTCAAATGTTATGGAATTATAAATCAAATACCCAGGTTAGGTAGAAATGACTATGAAGTTAGCAAGTTCAAAGCGAATCTATTTGAAGGCGTTTGAATTTGTATGTTACTTACTGGGTCAAACTGATAGGGAGTTGGTTCTGGAGAGATGCGGGTTGACTATGGCAAGTTTTTAAAAAATCCCAATAATCAACACCAGTCTTGATTTCAGTCTACTGAGTCACCCTGGGACTTGCTCTTTCACCTCAATGCTGTAGCGATTTGAAGGGTGTGCTCCAGGCTGGGGTGAGGATGTCTAGCCTTATAGAGCTGGCCTGACAACCTGATGGCCTGGTGGGTTCTGGACCAGGAGGAAAGCGGGTGGAGTATGGGGTCAGTAAAGGTAGAAGAGGCTCAGGGCAGGGGCTGCTAGATTATGACTCAGGCTGACACAGGGAGTTGACAGACGACCCAGTCCTCTTCCTAGCAAGCACTGAGACCCACTAGGGGCCTTCTTACCACCTCCAGGGTGCAGAATGGAGGACTGGATGAACCACGTATGCCAGACAATGTCTGTGTATGATGAGGTGGGCAGTGGCAGATGCAGAGTTCAGACACAAAATTGTGGCCACTAGGAATGTGGTAGCAGGATAGACCCAACCAACTATCTGAGGTACAGGGCCGGGGCACAGGTGGGGAACACTTAAGGTCTCCAAGAAACCTAGGATGAGGTTACTGGACCTGGCATGCTCTGCCCATGACCTTCAGCCCAGAAGTGCGGCAAAGAAGCCTGGTATATGACACTGCCAGAATGGTTTCCAAATCCACCTACTGATGAGGCAGAGACTTCTGCTGGATGACTGCAAGGAAGAGCCCTCTCAACTTCGGGCAAGGTGGGCAGCCTTAGAGGGTTGGAAATTCTTTGCAAATAGATTAGATGGGGCAGGACTATGGGCAGGTGCTGACACCATGGGCCATAGTCACTTGGGGAATCAGGCCCAGGGCTAGGTCTTTCTGGAACCCATGGATCTGGGGCTCTCCAGGGGGAAGGGACCAGGCAGAACAGACCAATTTGGTGAGTAGGGAAGGGGCCTTAGGTCACAAACACTAATCACTTTGGGAAAAAAAAAACTCATCCTTTGAAATGAATTTTGCATGCATGCCCAATGTGCATGTGTTTGTGGGTAGATGAGATTCATTGTTTTTTTTCCCCTTTATACAAATATGCTTATTACAGTATAAAACATCCAGAAAATACAGAAAAGTATAGAAAATAAGTATCACCTGGAATCCCACTGTATCTTGCCAGAAATATTATCTCTAAGTATATTTTGGTGAATTTCCTTTCAGTCTTCTCTCTCTCTATATATATATATATATTCAATACATATGGGCTTCCCTTGTGGCTCAGCTAGTAAAGAATCTACCTGCAATGTGGGAGACCTGGGTTCGATCCCTGGATTGGGAAGACCCCCCGGAGAAGGGAAGGGCTACCCACTCCAGTATTCTGGCCTGGAGAATTCAATGGACAGTCCATGGGGTCACAAAGAGTCAGACATGACTGAGCAACTTTCATTTCAATACGTATATCTATTCAATGTAAGTCTATAAATATAGATTTAATGAAATCATGTGATAATGCTATTTGTATCTTGTTTCTTCCACTTGATAGTATATCTTGGACACTTTCCCACAATAACATATGTAGTTCTACACCATTATTTTAATAGCTGCATAAGATTCTTTTGCTTGATATTTCTTTTTTTAATGAGCCCTCTATTGATTAACATCATGTCTTCCTAGAATAATGATAAATTATTTCAGCACATTGACTACAACTTCCAAAACAAGCCCAGATACAGCTCATTCTTGACCTGAATCTAATTTTAATAGCAGTGCCTTTAAGAATTCACTATTTTTTTTTCACGTTTTCTGTTGGTTTCTAATACATTTATAGTATTAAGAGAGTCTCCTATATCTCAAACACTAACAGGGTTGTATATTTTTCTTTTAGGAGAATCAGGATGGATGTTGAATGGGGTCAAATACCTTTCCATCATCCATTAACATGGTACAGATTTTCCCCTTTAGCCTGCTAATGTCCTGATGCTGAGAATACCTTGGTTTCTTGGAATGAATCCTGTCTTCGTGATTTTGCAGCCTGGGAAGGGGAAGTTGCTGCTCTTGAAAGTCTCATAAAAAAGGCCGCATGTTTCAAGCCGTGTGCAAACCCCACTCTCTTCATGGACTGCTGCGTGTGTGTTAGAATGAACCGGGAAGCATTCAGCCTTTTAGTGATAGATAATTAGACGGGAAAAATCTGACTCAGATAGCAGAGTTTAGATAACTTGGCAATAATCTATTCCTGGGTTTGATAAAACAGCGCCAGCAAAGATAGTTGGGGCTGGAATTCTCCCAAGTACACGTGGGGAGGGGAGGGAGGGGAGTGGTTGTTGGATACCTGTCACATTTCCTTCTTGACACTCAAGCTTTCCCATAGCTGTGCACATCCTGGGCTTCCCAGGTGGCACTACTGGTAAAGAACCCACCTGCCAATGCAGGAGATGTAAGAGACGTGGTTTCGATCCCTGGGTCAGGAAGATCCCCTGGAGGAGAGCATGGCAACCCATTCCAGTATTCTTGCCTGGAGAATCGCATGGTCAGAGGAGCCTGGCAGACTACAGTCCGTATGGTCACAAGAGTCAGATGACCGAAGCCACTTAGCAAGGATGCGGGTCACGGTGGAGACAAGGAAGATAGTAATCATCACACACTGCACACCTTCCCAGAGCGAGGCAGTGCTGGGTGCTCTGAGTGTGTTATTTCTTCAAGCACACCAGGAGCTCTTCTGTGTCTTTTTACAGATGAGGAAGCCAGAGTTTAGTTTGCTCAGGGCTCCCAGCTGGGAAGTGGTAGAGGCAGGATTTGAAGCCAAGTTTGTTTGCTTTTCTGTTAACCTTGCCCATGCCCATGCCCAGCTTTGCTGGCCTCCCATTCTGCTGGGAAAGACTGACTGGTGGGGATATGTTTAATCAAAAACAGTACCTTTCAGCTTCTGGATTTTTCTTTCAAATGGCAGCTCTGTGCTACTAGCTCGATTTTTATGTTGAATCAGGTCAAATTAACAAATGTTTTTGGGCTGTTTACCATGTGGATGGTGTAAGGCTAGTTGCTGTAGGAAATGTTGAAGTGTAAATTGAAATCCAGTCTTGCAAAGCAATATGTAAGTTGACTGCTTAACCTTAAAAATAGCTACTCCACCAGATAATATATACTAAATTGACTTTCCATGGTGGGACTGTGTGTATTAGAAAACATATACAATCAGATCTGCTCCTTTCTGAGGCCTTCACACCACGCACCAATGTAAACTCCTGGTCTACAAGCTTTTTAAAAAATTTAATTCAAGTCATGGAAAAACTAGCAAAGATTAAAGCATTCATTTTTATTGTGGAGGAATAGCATTATTAGAATTGATGCTACAGAAAAATAAAGTAGGAATGACAGATAACAATGGAGAATTTGAAAAAGTGTTTAAATAAATAAGAATACACTAAATTATATGTCATATACACATTACTATATATGAAATAGATAATTAATAAGGACCTACCATGTAGCACAGGGGACTCTTCTCCATTCTCTGTAATGGCCCGTATGAGAAAAGAATCTAAAAAATGGGTGGCGAGTTTGCTGGTGGTGCAGTGGTTAAGAACACTTGCAATGCAGGGGACGTGGGCTTGATCTCTGGTCCAGGAAGCACTCACAGGCTCTCACATGTGGCACCCGAGCCTGTGGGCCCCAGCTACTGAAGCCCGTGTGCCCTCGAGCCTGTGCTCGTCAACAAGAGAAGCCTGAGCATTGCAATGAAGAGTAGCCCCTGTTTGCCATAACCAGAGAAAGCCTGTGCACAGCAATGGAGACCCAAGAACTAGAGAAAGTCTGTGCACAGTAGTGAAGGCACAGTACAGTCAAAATAAATTTAAAAACTAAAAGAGAGTAGATACATGTATATGCGTAACTGATTCACTTTGCTATACAGCACAAACTAACGTTGTAAATCAGCTTTACTCCAGTACATTTTTAAAAACAAGATTATATGAGTCAATATGATTAAATTATACAAAAATTTATAAAAGACATTCAAAGTTTTACAATGAGCAAGCATTACTTTTAAAATAAAAACTGGCTTCAGTAACTTTAAACCCAGGTTTAAAAAGCTTATTAAATACGTAAGACAGCAATACCTTACCTTCAAATACGGGCAACAAATGTAAACAGATAATTTGCCTTATGATATTAGTAAACTCTATGGCTGGAGCTAGGATAAAGTCAAGAAAGGAAAAAAAAGTAAGAAAATAGTGAAAATGTTCAACATGTTCATATCCTTTAACTTAGTTTCCTCTTTCTGAGAATTTATTCTAAGGAGAATGTTCTATGGATGGGGAATCTAAATGTCCAAGGTGCTTCACCACAATACAGAAGTGGTTAACCAAACCATAGTAGGTCTATGCAATGGGATATTATTTAGTCATTAAAATAATCATTGTGAAGACTTTGAGGCCACAGACTAATAAAGTAATGATAAATGAAAGCAGCAGAAATTTACCTACACAATTATTCCACTTCTGGGAAAGTAAGATGTTATGATTAAGGCTTAGAAGTAAATATGGAAAAATCAATAGAGTTGTACCTGGATAAAGATAATCAGGATTTTTTAATTTAAAAATTTAGTTTCTGCTCAAGAATGATTTTTTTAAACTTTTTATTTTGTATAGGAGTATAGCCAACTCACAATTTTGTGATAGTTTCAGGTGGACAGCAAAGGGACTCAGCCATACGTGTACATGTATCTATTCTCCCCCAAACTTCCCTCCCATCCAGACTGCCACATAACATTGAGTAGAATTCCCTGTGTTATATAGTAAGACCTTGTTGGTTATCCATTTTAAATATAGCAGAGTATACATGGTCAAAAATTATTTTTAAAGAAAAAAAAAGAAAATTGTGGTGTTGGGTTCTTTGGGCATCTCAGTGGGTTATTTGCCTATACCAGCATTAGACAGTCGGCTAGATGGGACAGTGGAGCTGCCGCCTCTGTAGGCACAGACCCCACCCAGAGCTGGTGCCTTCCATTCAGATTGTCACGCCGTCAGCCTGTAGCCTAGGCCCTCTTCCTGACTCTCATGCAGGGCATCTCCCTAGCTCAGTCCTCTGTCCTGCCTGCAGCTCCCGAAGCTTCCAGATACACTGCACTCCCTTGTTTAGCTCCTGCTCCCTCATTCCCACAACCCTTAAGAGAAGTAATTCCAAATGAACGAACAGAACAGAGCTGGACTTTGTTATGTAGAGGGTGAGAACCTCTACATAATGCTATATTAAATTTTTATGATTCATCTTTTACATGACCAAACTGCTTCCTAGAAACGGCTTCCCTGGTGGTTCAGACAGTTAAGAACCCACCTGCAATGCAGGAGACCTGGGTTCTATCCCTGGGTTGGGAGGATCCCCTGGAGAAGAGAATGGCAACTCCAGTATTCTTGCCTGGAGAATCCCATGGACAGAGGAGTCTGGCGGGCTACGAGCTGGACACAACTGAGTGACTAACACACAGAGAAGGATTAATCCAAGTTAATGTGAAAATCTAGAAGCCTCTGAATAAAGCTTGAGAGAGAAGCATAGGGGTATGGACAATTGACAAATTAATCCAAGAGTGAGGAATATGACTTGTTAGATCTGGAGTTCTCTGGAAAACGGTGCTAAACACACTCAGGTATCTGGAGATTGTCTGAAGAAGCAAAGGGCACAGAAGGTAGCAATCATAAAAAAACAGGGCATGATCCAGGAAAGGATTTTATTTATAGAAGTGTGAGGCTGGGAGGACAGAGCGCAGACAGGGCCAGCCCCGCTTGTGTTTCAGCTGAGGAAATTCAGGGTGGCCAGAGGTCCAGCCAGGATCAAATCTCATCTTCGGTTGCTCAGTCCAGTACTCTTTGTCCTTCTGGAATGCATTCTAGAGGGGATTTTTTTGGGTCCTGTATTCATTTCTAATTTGCAAAGTTAAAATGTTCACATGATTTAGAAACAAAAACATCATGAAAAGATGTTCATTGAAAAGATTCCCTCCCACCACTTTTATTAATTTCTTATGCATCCTTCTAGTGTCTCTTTGTGGAAATACAAGCAAATCTAAAAATATTGATTCTTATTTCTTACTCTTTCTAACACAATGTATAACACAAGGAGATCTTGGCATATCAATGCATATAAAGCTTCCTTGTTTAAGATATTTCACTGTAAGAATGAACGATAGTGTATTTAACTAGTTCCTTTTTATGGACCCTTGGGTTATTTCCAATCTTTTGCTTTTGCAACCTGTGCTGCCATAAATATCCCTGTACACATGTCATCTTGTAGGAATGTAGGTGTATCTGTAGAATAAATTCCCAGAAGTGGATTTATGAGGTCAAAGGATAACTGCAAGTAGAGTTTTGATGAATTTTCAGACTGCCTTCCATAAGAACTGTACCCCGTTTGCCTTCCATTCAGCAGAGTAGAAACATGCTTTCTTTCCCCCACAGAGTTGATCTTTGCTAGTGATCTGTCTTCCCAAGTTATATTCTGCTTGAACTAATATGCGATTTTATTTCATCTTTTGTGTAAATACCATTGATAACATCCTGAGGCATGTTGGATAATGTGGGGGAACCAGCTTAGACTTAAAAACTTGGCACCGCTAATACATAACACATAGTCCCACAAGTGTCAGTGTTTCTTGCTACAAATTAGCTCTTTCCTGCACTTCTCTTTGAGAGGCCCTTGTTTGGAATAACCTTGGGTATTAGGTAATCAGGTAGGCAATTCTAATTTTATTCTCAAAGTGATCTCGTGGGATGTGAGGAGTGATTATAATTTCCACTTGACAGATGAAGAAACCGAAGCACAAAAGAGTGAGACAGCACTCTGATTGCCTGCTCCTCTCTTAGGGTAGGGGGCTCAGATGTAAGATTGGGGGTTTCAGTTTGAGATGGGGGGATTTTGAGCTGGGGCTGCCTCCTGCTGAGGAGATGCAGGTCATGCAGAGGGAGCAGAGAGGAGCACTGAAGGATGGCTCTAGGCTCCAGGCTTAAAAGAGCAGAAAGAAAGACTCTTTAACTCAAGTGCTACATGGCAGCCTGGTTTGCTTGCATCAGCGTTTCTACAGACCAGGGACTGGGCCTTCTCCACCTTCATACCTGGTAGTTCTAGGATCTGCAGGGCTCAGGACAAGTGTACAAAAAGAAGATGCCAGCCTCCAGCTCTCCCTTTCCAATCCTAGCCGTGGCCCCATCCCTGTTTCTCCAGGAGCCCCGTGCACCGGCCTCAGCCACCTCTTCAGGCCTAGAATTTCACACACAGGCAGTAAGATCCACCATACAGACCCAAGGAAAAGGCCTGTCCAGACCCTGGAAGCAGGCTTAGGGCTGCGTGGATATGGAATCCCAACATCTCAGGTACTTGGAAGATGGCCTAGAGGGAAGTTAAGACTCCAGGTGAGCACACCCCTTAGGGCCCATAGGCTTCTCGCCAGAGCAGGACCCCCTAAAGTACAGGGCCTATGTATAGTACTGTGGGAAAGAGTTCAATCAAATTATCAATCTGCAGGCATCAGTGAGAGATAGAAAATTCAGGTATGAACAATACAGACAGGAGTCAGTGAAATATATTCATAGTAAAAAGGGTTTGAAGAGGCAGAAGGGAAGCAGGGGTTGGAGGAGCTCATAGAAGCAGGAAAACACAAGCGCAACTCGTCTTCTGGAATGGGCCGGTCGGGATGGGCAGGGAGGGAGCTGTCTCCAGCTGGAGCATCTTGTCACAGGAAGGTACACGGCACTGACTGTAGGTGGGAACCAGTCTTTTTCAGACTGTAATTCCAGTCTCTGTCCTCTACTCAGAAGGCAGAGGTGTCTGTAGACTCGGGCAAAAGTCCTTTCCAACCTGGTTGTCAAGCCACCGTGTTCTGCCCAGATTCAGAGGCTTTTGCTTTAAACAATACGTGGTTGGGTTTGTTGAAGCACAACTTTAACTCAAGGATCCCTTTGCAATATCAGTTCAGTTCAGTCGCTTAGTCGTGTCCAACTCTTTGCGACCCCGTGAACCGCAGCACGCCAGGCCTCCCTTTCCATCACCAACTCCTGGAGTCCTCTGCAATATGGGTAATGCAAAAACTCTGTCAGCTGAGCGGTTCCATAAAAATATAACTAAGCACAAAACACCTCCAAGAAAATCATGCCATGGAGAGTTTTCTTTGACTATCAGTCCTTCCCTCCTTGAGAGTTTATCCAAATTATTTTGTCCTTTCAGCTATCCTAAAATGTTCCTACTGTTATTTCCATTTCGGGTGATTCCAGCCAGCAAGTCAATGCCTAACTGGCACCAGTGTCAATATTATCAGGTTTTTTACTGCATTTGCTCAAGTCTTCATAAGCTCAGTTTCACTTTCTCAGAAAGTTATTGATTCCTGGAGTTAGAAGGAATTTAAATCTTGGTGCTTAAATGCTCTCAGTAACCAAGGTCTTATAATCTCGTATAGTAGTGAAGTCACTGACTTCCAGAGGGTCTTCTTTAGGTTTGGCTGAAATCTAAATTCTCCAATTTCCCAATCACTAATTTGAATCTGACCCCTTGGAGTCTATACAGAAAATCTTCAGTTCCTTTACCAGTTGACCACCATGCCCCAGTTTACCATTATAATCTATCTGAATCACCTCTGTGGATTAGACACCTTTAATATCTTCAACTATTTTCCATATGATACAGTTTTAGGGACTATTCCCTAAATCCACATGCTAGCTTTGCAATGTTTCAGAGGCTCCCCAAGTGAAGATGTTGTGGAGGCAGTTGGATGGGATAATCTGATATTCAAGAGAAACAACTAAGCTAATGGATATAAATTGGAGAATCATTAGCTTGTGTAGGGGATGACTGAAACTTTGAGCATAGATTAGGTCACCCTGGGGGGCCATGAGGTAAGGAAAGAATGGATTGTTCAAGGTTGGGTGGAGAAGGAGAGAAGAACACACAAAGAACATGGAGAAGGAGTGGTTGGAGAGGCAGGAGAATGACCAGGGAGAGTGTTAGAAACCCAGGGAGGAGAAAATTTAAAGTAGGGGTAGCAGTGATGCCTAATGTAGCAGAGGCCTAGTCTTTTGGCAGTTGAGGGAGATGTCAGTTTCTTAGGAGAAGTGAGAGCTAGAAAACAGAGAATTGAGAATGGGAGGCAAGGAAGTAGAGTCAAGTGAGTGGAGATGAATTTTTGAGATGCTAGGCTGGGAGGGAAAGTGGAGCCCTAAGGAAGGGGAAGCCTAGGGAGATCTATATATCTTTAGAGTGGGAGAGACCTGAGCTTGTTTCAGTTCTATGGGAAAGGGCAGAGACAGAGGGAGAGATGGAAGAGAAATGGTGGGTGGGGAGATAGAAGATGACTGATGGAATGATGGTCCTGAGGAAGACTGGGGGGGATAATGAAGGACATGAGGAGGGATCCTTTATGGATTGGAATGGGCACCTCATTCACAAAGATGGAAAAAAGACAGTGTGGGTGGGTTTCAAAGCAGATGAATTGGAATGTTGGGGAAGAGAGTTAAGGACAAGATATCCAGTTTCTTCTTGACATAGAAGGTATCATCATGTACTGATGATCAAGGGGTGCAATGGCAGAGTAGGGATTTGAGAATAGTTACCAGGGTGAGGAATATATTGCCCTGCTCCTAACAAAATGATATGTCTCCTGCTGGGCCCTGAGTAGCACCGAAGCTCCTGCTGTGCCTCCGCCCCACCCACAAGACTGGATAACTGTGGATCCCACCATCGGCTTGAATGGGATCCCAGTTTATTACCATCAGCCTCGAGGACAAATATCTGATTAAATCCTTGGTGTCCAAACTCTTCTCTTGGATGAGAAAGAAACTGGGGGGTCAGAGACTCTTCCAAGTGCTCTAAGAATATGAAATAATTTACTCCTCAAGCAACACTATGAGGCAGATACTATTGTTATCTCCACAAGGAAACTGAGGCACAGAGAGGGTAAGTAGCTTGCTTAATGTCATTCAGCTGGGAAGTGGATGAGCAGTGTTAGGATAAGAATATCAGGTAGCTGGTTCCAGAGTCCAAGCTCTTAAGTTCCTCTAATGAGAGAGAATGAAGATAACTTACAGAGCAAAGGAGAGAAGGAATCTAAAGAGATAAGGGTCCAAATGGTTTTGAGCTCCTGGTTATAGTCCTTGAGGTCCAGGCTTTTCTGGGTCTTGTTTCTTGAGCCTTAATTCTTCAGCCATGCTTCTGATACTGTGAGATACCCTCTGTCATAATAAAAGGTGAAACTGGAGAGATTCAGCTGGAGGGCCTGAGTTGTTCTTGGGAAGCTAAGGTTTCACTAGCCCAGATATCCAGGAGTCTTTGATGAGGAGGATGTGGCGTGGCCACAGGGGATTGTGTAGGATTTCTGCTGCCTTGCTTGTGGGAAAAGATGAGGCTGCGTGTGTTACTGAGCCAGACTGGGCATGGGAGTGTCAGTTGCCTTAGTTTTCTCTGTCCTCGACTTGTCTTCCCTGGTGCCCCATGCTTCATCCCTTTGAGAGCCTCACAGATTCACCCACAGTTTATCTGAGTTGGGACACTGCGTATCAGATCTTCCTGGGTTTACCTCCCTCCCCTTTCCAGCCTGGGACTAACTGCCAATTGTTTCAGCTATATTCTCATCAACAACCCCCCACTTGCTTTCCCTATGTACCTGTCAGGCTGTTTCCCAATTCTGAAGGCACCCTACTATTCATTGTCTCCGCTGGGGTTTAGCTAGAGAAAATTCACAACCAGGCTGACTCCTCAGACAACAAATGGTTGTCTTACAAATAGCTGAGGAAAGATGAGAAGTGAAAGGCAAAGGAGAAAAGGAAAGATATACCCATCTGAATGCAGAGTTCCAGAGGATAGCAAGGAGAGATACTAAAGCCTTCTTAAGTGAACAATGCAAAGAAACAGAGGGAATCAATAGACTGGGAAAGACTAGAGATCTCTTCAAGAAAATTAGAGATACCAAGGGAACATTTCATGCAAAGATGGACACAATAAAGGACAGAAACAGTTTGGACCTAACAGAAGCAGAAGATATTAAGAGGTGGCAACATACACAGAAGAACTGCACAAAAAAAGGTCTTAATGACCCAGATAAACATGATGGTGTTGTCACTCACCTAGAGCCAGACATCCTGGAAGGTGAAGTCAAGTGGAACTTAGGAAGTATTGTCATGAACAAAGTTAGTGGAGGTGATGGAATTCCAGCTGAGCTATTTCAAATCCTAAAAGATAATGCTGTGAAAGTGCTGCACTCAATATGTCAACAAATTTGGAAAACTCAGCAGTGGCCACAGGACTGGAAAAGATCAGTTTCATTCCAATTCCAAAGAAGGGCAATGCCAAGAATGTTCAAACTACTGCACAATTGCACTCATCTCACATGCTAGTGAGGTAATCCTCAAGATCCTTCAAACCAGGCTTCAATGGTACATGAACCGAGAACATCCAGATGTACAAGCTAGATTTATAGAAAAGGCAGAGGAACCAGAGATCACATTGCCAACATCTGTTGGATCATACATTACTATATGTGAAACAGATGGCCAGTGGAAGTTTGATGTGTGAAGCAGGGCACCCAAAGTTGGTGCTCTGGGACAACCCAGAGGGATAAGGTGGGGAAGGAGATGGGAGGGGAGTTCAAGATGGTAGGGGACACGTGTACCTGTGTCCAATTCATGCTGACGGAAGGCAAAAACTGTCGCAATATTGCAATACCCTCCAATTAAAATAAATTAACTAAAAAAATGAAAATATTGACAGGAGACAAAAAAAGAGAGAGAGAGAGACACAAGGGAATTCCAGAAAGACATCTACTTCTGCTTCACTGACTACACTAAAACCTTTGACTGTGTGGATCACAACAAACTGTGGAAAATTCTTCAAGAGATGGGAATACCAGACCACCTTACCTGTCTCCTGAGAAACCTGTATGCAGGTTAAGAAGCAACAGTTAGAACTGGACATGGAACAACGGACTGGTTCCAAATTGGGAAAGGAGTACATCAGGGCTGTATATTGTTACCTTGCTTATTTAACTTACATGCAGAGTACATCATGAGACATGCTGGGCTGGATGAAGCACAAGCTGGAATCAAGAGTGCCAGGAGAAATATCAATAACCTCAGATATGCAGATGACACCACCCTTATGGCAGAAAGTGAAGAGGTACTAAAGAGCCCCTTGATGAAAGTGAAAGAGGAGAGTGAAAAAGCTGGCTTAAAACTCAACATTCAGAAAACTAAGATGATGGCATCTGGTCCTATTACTTCATGGCAAATAGATAGGGAAACAATGGAAAGAGTGAGAGACTTTATTTTCTTGGGCTCCAAAATCACTGCAGATGGTGACTGCAGCCATGAATTTAAAAGATGCTTGCTCCTTGGGAGAAAAGCTATGACCAACCTAGACAGCATATTAAAAAGCAGAGACATTAGTTTGCCAACAAAGGTTCATCTAGCCAAAGCTATGGTTTTTCCAGTGGTCATGTATGGATGTGAGATTTGGACGATAAAGCAAGCTGAATGCTGAAGAATGATGCTTTTGAACTGTGGTGTTGGAGAAGACTCTTGAGAGTTCCTTGGACTGCAAGAAGATCAAACTAGTCTAAAGGAAATCAGTCCTGAATATTCATTGGAAGGACTGATGCTGAAGTTGAAGTTCTAATACTTTGGCCACCCGATGGGAAGAACTGACTTACTTGAAAAGACCCTGATGCTGGGAAAGATTGAAGACAGAAGGAGAAGGGGACAACAGAGGATGAGATGGCTGGATGGCATCACCAACTCGATGGTCATGAGTTTGAGTAAGCTCTGGGAGCTGGCAATGGACAGGGAGGCCTGGACTGCTGCAGCCCATGGGGTCACAAAGAGTCGGACACGACTGAGCATCTGAACTGAACTGAACTTTTAGATCCCTTCATGATATGGCCTCTGGGGGTCTTGACCTCGTTCTCATCTGTAGCACATTCCCGCCTCTCCTCCTTCCTGATTGTTCTTTCTGAACGCTTTCCCCAGGAAGCCTTTCTCTCTCTCCTTGCTCCAGGAGTCCTCTCCTTCGAGGATGAAGTCTCCCTCAGCAGGTGTTCTTGGTCCTGCAGTGAGCCTTTCTCTGAGTGTTTTCCATGAACCTCCTGCATTGGAAGAATTCTCTGTTGACCCTGAGAGTTCCTGCCCTGTATCAGACCTGGGGGAGGGACCCTGGAATCTGCTTTTCAACAAGGTCTCCTCTTGTCCCTTTGCATCTGGGAGCTAGGAAACTCTTTTTCCTATTGCATCTGAAGTTCCTCAGAAGTTTAACCTCTCAGAATCCTCATCTTATTTCCCTCCTTTGTTGTACTTGCTTTTCCTCAAGTCCTGTAGAGGTGTTCAGTTTTCCATTGACTTCCACTACAGATGTTCAGTATGTGATAGATGGTTTTTATAGTCTGCCACAGAGATGGCAGACTAGAACCAGATATGACAGGAAAATGAGCTTGGAATCTAAACAACCTTTGAAAAATTAAAAAAAAATATTGAGACCAGAAGCCATGAATCGTCTGGGGCTACTTGTGCAGTTATTGTTGAAATTACTGGAGCTGTTGATTATTTGGAAATCAAATCCCATAAACAAATTGGCTGTGCCATCAGTCATAAAAAGATCTGGCTCTGGGAGATCCTGATGGGCAGGAACAAACAGGGACATGGGAAGAGAATGGGGAGGCTCAGAACTGCATGAATTGAGTAGAAATGTTTGTCGAGCTGCAAGGAGCAGCTGTTCCCTGTGAGCTGGGCCCTAGGGACTTGTGGAAGGAAAGACAAGTTCTGGGCGGGCTGATGTCATCGAAACCACTCTCTGGAGACATAGGTGCTGTTCACTGGGAAGGCGAGTAGCCCTCTGTCACATGAAGGGCTTTGCTGATCCCTGACACTGCTGCCAGGAACTAGGGGAGAGAGTGCTCTGGGGCATGAGTCAGGGCCAGGAACGCCAGGCACAACCAGGGAAGGAGCCAAAGATGATGACTCTGGTATAAACCCTGGCCACTTGAGGTGGAAAATAAATCAAAGAGAAGGAATCGAGATGGTTGTGGTAGGGAGTGTGCACTCACTCCCCCCATCTGTTGCTCCATACGAGCCAGCTTCCCTGTGCAAGCTTGGCAGCAGCTGCCTTGCTCCTTCTTGGGGGGCAGGCCAGGCAGAGGGTAGAGCCTCTTCTCTTACTGTTAGACAGACCTGGGTTCGAGTTCCTTTTCTGCTACTTTACTTACTAGTTGTGTGATGCTGGCAAACCCAAGTTCTTTCTCAGACTGCTTCTTTATCAGTAAAATGAGGATAACTGAAGTACCTGTATGTAGGGTTGCTGCAGACTGTGAATGGAGCTTATACATGTAACATGCTTAGTTTAGCGCCTGCTCATGGTTGACATTTGATAATTGTTCATTGTTATTATTACTTTACTAACCAGGAAAGACCTTCAGTGAAGTATTTGGCCCCCAATTATTAAATCTATCCTTAATCTCTTTCCCTATAGACTAGGATGGACCTGCTATTGAGAGTTTAAAGAAATTTCATCTTGTTTCCTGACTCCTTTCAGTGGAAAGAGTTTCTTCTCTGCATTTCTTTTTTACAGAAAGAAAATTGAACCGACATGTTCAGTCTTGAGTTTCACAGAGCTCTCAGTCTGCAGGGAAGAAAGAAGAAAGAAGCAATTTCAGCTCTGTAGGGGAGCATTTCAAAAAAGGAGTGTGAGGGGATTGGGCTCAATTATTAATAATACACTTATTTCTCTCAATTTCCTTAAAATTTGGAGGTCTGGTTTTAGGAAGTTACTAAAACTTGAAAAACTGAACAGTTATAACATAATATATGTACTCATCACATTTAGAAGAATTATAAAGGCAAGAATACAGTAAGTAGAGCCCTGATCTTGGGAAGAGAAGAGCTGGGTGTATATTCTGGCCTACTTGCTGTATGACACAGGTATGTCACTAAACCACTCTGAGCCTCAGTTTATTTATCTATAAAATGGGGATGAGGACATCTACCACCCAAGGCAATGGAAAGAATACATACAATTGTACTGAAGACAACTGTAAAATGATGAACAAATGGGAAATTGTTTATATGGGAATTTAAAAACCAGAATCTTCCAAGCAACAAAATGCTGAATATAGCAAAATCTAGTTCAGGTTTAACAGACTGACATTTGAGTTCTTAGTGTGTAAGAACCATAGTAGACCTGTTTAATTTAATTCTCCTAAATAACTTGTGAGATAATGCTGTTATCATATCTATTTTACAGATGATAAACCCAAGGCACAGAGAAGTGAGGTAACTCATCCCATATCCCCCAAACGAGCAAGTGTCAAAGCCTGAACACACACTTGGGTGATCTGAGCTTAGAGCACATCGTCTTTTTTAGTAGGCTCACTGCATGCACTCATGTGCAAGATCTCATCTAAAATGCACAACAGTTCTATGAGGACTGTATTATCACTTCCATTTAGTAGACAGGGAAAGTAAGGCATAGAGAGAATAAGTGACTCTGTCAAAGCTTAAAAGTTTGAGTCAGGATTTAAACCAGGCAGTTTGACCTCAGGGTCTATACTCTTAACCACCACTCTAATAGAATGGTTCTAAAATCATTTCTAAAATAATCATTCACTTTCAAAATCATACTATCAGGGTGTCTAAAGAAAGAGTCACTATGGCCCAGAACACAGGGCAATGAGATAACCCACTGGACTGTGGACTAACTAGATGGTGACCGCTGGTATGTCATAGGGGGCATCCTGAGCAATTTAGGCAGGGCAGAGCCAACTGTGATGGAAATCACAGTGACATCATGGAGGTGGCATTAGTAACTCACCAGCTCTGACCTATGTGAACATTACATGCTTTGGTGGTGAACATCTGTTTTATTGCACTAAACTGCACTTGTGCAAATATTAATCCCCTTCTAAATCCACAAAACGGAGAAAGAAACCAAAGAGAAACCTCCAGAGGACCCGTGGAGCCTAGACCAAGTCTTCTGTCAACTGTTGTACTCTTTGGAAATAATATGTTTAAACGTCAGTAGTTCCAGTAATCTGGAATATACTCTATCCTGTCTTGAAATCCTCCTTCCAGTCACTGGCCACCCAACACAGTCGGGCTGGCCGCTCCAGTCCTTTCACCGGCAGGTGGCAGCGCGGGTCTTGGTCTGGTTAGGACGCTCCGGGCTGCGGAGTTCAGGACACAGAAAACAAGATGAGAAAGGAGTTAGATACAGAAATAAGACCCATTCATTCTGACTTCAGATGAAACATGTCATTCATTTAAACCCCTCCCGTCTGGCTGAACTTGAAACTCCCGGTGAGCAGGCCTTGTGGGCCCCGGAGACGTGCAGTACGGGGCGGGCCCAGGGAGGGCAGGCACAGCATCCTCTGCCCGGCCCACGAGGAAGCCTTTGCGAAAATCGCGGTGGGTAAGGGAGCTGAGTAATATCCTGCGTGGATGTCAGTCTCTTCGCGGCCAAACTGCAGCGCCAAGGCCGGCCGTTCCCACTTCGTAAGACCGGACAGAAATGCATCCTCTGCTACCCGGACCAGGGCGGGCCAGCCGCCCTCTCACGTGCTCCCCGCCCAGGGCACAGGCTGCCGCTCGGCGGCGCGTCTGACGGCTGGGCGCCGGCGGGCTCGGCCGCCAGGCCTCCCCACTTACTGCAGGCGCCCGCAGAGCGGCGGAACCCCCTGGGCTCAGTCGTCTCGGGACAGGAGGCTTTTCCCTTTACCAAGTTATTTCCGCCTTTTCCCAGTTATTTTATTCCCAATTTTCCTGGCAGGGACTCATCCTCAGTCTCTATGTCCTCTTTCCTCCTCTCAAATGAATGCTAATCACATCCAAATCATGTGGCCTTCCTCGGGAAGAAAAGAACTGGATGCAACTGCATGGTGTATAATGGTGTTGCTTCAGGCTTGCGGACAGGCTTTTGGGGGAGATCTTTCAGGGCAATAGTTTTCTTCCTAGGATTCCTCACCTTGCATCTCCTAACTCACAACTGGCTCAAATCTTGGAGTGTGTGAGTGAAAGTCGCTCAGTCGTGTCTGACTCTTTGCAGCCCCATGGACTGTACAGTTCATGGAATTCTCCAGGCCAGAATCCTGGAGTAGGTAGCCTTTCCCTTCTCCAAGGCATCTTCCCAACTGGGATCAAACCCGGGTCTCCTGCAATGCAGGAGGATTCTTTACCAGCTGAACTCTCAGGGGAGCTCACCTTTACTTAAGACCATATGTATGTGATGCAGAGGGAAGTCTGACTTCCCTGCAAACCTTCTTCTCTTGGATGAAGCATGGGTGACTTTAGTAATCTGAATAGCAATTTAGAGCCTTAAAATAAAAAAGGCAAAAAACTCAAAAACTTCTTCAGTCAAAGTTGACTCCTCAGAAACTGTAGCTATTTCTATTCAGCTACAGGTTTGGGAAATTCCCATTACTCACATGGACTTCTGACAGGTAAATGCTAATCCCTGGTGTTTATAGTTGTGATAATTACTGTATGTGAACACTGTAGCTGGTATCCATTGTCATCTACTGATACTTCATAGCAAAGAATCATTAACTTAGTAGGTATCATATTCCTACTATCATATTCAATTAGCTTATCTCCCTCCCCAATAAAGCAGGTATAATAATAATTCTGTTGTAAAATTACTCTTCCTTCTACTTTCTCTGTCTAAATTCATCTGCCTTCCAGTGAGCTCAACCTTCTAGTGAAGATTTGTCTTTGTCTCTCCCCTCCCCACTTTCTGACTCCTTCAAAGACTCCTCTCTAGCTTGACCACTCAGGAAACTGTCTGGATTATATGTTGTGAAATTTGATTACAGTTGATTAAACACATTGCTAAATATTGCCTTGACTTGTTCTCAGTTTTATTTCTGAAAGCATAATCTTCTGAACTAGGCTGTAAGTTTTGATAGGGCAAGAACCATATTCATTAATCCTAGACTTAATAAGAGGTATTAATAAGATTAATAGGATGCTTAATAAATATTTGATTAATAAACAGGTATCGGGATGCAACTTTATTGTTGAGAAACAGGAAATATCATCCACTTAAACTTTTGATTAAAGTTTCCTGAGTTTCAGCTCTGTGACAGACCTTGTGCTGTAGAGAGGTTATTAAATATAAGGAAGACACGCACTGTCTTAATTTGTAGGAAGATAAAGCATTCACACAGCTTACCAGAAGGTGGTGTAAATGCCTTAGAAGTATTGTAAGCAAAGGTGAGAGGGGTAAGGATAAAGCTCTTAAACCTTGCGGTTGAGGAAAAGCTCAGAGAAAGAGCATCTGAGCAGGGCCTTGAATAGGATTTCAGAAGGTGAAGATGGTGGGTAAAAACAGCAGGCAAGGGAATGGTATGAGCAAAAGTAGGGGGATGAAAAATAAATCTCAAAACTTGTATGGGGAGACCAAAAGGTTCAGTTTGATTGCAGTGATGTCATAATAGTAACAATGTCTGATGTTTGTTTATGCCTGATCCTATGCTTTGTGTACTTTATCTCATCCTATCCTCCCAATAACACATGAGGTAAGTGCTGCAAATACTCCTATTTTGTGGATGGTGAAGCAGAGGCTTAAGATAATTTACCCAAGCCCAAAGCACTAGGTTGGGTTCTGACTCTGGAGCTATACTATTCCCCCTCCAAGATGTGTGTGGGAGGAAGTGAAAGATAATATTGGGGATGTTATTTGGCATGTCATATTAAATTGGGCCTTACACATCAAAACTCAGTTTGGTAAGTAATGTGGAGCTGCTGAAGATTATTGAACAGGTAAGCCACGCACTGAAAGCCAAACTTTAGGAAGGTGAATATGGTGATTGGATGTAACATAGATTGGAGAGAACAGAAATAGAAGATAAAAGATCAAGTAGGTGGTGAATGCAAGTGGGAGATGAAAATTCAAAGTCTGAGTGGAGCAGTGAGAATGAGACATAAGAAACTGTTGTGGGAAATATCTCAGACATAGATTTCTGTAGGGCTTGTCACTTGGTGAAGTGGAGGGTAAAGGAAAGAGTGGACAGTGTCTCTGAGACGTCAAGCTGAACCCTGAGGAAGTGGCAGCAGCAACATGGGCAGGCCCAAGGAGGCAAGCAGGGCTAGCTGAAGATGGCTCCCTGAGGTTGGTCAGTGGAGCTGGGGATTCTGTATTGGACTATATTTTGGTGGTCGTGCACAATAGACAGGGGAGATGCAGGTCTGGAACCCTGGAAAGAGGTTAGGGCTGAGAGTGTAGGGCCAGGGAAAGAGGCTTTTGGAGAAAACAACCGTGATGACCCCTTGATGTCAGCCTTCTAGCCGCCAGAATTGTGAAAGACATTTCTGTTGTTGATGCCTCCCAGTCTGTGGTATTCTGTTATGGCAGTCCTAGAAAACTGCTAACAGTGATAAAGAGCAGAAGTATGTCTTTCAAAGCCAGTCTCTAGCCAACAGCTAGGATAAAGCCTCTCTCCCTGACTTGATGTAGGGCTTCAGTGAGAAGGGAGACCAAGGGGACTTTACAAAAGCAATGGAGGAAATTTTCAAGGCAGAAGGATGATCAGTAGTGCCATGTACTGTGGAAAGTCAAAGAGAAAGAGGACTGAATGCTTTGGCAACTAAGGGATCACCAGATGTAACAGAAGAATGAGATAAATATATATGGTGCAGTATTCTGTGGACATGAAAAAATCCAGGTTTTCTAAGAAAGCTCAAGGAGTTGGGAAAGTGCTTATAATATAATATTTAGCAATAAATACATAGATAAAATAAGATTGAGAGAGAGGACACAAACTATGTATAACATCCTAATCTTATTTAGTCTTCACTCCTTTTTTACATGAATAAAATATTAACATATATTGGAGTGCTTTCCTGTATTTTCTGCCTGGCTCTTCTGCTCTTGTTGAGCTAAGCAGAGTTATATGTAGCAGTAAGAATTGGAAGGAGTTCAGAAGACTAGATTGAAAAGGGCTTGGAGCTACTTGCATGAAGGATCAGGGAAGATCAGGAAGAGGGCAGGAAGAGGCAAGAGGGAAAGGGTGGTGGAAAAGGCAGATGAGTCCAGGTAGGGCAGAGAATTTGAGAGGGAATCAGAGAAGAGAGACATGGTTTGAGTTAGTGGGACTTGGAGGAGACACAAAAGTCTTCAGATTCTTGCGCTGATATTTCCAGGTCTCAAACAATGTGATTCCTTGTGTACTTTTTTGAAAAACTGAAGCAAAAGTTGAAATTCAATTTTTAGTGAATTTTGAATGTTGTATAGATGAATCTAATCTTCTTTTTTAAAAAAGCTTTTAATGATGGAAAACTTCCAAGCATTCACAAAAGCTGAGAAAATACTTTAATTAACCTGATTCACTCAGCTTCAACAATTATTAGTACATGGCCAATCTGTTTCATATGCACCCCCACATGCTCCTCCCACTTAATTACTTTGAAGCAGTCATATCATCTATAAATATTTCAACAGGTATCTCTAAAATAAATGTCCTTTAAACATAAACATTATCACACTTAAAAACCATCAGTAATTCCTTAGTGAAGTTAAGTGAAGTGGCTCAGTCGTGTCTGACTTTTTGCGACCCCATGGACTGTAGGAGCCTGGTAGGCTCCTCTGTCCATGGGATTTTCCAGGCAATAGTACTGGAGTGGATTGCCATTTCCTTCTCCAGCGGATCTTCCAGACCCAAGGATTGAACCCAGGTCTCCCGAATTGTAGACAGATGCTTTACCGTCTGAGCCACCAGGGAAGATTACCAAATATTCCGCATTCACAATTTGTCAAATGTCTTATAATTATTTTTTTTTAGTTTATTTAAATTGGGAACAATAGTTTACACACTGCAGTTGGTTACTCTAGCTCATAAATCTTTTTAAAGCTACCTCTTTACCTCTTCCATTGTTCCTTGAATTTCTTTTCTGAAGAAATCCACAGTATGGATTTTGCTGATGATATTTGCATGGTGCAAGGTCTGGGAGAGAAGCAACAGGAAGTCGATTTCAGGTGGATAGCTGTGAAAGCAGGAGGGCCCAGATGTGGTTGGGAAGTGGAATGTTTAGCAGGTCCTGTGGAATGGTTGTGATACTTTCTCTAGCAAAACTTGGCAGCTCTGAAGAGAGCAGATGTCCAGTGACCTACAGTGAGGGTTGGTGTTGAGAACACTGGCAGGTAAAAGGGCCAAGGGGGCCAACGATGTTAGCAATGGCAGCACTGATTGGCTGGAGGCCAAGATCTCTCTGGTAGCCTTGCCTGTCCATGCTCATCATGCCATGGACGTTGATATATAGAGTTCTTGGAAATTCTTTGTCTAGCCAAGGAGGATAGTTATTTCAGCAAAGGCCAAGTTATAAAGTTACAGAGCCAGGGTCTACCTTTTTTTGTAGGTTGTTCCACCTTTGCAGCTCTGATTCTTTCTGAATGAGTGAGATGTTAATGGCTCCACAGAGATGAGTTTCCTTTCTCCTCTGTGGTTTACCCACTATCTGAGATTCTTGGCACTGATTACTTTCTCAAGTGGGGAGAATGGGCATTTCTGCCCAGCAATTTCCAATCACTAGAGTTGGTTCTTTGACTTTTCAGGTGGGTTCTGGGAATAATTGACCAATGACCCGGAAAAGCCACCCCCATTCACTCTTCAGGTAGAAGAGGATCTTGTACACGGAACCACTCCTTCTAGTTCTCTCTGCATGTGGCTTTGGGGAATCACTGCTCATGAAAATGTGAAGAAGTACCAGCTTGAATTCAGGAATATGTTTCCAAAAAGATGGTGTATTTTACTTTGCTAGTACTGCCATAACCAAGTAAAACAAACTGGGTGGCTTAAACAGAAATTTACAGTCTCATAGTTCTGGAAGCTAAAAGACCAAGATCATGGAGTTGGCAGGATTGGTTCCTTACAAGGGCTGAAGGGAGAATGTGTCTAGGCCTTGCTCCTTGGTCTGTAATTAGCCATCTTTTCCCTATTTCTCTTCACACCATCTTCCCTCTATGTGTGTCTGTGCCAGTGACCAAATTTTCCCTTTTTATAAGAACACATCATGTTAGATTAGGCCCCACCCTAATAATACCATTCTGACTTAACTAATTACATCTGCAATGACCCTAATTCCAAATGAGGTCACATTCTGAGGTACCAGGGGTTAGGACATCAACATGTGAACTGGGGTGGGGGTGGACAAACTTTACCATAACAGATGAATTGGCACACTCCATTTTTTCTCTCTCCCTACCCACCTCCCTTCTGTAGGCCCTCGTGACCCTCTGCTGGGGGAATTGAAATTGTTTCCAATGATTCCTTGACTCCTGTTCCTCAACTCCAGTCTACACTGCATATGATTCATCAAGTTCATCTTTTCTAGAATCCCCAATCATGATTCTTGATTACAAATCATCCATGGCCCATTGCCTGAAGAAGTGGTTCCAAACTTTCTGGTTTGGCAGAGCCAAGTGGCAAGTTTAGAGAAATACAGGTTCTGGGGCTCGATTCTCTAACATTTTGATTTATAAGGTCTAGGCTGTGTATTATCACCCTGCTTATTTAACTTATATGCAGAGTACATCATGAGAGACACTGGGCTGGAGGAAGCACAAGCTGGAATCAAGATTGCTGGGAGAATTATCAATGACCTCAGATATACAGATGACACCACCCTTATGGCAGAAACTGAAGAACTAAAAAGCCTCTTGATGAAAATGAAAGAGGTGAGTGTAAAAGTTGGCTTAAAGCTAATATTCAGAAAATTAAGAGTATGGCATCCAGTCCCATCACTTCATGGCAACTAGAAGGGGAAACAGTGGCTGACTTTATTTTGGGAGGCTCCAAAATCACTGCAGATGGTGACTGCAGCCATGAAATTAAAAGACGCTTACTCCTTGGAAGGAAAGTTATGACCAACCTAGGCAGCATATTAAAAAGCAGAGACATTACCTTGTCAACAAAGGTCTGTCTAGTCAAGGCTATGGTTTTTCCAGTGGTCATGTATGGATGTGAGAGTTGGACTATAAAGAAAGCTGAGCACTGAAGAACTGATGCTTTTGAACTGTGGTGTTGGAGAAGATTTTTGAGAGTCCCTTGGACTGCAAGGAGATCCAGCCAGTCCATCCCAAAGGAGATTAGTCCTGGGTGTTCAGTGGAAGGACTGATGTTGAAGCTGAAACTCCAATACTTTGGCCACCTGATGTGAAGAGCTGACTCACTTGAAAAGACCCTGATGCTGGGAAAGATTGAAGGCAGGAGGAGAAGGGGATGACAGAGGATGAGATGGTTGGATGGCATCACTGACTCAATAGACATGGGTTTGGGTAGACTCCAGCAGTTGGTGATGGACAGGGAGGCCTGATGTGCTGCAATTCATGGGGTCACAAAGAGTTGGACACAACTGAGCGACTGAACTGAACTGAGCATTTGTTTTTCAAAGATCTCCAGATAATTTTATTCATCAGAACAACTGATTTAGAGAAGAGAATAAAATTTGTCACAATCTGATCAAAATTTACTCTCCCACTTCACAATCCTCTAGAATCCTCTGTCTATTTACCAGGCTCCAAAATTGCTGACAATTCTGCCCCAATATATCTTCATGTTGGACCACCTGAGGAGGTTCTCTCTCCTGACCTACTTCTCCAACTGTCTGTAGTCCTTCTCAAGTCCCGTCTTTTCTTTGACGTCTCCCTACAACTCTGTCTTACTGTTACCACCCTTTCTTGACCTCCTATAGATTCTTATCTGTGCTACTTGCTAGGCAGAGAGCTCTATCCTGTGAAGGCCCAGAGGCTAGGGCTGAGAAGACCTTAGAGAACACATGTGTCTCAAAGATCCTCAGAGTTCAGAGGAGAACATGAAGGCCTCAACATGATATGCTCAGGGACACACAGTAGTAGAAAACAAGAAATGGTTCAGGGTATGACTTCAAACAAGAGGACTGAAGAAAACCCTTAGGCTTCATATCCTTTTCCCTACTACACACAACCAAGCAGTTATTGACTGACAGGGAACTGGAGCAAATATATTTTCTGCAGAGACTGTGGCAAAGAAGCTCTGGAGTTGAGAACTCGGGTGCAGCAGAGGGCAGAGCAGAGTGCTATACTGAGAAGAGTGCCATTATGTGAGAATCCATATACTTAGCAGGCTCTCCAATCATCAGAAATACCTAAAATAAAAAACTAAATTATTTTTAATCTGGAGAAACTGACCAGTCCAAAAAGAAATACTGACAGAATCGATTTAGTAAAAAAAAAAAAAAAAAAGCTAGTTTTCAACATGTTCCATCCATACACACTGATTAGCCATTTGGTTTCTTGTTTTCACATGTGAGTAAATAGTCGTGATCATCAGAGGCACAACCAAGCAACGAAAGCCTTTCTGGAGAGGAGTATAAGAAGGAAAAATAGGCTATGTGTAAAGGACTGGGAGGTGAAATAACATAGGATGTTTCAACTGCAACTTGGAAAATAGAAGATAATAGAACATTACCTTCATTATTCTGGGGAAAATAGTTTTCAACTTAAATTTTCTTACCCAGACAAACTATCTATCAAGACCGAGACTAGGCCAATTCAGACAAATACTTATCTCCCATGCCATACTTTCTCAGGAAGATTCTGCAAGATGTGAGTCTCAAAAAACAGGTAAACCAAGAAGAAGAAGACTAGAATTTAAAATATAGAGGATCCAACATAAGTGAGAAGACATTCAGGATGACAGAAAGGAAAGTTCCAGCACAACAACCAAGCAACAGGCCTCAAGAAGAAACAGCCAACCTGGAGCAGGGTATAGGACTCTGGGAGGAAAGAAATTTAAAGTACGAATGGATCATCTGATACATTTGATTTTGTGGACTATTGTATTAAAAGCCTCTCTCTTTCTCTCTCTCTCATACACACACACACACACACACACACACACAGGCTCTTATGGAATATGGGAAGACTTAACCACAGAAATAAACTAAATAGATGAAAATATAAGGTAGGAGGATAAGAAGGATGTGGTCAAGAAAAGAATTGGGCTCATAGACCAATTGTGTTTGTTTTGAGAAGAGTTTTATATAGTTCTATGGAAGAATTTTGGGGATAAAATTGAGACACAGAAAAAAAGATAATTATTAAATCAAAGAGAAAGAGAAAGTTGTATAAGAAAGGAAATGTTATCATGTACAGTACATGACTCAGCTGTAAACAATAGTGTATACTAACCATAACATAATTGATAAACATTGATTTAACCAAAAATAGAAATGTACGCTATATTGTAAGCATTAGGGCAAGATAAGTGTGTGTGTGTGTGTGTGTGTATACACATGCCAGTTATTACATGATTGTGTCTTAGCTTTGAACCCACCCTTCTGCACTCTGCTCTGTAATGCTGGGACTAGAACCCTGCACACCACAATTTTCCCTTGCCAGCTGGCTCCATGTTAGTCTCTGTCAACATGGGAACAAGAAGAATATTGCAGAACTGGAGGAGAAACAAGCTTATATCTCCCTATTTGCTTCCTTTTCTCTCAATATTCATTTATTCATTCAACTTTTGAACAAAGGTTTGAGTGACTACTGCATGCCAAGCACTGTTTTAGGAGTTTGAAATTCATCAGTGATAATATTTCTGCCTCCATAGAGCTTATCTTCTAGTAGAGAGAGATAATAAGCAATGTGCTTAATAAACAACAGTGTTGTAGAAAAAGAGAGAGAACAAAGCAAAGTAAGAGTGATTGGGAGTGCATGAGTGTTACAGTTTTAAATAGGGTGGTCATGGGAGAGTTCTTTGGGAAGAAGATATTTGAGTAAAGCTGCTGCTACTGCTGCTAAGTCGCCTCAGTGGTGTCCGATTCTGTGCAACCCCATAGACGGCAGCCCACCAGGCTCTGCTGTCCCTGGGATTCTCCAGGCAAGAACATTGGAGTGGGTTGCCATTTCCTTCTCCAATGCATGAAAGTGAAAAGTGAAAGGGAAGTCACTCAGTCATGTCTGACTCTTAGCGACCCCATGGACTGCAGCCCACCAGGCTCCTCCGTCCATGGGATTTTCCAGGCAAGAGTACTGGAGTGGGGTGCCATTGCCTTCTCCATTTGAATAAAGACTTGGCCTTAAAATGAAAGTGGGCTTGGCATGTTCAAGGAACAGTCCACAGGTCAGTGTGACTGGATTGAAGGAAGGGAGGATGAAAGGGAGAGAAAGATAAAATTGTTTACCTTTGGGAGAAAGGAACTTGAGGTGAGGAAGGTTTGGGTAGACTGCTTTTCTTTGTTTTAAGTGGTATACAATCTTTTGACTTTTTAAACCATGAATATGTGTCAATTTTATACAATTAAAATTTAAAATAATGAATTACAAATTGCAATATGATATCCTGAATTGGATCCTGGAACAGAAAAATGACATTAGAGGAAAAGCTGGTAAAATCTGAATAAAGTCTATTCAATCAAAAAGTGCTAATACTATTTTCTTAGCTTTGACAAATATATTATGTATGTTATGTTTGCAACTTTTCGGTACATCTAAAATTATTCCAGGATAAAAAGTGTATGTAAGAAAAATTTGAAACAACCAGAAAACTGCATCAGGTGGTAAGATCTTGCCCTTTCTTTACCCCCAACTCCCAGCCCTGCAGCCTTTTCTGGGTTTGAGCAGTGGGTTATTTACCTGGCAGAAAGATATGATTTACCCATGGGCCTGGGCTAATCCCCAGATGGAAGGGAAAAGGCTGGTAGGGAAGAATTTTGGATCACACCTATGGAACATCCAGCTCACTGACCCTTGGTGAATGTCACCCAGAAGCTGAAAAGAAGAAGCCAGGACAGACCATTTACACATTAAAAAATATGAATGTGCTGATTCCCTTAAGCTTTTAAGAAAGCAGAGTACTAAAAATATCTTCACAGAACTTTACTCCTTGTTTCATCTCTGTCTCTAGAGAGCTTTAAAATTAAGGAGTGGCTTCAAAGTAGGAATAACTCCAGAGCCTTGATTCAGTGGCTTTTTCCTCGCTTCAGACTTTCTAAAAGTTTTTGGCGGAGGTGCCTGTTTAGGGGACTCTTGTTGATGTTTAATATTGTCTTATATCAGTACTTTCCACCTTTACTTTTATATTCATTGGTGTATGAATTACTAAAAAAGTTGTTTAAAAATTTTGATAATTATTTAATGTTAGAAAAAAAGCTTCATCTTTGGTGTCATTACTCTGAGAGTGTCAGTTTGCTACTCTTCTCCCTGGTGAGTCTTGTCTTAGTATTGAGGAGATCATTTTCTGTTCATGTTTTGTCTGCATATTCTGCTTCTACCCACAATTCCTCTTCTCTTTCTGGCCCTTACCTTTTTGGAAATAAAAGCCAGAAAGGAAAGTATTTTGCATATTATATTTATTTTCTGTCCTTCCTACCACATACCTCCCTTGAAGTAGAACAGGCTACCCCTTAAGTTGGGGTGAAAGAAAAAGGGAAAGAAAAAACTAGAGAGAGAAAAAATAATGGACCAATCAACATTTTATCCAACCACACTTAAATCCACTCTTCTGGCATGCAGGAGTCTGTATATATTTATATTTATATATGTATTATATATATATATATATCTGGGATCATGAGCAATTAAGTGGTGATGAGTAATTAGCATTCTGAAGTTCCTTTTGATTTTGTTTTCCTCATACTTTTAAAAAACTATGTAAAAATACATATTCAGTGTAGAAAACTAAAAAAATAAATATTAGACTAAATAAAAAATTACTTGAAATCTCAGAAATAATCCCCCTAACTCTAACATACCATCAACCAGTCAGTGGAAGAAACCAAGAATGGAAATAAGGAGTGAAGCCCTGAAGCATGTGAGGTTCCAGTTCCAGAAGATTCTGAGACTCAGTGCCTGTCTTTCTTGGGGCTTGGTGGCCTCATGTTTTGCCACGGTTGATGTACAGTGTCACATTAATCATCCCTATAGATAACATTCTGGTTGTAAGTGACAAAACACCCAACTCAACTTTATTTATACAAAAATAAATAGAAATAGGATATCTGCTCAAACTGTATAAATTTGAATGCCAGCACTACGTGACCTTTAGCATGATACTGCCTCTTAAAGCTTCTGCTTCCTCATCTGGAAAATGACACCTCTCTTCTTGTGAGGTTGTTACAGGGAAATGAGGCATGTGCCTGGCACATAGTAACCACTTCATGAATGGTAGCTAGTATCTGCAGTAATTAAATAGTATTTGGTTTCTTGAAGAGTGGGGAAAGTTGTGTGGCTAGCATTTTACTGCTAGAGGAAGTTGAAAGGCAGGAAACAGGGGGAATGAGGCAGAGCTTTCCTTCTCATGTGTTCTTATCCTCATGAAGTCCACCACAACTATGCAAGGATTGCTGGTGTGGAGAGCCATGTGCTGACATCCTATCTTACCCACAATGCCCCCAGTGACTATTTCCTGCTTAACAGGCAGACTTCTGTAGCCAGAGTCCAGGAAAACTCCATATTTCATCAATCATGAAGGGAGACTTTGCCAGAGCTTACCTGGAGAGCTGAGAACTCTGCAGTTAGAGATGGTGGTTTCTACATCCCAAAAGGATGCTGAAACCTGTGTCAGACACCTCTGAGAGTTTAAAGCTGCTCCTTCTACTCAGGGTACCATCAGGAAGAAATAAGTTTCCCCCTCTATCCCTCTTGAGTTCTTGTGGCTGAACTAATAACAAAATTGACATAAGAGAGATTAACAGAAGAAGAGATGAGTTTAATTCATGTTCATGGAGGTCTCACTGAAATGGGACCTAAGAAGCAGCCAACGAAGACAGCTTTTATACTTTTTAGAAATGAAACAATAAATTTGAGAGGAATTGGCAGGAGGAAGAAACTTAGGTTTGGGTGCTTGATTAGTTAAGAATTTAAGCAAAGTTTGGGTTTGGGTGGAAGATGAGTAAATAAGTAATAAAGTTTGTCTACACAGGCTTCTTGGCTTTGAATTCCCTGTCTCTGGTCATAAGGAGGTCCTACCTTTTGGAGAAGACAATGGCACCCCTCTCCAGTACTCTTGCCTGGAGGATCCCATGGATGGAGGAGCCTGGTGGGCTGCAGTCCATGAGGTCACAAAGAGTCGGACATGACTGAGCGACTTCACTTTCACTTTCTACCTCTTAGTATAGGAAGGGCACTTTTCATATGGGAGATTTATTTCCTACTTTCAGGGAGGCAGAAAGGAAGGTCAAAGTGTCCCTCTTGCATAACCCATTTCTTAAGTAACTTTAATTCAAAAATAATATGCATGTTTTGGGGTGGCCTGCCCTGGGCCCCAACAGTACACTCACACATGCTGATAATGACTTATGTCTATCTTTTCGTCTTTAGGGTCTACTTAATAAATATGTAATGAAAAACCAACCAGAACTTGGTAAAAACATTTTCAGAAATGATTGCCTAAAATCTCTAATTCATAGGTTTTTCAACTTCTCTTACTAAAAATTCAAAGTTTCTTAATGGAATACTTATTAAAGCACACTGGGATATAGTCTATTCTTTCCTTGGAACCAAATCAATGTCAATGCCTCAATCAGAATTTGTGATGAACCAACATGTACAAATCTTCAGATCTGGCTTGAGGTGGCCTATAGGCCCCAAGAGGAAAGTACCATTTCTCATGAAGTCCCAGAAACAGGATGGTGAGGCCATAACATGCTGTCTCATTTTACACACCAGTTCTGTAGTCCGGGTAGAGCTGCCACCCATTTGAATCATGGCAGACAGGTTTTTCCTAAGTATGGCTAACTGAGTCACAAACTATAGCGCCCCACTCAGTCCATTTGCTTTTCTTCCTACCAAAATAAAACTCTCCATTAAAACTGAATAGCAATTGGACAATTTCTAATCTTAAATCTCTGATCTTATGCATGAAAGGCAACCTGCAATTTAGAGCAAGATTTAAAGAGGTAGACACATCTCTTAGACTTTTTTCTTACCAATCTGCTTCAATAGATGGGAATCTTTGTTTAAACTGACTCCAGGTCTTTCTTTGTGTTTGAAGAAAACACTAGTCTTTTGTGGTTTCTCCATGTCCCAGTTGCAACTTCAGGAACCCTGATAAGTGCCATCAAAGTTGTAATTTATAACTTTTGGGAGGCCCAGGCCTCCTCTGAGTGAGACATTTATCAGTCCTTGTTATCAAACCGCTCGTTTCTTTCTTGTTGCTCTATGTGGTAAAGAAAGCAGTTTTCTGCTCCTGGCAACTTGGCAAAACACTGAATAAGAGAGCAGGATTATGGTCATAGCAGGTGCGTACAGCAGGGTTCTTCCCAAACTCCTTCCCTGTGGTCCTTTTCTAAACAGGAGTCATTGATTTCCCTATTCAAAGAGGCTGATCTATTTTGTCCCGTAATGAGACAGAGGGTAGCTTAATGAATAAATTTAGTGTCAGAATGCAGCAGATTCTCCTACTTTCCAAAGTTTCCAGGACTTCTCTGGTGGACCAGTGGTCAACAATCCACCTGCCAGTGCAGGGGACACTGGTTCAGTCTCTGGTCTGAGAAAATTTCACACGCTGAGGAGCACCTAAGCCTGTGTACTGCAGCTACTGAGCCCCTGAGACGAGAGCCTGTGTTCCTGAAAAGGAGAAGCCATCGCAAATAGAAGCCTGCACATCACAAGGAAGAAGTAGCTCCCTGCCGCCCTCCGCATCCACCAAAACTAGAGAAAGCCTGGGCAGCAACCAAGACCAGCCCAGAAAAAAAGAAACAAAAAACAAAAACCCACACAGAACAAAACAAAAAAGTTTCCAGATTACTTTAAAAAAAATTATCAGTTGTATTTTATTTTGGCTGCTGCTGTGCACAGGCTTTCTCTGGCTGCCGCGAGCAGGTTCGGTAGTCGCAGCTTGGGGGCTCCAGAGCTTGTGCTCCGTAGCTGTGCTGCACGGGCTCAGGTGTCCCACGGCATGTGGGAAGTCCTCCCCAGACTAGGGAAGGAACCCATGTTCCCTGCATTGACAGGGGGATTCTTAACCACAAGAAGTCCTCCAGACTACTACCACAGCCATATTAATTTCTTGAAATTAATTTTTACTTTTATCTAGAAATGCATAGCTTTAAATATTAAATTATTCCAAAAGTCTCATAAGGAAAAACAGCTACCCTTGTCTAGTTAACTTTATGTTTTAGTTTTTTCTTTTCTTTACTGTTTATCTCTATTTTTCTATGGATATGCATATATATAATTGGTTGGATGACTTAACTATGGGCTTTCTCATTAGTTAAATGAATATTGCTTTTTTGCTATTTCCTTCTTTTTGCAGGTACTCAAATTCTTGGTTAAATGCATTTCCAGTATTGTAATTATTATGACTATATAAATACTGTTTATTGCAAAGCCAAAAACTATTTATTCCTCATTTCCTGTAAACATTTTGATATTATTAGGGTTAATAATTGCTCCTCCACCCCTCTGCCCTCTTTTGCTTAAATGTCTTGGTTCTAATGGTCAGATTCTTAGCACAATTGTTCATATAGTAAAATGTATCAGATAACTTCCCAGATAACTTTCAGACAATTTTTCTGCCTCCATTATCTTGATCCAAGCAAATGTCTTATTCTCTGGGCCAGTTATGTAGCTACAGCTCTGGAACTTCCCTTCATAAACCTGGAAATTGCCTGTGCCTGAGTCTGATACCTAGATGACATGACTTTCTCTTTTGGGGTTTATTAACTACCTCATTTTTCATGGATCACATTTTCAAATAGCTTCTTGAGAAAAAAATACATGGGAGAAAAGTCTTTTGAGACTTTTCAAGCCTGAATTTTCTTTTATCTTCATAGTTGATAGATAATTCAACTGGGCATAGAATGGACTGAAAATGTTTTTTTTTTTTTTCCCCCTTAGAATTTTGAACACATTGTTCAATATTTTCTAGTTCCTTATATTACAGCAGAGGAATGGCCCTTCTTATTTGTCGTTATTCTGATGTAACTTTTTCTTTCACTTTAGAAACCTCTATTCACCCCTGGTGTTCTGAAATGTTATCATGATGTGGACTGTATTCTTTGTACTGGCACTCAATGAGCTCTTTTAATCTTGAAACTCAAGTCTTTTGGTATAAAGAATTGTTCATAAATTATTTGCTTGATGACTATCTTCCTTTCTCAATTTTCTGTTTTCTGTTTCTAAAATTCCACTTGTTCTCATCGTTGTTTTTCACCTTGAGGATCATTTTCAAATGTCTGTGAGTCTTTAGCTGTTTGTTAAGGTTTGATTCAATCACTAAAAAGTTAATCAGGGCTCTGTGTGGATATGTAGGATTCTTCTGGTGATCTTCACTGTAGGACAGTGGTTCTCAATAGGGACAGATCCCATAAAAGGCATTTTGGAAGTTGCGAGAATTTTTAAAAGAGTTATTGGGGTTCTGTGACATAAAAAAGATATACATATTTGGTCTTTGCTCGGGCTTCCCTGGTGGTGCAGAGGTTAAAGCATCTGCCTGCAGTGTGGGAGACCTGGGTTCGATCCCTGGGTTGGGAAGATCCCCTGGAGAAGGAAATGGCAACCCACTCCAGTATTCTTGCCTGGAGTATCCCATGGACAGAGGAGCTTGGTGGGCTACAGTCCATGGGTCGCAAAGAGTCAGACACGACTGAGCGACTTCACTTTCACTTTCCTGGTTCCTGACACAAAGCTCCAAAAATCTTTCCAATTTCCTGAGTAATAAGTATGCTAGGAGTGTCTTACTCATGATGCAGGATGGTCACCAGAAGGTCCAAGTCATGATTAGAGGCTTGGAAATTTCCTCACCTCCTATCCTCTGGGGAGAGAAGAGGGGTTGGATATTGAATTAATAATCAATCATGTCTACATGCCGAAGTTGCTATAAAAATTCCTAAACTATAGTGTTCAGAATGTTTCTGGGTTGGCAAACAACACTGAGGTGTTGGGAAGCTGTGGGTGTGTGTTAGTTGCTCAGTTGTGTCCTACCTCATGGACTGTAGCTTATGGTTTAACCCTCCAGGCTCTTTTGTTCTTGGAATTCTCCAGGCAAGAATACTGGAGTGGGTAGCCATTCCCTTCTCCAAGGGCTGGGAGGGTGACGCATCCCAAATTCCTTGGGGACAGAAGCTCCAGCACTCAGGACCCTTCCAGAATTCACCTTATGCACTTCTTCATCTTGTTGTTTGTCTGTATCCCTTATCATACTCTAAAAAATAAACTTTTAAATGTCAGCTAATGTTTCTCTGAGTTTTGTGAGCCACTACAGAAAATTATCAAACCTGACAAGGGGGTTGTGGGAATCCCAATTTGATCAGAGGTACAGGTGACAACCTAGGACTTGTGATTGGAGTTGAAACTGGGGGCAGTCTTTTAAGACTGAGATATTAACCTGTGGGGCCTGCACTAATTCTGAGTACTTAGCATCAAAACTGAACTGTAGCATGCCTAGTTGGTGTTGGAGAAATTAGTAGGTGTGAGGGGGACCCTCACACATTTGGTGACAGTGTTATGAATGTAGAGAAATGAAGTGGCCTGCTAGTTTAAAGTATATGGGGGACAAAAATGCTAGCTGACCTGCCAAACAGTCCCATAAAACAAAGACTGCCATAGGTCTAGGGTTGCCAGATAAAATAAGGCCACTCAGTTGAATTTCAAATTTCAGATAAGCAACAAGTATACCTTTTGTATCAGTATGTCTCAAATATTGCCTTTTTATCTGGCAATTTCATCTGTGTTCTATTTCACTCTTAATGTCCTCCTGGACAGTTATGAAGTCATTTTTAGTTATTTGATTCAGGATAGCAACACTATTTAATATAAACACACCAATTATTTTTTGCATAGATGCTATACCTTGAGATTTCCATAGATTTCCATTTCTTCTTTTTTTTCATTTCTAAGAATGTAGCTACCTTATAAAACCAGGGGTGACTGGACTTTGTCTTGTTTTGAACTTAATCAGAGGTTGTTGTTCACCATTTAGAGACATATCACAGACAATAGCCCTGCTTGTGATCAATACGCTGATATTGGTCTGCAGTTGTAGTTGTCTTACTCATGGTGATTCAAATATACGAAATACAAAGATTCATAAGAGACTACTAGTAACAATTACACTCTAACAAATTGAACAACCTAGAAGAAATGAATAAATTTCTAAAAACAACAGTCTGTCAGGACTGAACCATGATACAATAGAAAATATGAACAGAGTCATTACTAGTAAGGAGGTTGAGTGATTAATAAAAAAACCTCTTGAGGCTCAACTATTTGTTCCTGCTGAGACACTTGTGTGGCTCCAAGGCTCTACCAGCTAATGATTTCTATGGATCCCAGCAACAGAGAGGACAGGATCGAGGGGATATGGGACTGATGGTGCTGGTCCTCTGACCTTCAGCTTACTGGGAACAAGGCTTCTAAAACAATAAATATGTCTGGAAGGCTGTGGTCCAAGGCTATTGTTGCTGGTTTTAATCAGGGTTTATGGAACCAGAAGGAGCACACAGCTCTCCTGAAAATTGAAGGTGTGTATGTCCAAGATGAAATTGAATTCTATCTAGGCAAGAGATGTGCTTATGTGTACAAAGCAAAGAACAACACAGTAACTCCTGCCAGAAAATCCAACAAAATCAGAGTTATCTGGGAAAAGATAACTCACACTCAGGGACAGTGGCAGGGTTCATGCCAAATTCGGAAGCAACTTTTGTGCTAAGGCCACTGGGCACAGAATTCATGTAATGCTTTTTCCTTCAAAGATTTAATTTTATTGAAAAGTGAATAAAAGTGTGGATTAAAAAAAAACCAAATCTCTCAACAAAAGAAAGTCCAGGGCCAGATGTCTTCACTGGTAAATTCAACCAAGCGTTCAAAGAAGAATCAGCACCAATCTTTCTCAAACTTGTCACAAAATAGAAGAGGAAGGACTCTTCCAATCTCATTTTATGAGGCCAGCATTACCCTGATGTCAAAATAAGACAAGGATTCCACAAGAAAAGAAAATTACATGCCAATATCCCTGATGAATGTAGAGGCAAAATCCTCAACAAAATATTAGCAAATCAAATTCAACAATACATTAAAATGATCATTCACCATTATTAAGTGGGATATATCCCAGGAATACAAAGATGGCTCATCATCCGCAAGTCAGTCAGTGTGATAAACTACATTGACAAAATGCAGGGTAAACGTGGTGTGATCATCTCGATAGATGCAGAAAAAGCATTTAACAAAATTCAACTTATGATTAAAAACTCTCAACAAAGTGGGTATAGAGGAAACATGCCTAAACATAAAAGGGCCATATATGACAAGTCCATAACTAGCATCATACTTAATGGTGAAAGCTGAAAACTGTTTATCTAAGATCAGGAACAAGACAAGAATGTACCATCATCACTTTTATTTAACATAGTATTGAAACTCTTAGCCAGAGCAATTAGGCAAGAATAAGAAATAAAAGTTGTCGAAGTTGGAAAGGAAGAAGTAAAACTGTCACTGTTTGACATGATATTATATGTAGAAAACTCTAAAGGCTCCATCAAAAAATTATCTAATGAACAAAAAATTAGTTATCTAATGAACAAATTNATTCGTAGGATACAAAATCAGCACACAAAAATATGCTGCATTTCTAAAACAGTAATAATGAGCTATTGGAAAGGGAAATTAATAAAACAATTCTATTTGCAATTTCACCAAAAAGAATAAGATAGGAGTAAATTTAGCTAAGGAGGTGGAAGACCTATGTATGGAAAAGCACAAGACATTAATGAAAGAAATTAAAGAAGCTTCAAATAAGTGGAAAGATATTTCATGCTCATGGATAGAAATGATTAATAATGTTAAAATGTTCCTAATACTCAAAGCAATCTACACATTCAGTGCAATGCTTCTCAAAATCCCAATGATATTTTCCATATAAATTGAACAAACAATCCTAAACTTTGTATGAACTACGAAATACTCTAAATAGCCAAAGCAAACCTGAGAAGGAAGAACAAAGCTGGAGGCATCATGCTTCCTGATTTCAAATTATATTACAAGCAGTAGTAATCAAAGTAGTATGGTATTGGCATAAAAATTGACACATAGAACCATGGATCAGAGTTCTGATAAAGGGATCAGAATAGGAACCCAGCTTATAGCCATACCACTCTGAACAGACCCANGACTTAAATATAAGACCTGAAACCATACAACTCCCAAAAGGAAACATATGTGGTAAACTCCTTGACATTGGTCTTGATGATGATTTTTGAATCTGACACTACCACCAACAAAAAAAACCATGAAAACAGAAATAAATAAGTGAGGTAACATCAAATTAAAAAGCCTCTGCACAGTAGAGGAAATCATCAACAAATTAAAGTCAACCTACTGAACAGGAAAAAATATTTGTAAATCATATATCTGATAAGGGACTAATACCCAGAGTATATAAAAACCTTATAAAACTCAATATAAAACTTCTCACAAACAATCCAATTAAAAAATGGGTAGAAGATCTGAATAGACATATTTTCCAAAGACATACTGATGATCACCATGTACATCATAAGAAGATGCTCTACATCATTAATCATCAGGAAGATGCCAATCAAAACTCCCTACCCACACCACCTTATACTTGTTAGAATAGATATTACCAGAAAAAATCAGAAATAACAAGTTTCAGTGAGGAAGTGGATAAAAGTGATCCCTTTTGTGCTGTTGGGAATATAAATTGATACAGCCACTATGAAGTTCTCCAAAAAATTAAAAATAGAGCTACCATATTATCCAGCAACTACACTTATGGATATTAATCTAAAGAAAATGAAAACATTAACTCAAAAGGACATAGGCACCTCCATGTTCACTGAAGCATTGTTTCCAATAACCAAGATATAGAAACAACCTAAGTGTCCACTGATAGAGGAATAGATAAATAAATTGTGGTATATAAATGCAATGGAATATCATTCAGCCATAAAAAATGAATGAAATCTTGCTATTCGTGACAACATAGATTGAGCTTGTGGGCATTATATTAAGTGAAATGAGTCAGAAAGAGAAACACAAAGACTGTTTTTTCTCTCTTATATGTGAACTCTAAAAAAGAAAAGAACCCTCCCCCCTGCCCCGCGCAACCCGAAACACATTTAGAGAGAACAAATTGGTGGTTGCCAGAGGTGGGGATTGGGGAGCGGGAGAAATGAGCAAACTGTTTTTTATTTTAGGTTAAATAAATTAAACTTAGAGGAAAGAACTGTCTTCCCCTGAGATAAGAGAAATGAAGTTAAAAGTGTATGTGCAGCCCATGCTTCTCCACGTAGCCAGAGATAGGTAAGCCACTGATCAGAGAAAGGATTTGGGAATGAGAACATGAGGAGAGAAGAGCAGATCTAAACTAAATGCTCTGGGCAGTATGAAAGAAAGAAAGCATTAAGAGAAAGGCCCCTCAGGAAGGGCCTACTTGAGTCTGCAACCTCTTATAAGAATCCTCTACAACAAAGGAGAAGCAGAGACGGTTGAGTGACCATGAGTTAGGAACTGACATGGTAAGCCTGGCCAAAGATTTTCAGGAGGTGAAGAAATACTGAACAGAGTACTGAGGAGTTTTCAGTGGACTCTGTTTAGCTAGAAAGTAATGAATAAACTGGGTTGGAAGTTGTCCCCTCCAGGAGAATCCCCATGGACAGAGGATGCTGGCGGGTTACAGCCCATGCAGTGCAGGGTCAGACACGACTGAGTGGCTGAGCGCAGGTCAGCACATCTTCTTGGCATCTAAAGACGGTGAAGCTCTACACAGTCAGTGAAAACAAGACCTGGAGCTGGCTATGGCTCAGATTGTCAGCTCCTTATTGCAAAATTCAGACTTCAATTGAAAAAAGTAGGGAAAATCACTAGGCCATTCAAGTATGACCTAAATCAAAGTCCTTATGATTATACAGTGGAGGTGATGATTAGATTCAAGGGATTAGATCTGGTAGACAGAGTGCCTGAAGAACTATGGACAGAGGTTCATAACCTTGTACAGGAGGCAAAACCATCCCAAAGAAAAAGAAATGCAAGAAGGCAAAGTGGTTGTCTGAGGAGATTTTAAAAATAGCTGAGGAAAGAAGAGATGTGAAAGGCAAGGGAAAATGGGAAAGATGTATCTAACTGAATGCAGAGTTCCAGAAAATTGCAAGAAGAGATAAGGCCTTCTTAAATGAACAATGCAAAAAATAGAAGAAAACAATAGAATGGGAAATACTAGAGATCTCTTCAAGAAAACTGGAGATATCAAGGGAACATTTCATGCAAAGTTGGGTACAATAAAGGACAAAAAAGATTAGCTTAGGGCCCAACAGAAGCAGAAGAGATTAAGAAGAGGTGGCAAGAATACACAAAAGAACTATACAAAAAAAGCTGTTAATGACCAGGATAACCATGATGGTGTTGTCACTCACCTAGAGCTGGACATTCTCGAGTGTGAAGTCAAGTGGGCCTTAGGAAGTGTTACTCTGAAGAAGGCTAGTGAAGGTGATGCACTTCCAGCTGAGCTGCTTAAAGTCCTAGAAGATGATGCTCTTAAAGTGCTGCACTCAATATGTCAGCAAATTGGGAAAACTCAGCAGTGGCCACAGGACTGGAAAAGGTTAGTTTTCACTCCAATCCCAAGGAAAGGCAATACCAAAGAAGTTACAAACTACTGTACAATTGCACTTATTTCACATCCTGGTTATGCTCAAAATCCTTCAAGCTTGGCTTTAGCAGTACACGAACCAAGAACTTCCAGATGTACAAGCTGGGTTTCAAAGAGGCAAAGGAATCAGAGATCAAATTGCCAACATTTGTTGGATCATGGAGAAAGCAAGGGAGTTCCAGAAAAACATCTACTTCTGCATCATTGACTATGCTAAAGCCTTTGGTTGCACAGATCACAACAAACTGTGGAAAATTCTTCAAGAGACAGAAGCAACAGACCACCTCACCTGTCTCCTGAGAAACCTGTATGTGGGTCAAGAAGCAACAGTGACAACTGGACCATGGAACAACTGTCTGGTTCCAAACTGGGAGAGGAGTAAACAAGGCTGTATATTGTCACGCTGCTTATTTAACTTCTATGCAGTGTACATCATGTGAAATGCCAGGCTGGATCAATCACAAGCTGGAATCGAGGTTGTTGGGAGAAATACCAGCAACCTCAGATATGCAGCTGATACCACTCTAACGGGAGAGAGTGAAGAGGAACTAAAAAGCCTCTTGATGAAAGTGAAAGAGGACAGTAAAAAAGTTGGCTTAAAACTCAACATTCAAAAACTAAGATCATGTCATCTGGTCCCATCACTTCATGGCAAATAGACGTGGAAAAAGTGGAAGCAGTTGCAGACTTTTCTTTCCAAAATCACTGCAGACAGTTACTATAGCCATAAAATTAAACAATGTTTGGTCTTTGGAAGGAAAGCTATGACAAACCTAGACAAAGCATTAAAAAGCAGAGACCTCACTTTGCTGACAAAGGTCTGTATAGTCAAAGCTATGCTTTTTCCAGTAGCTATGTATGGATGTAAGACTTGTACCATAAAGAAGGCTGAGCACCGAAGAATTGATGGTTGCAGATTGCGGTGCTGGAGAAGGCTCTCACTGAGCGTCCATTGAACTGTAAGGAGATGAAGTCAGTCAAGCCTAAAGGAAATCAATCTTGAATATTCATTGGAAGGACTGATGCTGAAGCCCAAACTCCAATACTTTGGCCACCTGATGTGAAACGTGAACTCACTAGAATAAAGACCCTGATGCTGGGAAAGATTGAAGGCAAAAGGATAAGAGAGCAGCAGAGGATGAGATGTTTAGATAGCATCACTGATTCAATAGATACGAATTTGAGCAAACTTAGGGAGATAATGCGGAGAAGGCAATGGCACCCCACTCCAGTACTTTTGCCTGGGAAACCCCATGGATGGAGGGGCCTGGTAGGCTGCAGTCCATGGGGTTGCTAAGAGTCGGACACGACTGAACAACTTCACTTTCACGCATTGGAGAAGGAAATGCCAACCCACTCCAGTGTTCTTGCCTGGAGAATCCCAGGGACAGAGGAGCCTGGTGGGCTGCCATCTATAGGGTTGCACAGAGTCGGACCCGACTGATGTGACTTAGCAGCAGCAGCAGCAGCAGCAGAGAGATAATGGAGGACAGAGGAGCCTGATATGCTATTGTCCATTGGGTGCTAAGCACTCCTATTGTTTAGCAGGATTCATGTGAAGTAACTGAAATAACTTATGAAAAGTGCTTACCAAGGTGCCTGGCACAGAATAATTGCTTACCAAATGGTTGTTGACATTGTTCAGTTGCTAAGTTGAGTCCAACTGTTTTTGATCCCATGGACTATAGCATATCAGTCTCCTCTGTCCTCCAGTATCTCCCTGAATTTGTGGCTAGGCTTCCCTTGTGCCTGCAATGAATCCACCTGCAATGCAGGAGACCTGGGTTTGATCCCTGGTTTGGGAAGATCCCCTGGAGAAGGAAAAGGCTACCCACTCCAGTATTCTGGCCTGGAGAATTCCATGGACTGTATAGTCGATGGGGTCGCAAAGAGTTGGACATGACTTTCACTTCATTTCACTTCACAGATGAGGTTACTGAGACTCAAAGATATGCAGGTGACATCACCCTTATGGCAGAAAGTGAAGAAGAACTAAAGAGTCCCTTGATGAAAGTGAAAGAGGAGAGTGAAAAAGTTGGCTTAAAGCTCAACATTCAGAAAACTAAGATCATGGCATCCAGTCCCATCACTGCATGGCGAATAAATGGGGAAACAGTAGAAACAGCATCAGACTTCATTTTGGGGGGCTCCAAAATCACTGCAGATGGTGATTGCAGCCATGAAATTAAAAGACGCTTACTCCTTGGAAGGTAAGTTATGACTAACCTAGACAGCATATTAAAAAGTAGACATTACTTTGTCAACAAAGGTCCATCTAGTCAAGGCTATGGTTTTTCCAGTAGTCATATATGGATGTGAGAGTTGGACTATAAAGAAAGCTGAGCGCCGAAGAATTGATGCTTTTGAACTGCGGTGTTAGAGAAGACTCTTGAGAGACCCTTGGACAGCAAGGAGATCCAGCCAGTCCATCCTAAAGGAGATCAGTCCTGGGTGTTCATTGGAAGAACTGATGTTGAAGCTGAAACTCCAATACTTTGGCCACCTGATGTGAAGAGCTGACTCATTTGAAAAGACCCTGATGCTGGGAAGGATTGAAGGCAGGAGAAGGGAACAACAGAGGATGAGATGGTTGAATGGCATCACTGACTCAATGGACGTGATTTTGGGTAAACTCCGGGAGTTGGTGATGGACAGGGAGGCCTGGCGTGCTGTGGTTCATGGGGTTGCAAAGAGTCGGACACGACTGAGTGACTGAAATGAACTGAACTGAATGTGCCCAAAGTCACTGAGAGAGAACCACATCCAGACAGGCTCCAGAGCTGGGGATTCCACCTGAATTCAAATACTATCCCCTTAGAAACTAACTGAGAATTTTAAGTAGAATTGAGCATTAAGGGAAAGCTCTCCGGAGGTCATCCTGGCTGGGGCTGTATGAGGAAAGCAGGCCTGCAGAGGCGACAGTGGGCCGGGAGCGCGTGGCTCCCTGCCCAAGGTGCACGCGGGCAGCAGTCTCACCGGATCAGTGTCTCTGTCACATCGTGGGCTTGCCATCAGGTGACCCAGGTTCAAGTTCCTGGTCTGCTACAATTTCCCCGTGTGGCTTTGAGTGGTGGCTACTTTCTTACTGCACACTGAGGGGGAAGATTTGACTAGACAGGCCGACAGTTTTTCTCAACTTTAAAATGCTGGGATTCCATGTATTACTTCCCCCAGAGGTATTTGTGATGTGGAATAAAAGGCCTTTTCCTGATGTCTCAGGGAGGTATTTTTTAGGTCAGTGGTCCCTTCCTAATGCCCTGTATTTGAGCATCTTAAGTTTCTGTCTACCCAAGGGCAGGCCTCTCCTGTGCTAGGCCGTGGAAATAGAAGGGTTAAATAATACTCCCTGCTCTGCTTCAGGCTGAGGGGTTCTAAGGACCAACTCTGGTTTCAGCTTTGCTGGCTGGCAGTTGTGACTCACTGTGATTAAGTAAACACTTGGGAACAGGCAGCCCCAGACTTCTCCCATCAGATTCACTACTAATTTTTTTTTTTTAATCCTTTGTTTGGATACAAGCTTCTTTGAGCTCATCTTTGGAATGGAAATGAAAGGATTACTGTGGAACAGGCAGGACAGGAATTGCCCATCAATTGAACTACAACTAGAATATGAAATCCCTGGGCCTTGAGCCTGTGTTGTTTAGCCCTGGCTTACTGGTCTCCTTGCCTCCCTGTCTTCTTCCCTCCCTCTCACTTGTGTGGTCTACCCTCCCTCGTTGACCCCGTGAGGTAGCCCCACTCCCCCAGGAGCCTGAGGAAAATGAGACACACACCCCCCCCGGCCCCACAAGAAGTGACCATCCCTGGGGACAAGAAGTGAGTGAATATGTGTGTGGACGGGGAGGAATAGGAGCTGGAATGGTGCCGCTGGGGCAATGACCGCAACAATATTTCTTCTTTGGTTCCTCCGATCAGATTGCATTTCAACCTCAGCTGTCATTCCAAGTGAAGACTGTAGCTTAGATTTTAGCTTTCTCCCCATCTCTATGGTCTGACGTCTTTTTTGGGGGGAAGGTCAAAGATTCATTTTACCTCTGGATTTATTTCTCTTTGTGTCTCTTCACCTATCTGAAGCTCATCTTCCTCATCCACTCCCTACAAACAAACAAATGAAAAACCAGATATGAGTCTCCTCCCTCACGTAACCGTCACTTTCTCTGCCTCTCTTTTGCAGATTTCTTGAATGCAGGAGTCTGGCCTAGCTGTCTTCACTTCATCATCTCCTGTTTGTATCTGATTCTACAGGGCAGTGAACTGTCCTCATGGCCCCCCCTGACCTTCTCATCACTCAATCCCAAGACCTTTTTTTAGTCCTCCTCCAATTTAACCTTTTGACAACATGTGACATGCCAGACAGCTGCGCTTTCTCTCCTCTTGGCTTCTGTGACAAATCTTTTTACTGCTTCACCTACCCCTCAGAAATAATCACCTCTTTCTCAGTCTCTCTTGCCATTTTTTCTTCCCTGGCATGGACACAACATATATGTGTACCTACACATGTGTGTTCGTTGCTCAGTTGTGTCCAACTCGTTGCGACCCCATGGACTGTAGCCCACCAGGTTCCTCTGTCCATGGAGTTCTCCAGGCAAGAATACCATTCCCTTCCCCAGGGGATCTTCGTGACCCAAAGACTGAACTCAGATCTCCTCATTTGTAAGCAGGGAAATACTGAGCCCCTGTTTTCTCCTGAAAAGAATTTAAACAGACTACAGACATATACACTTCATTAGAGTAGCAAAAAAAGGAATGAGATGGAAGTGGTGCAGAACAGTAAATTGTAGCCATAATAAATGAGGAATGCAAAACTTTATCCAGAAGGTACTATAAGAATATAAGACTACGTTAGTCTACCCAACAAATCTGATTGTGTGACTCTCCCATCAAACAGTCTGGGAGTACTCATTATTGCTCAACTCCTTAGCTTAGCCTTTTGTTTGTTTATTTATTTGGCTGCCTTGGGTCTTAGTTACGACACACAGGATCTTCGTTGTGTCATGCAGGATCTTTCGTTGTGGCCCACAGGCTCTCCAGTGGTGGTGTGAGGGCTCCAGAGGGTTTGGGCTTTGGTGGTTGTGGCATGCAGGCTTGTTGCTCCGCAGCATGTGGGATCTTAATTCCCTGATCAGGGATTGAACCCACATCCTTTGCATTGCAAGGCAGATTCTTAACCACTGGACCACGAGGGAAGTCCCCATAGCCTTTCATAGTTGAATCCTAGCTTGCTTTTCCAGCTCATTTACTACTCTTGGACCTTGGTACAGTTGATTCCTCTGCTTAGAATACACTATGCTCAACAAACAGAAAAAGAGCAACCCTAAACCAACTATATGAAAAGGTACTAAACTTCATTAATCATCAAGGAAATATAAATTACAGCCACAATGTGGCTTAAAAAGACAATGGCAAGTTCCAAATCAAGCCTAGTGAAAATGCAGAGCAAAATGAATTCTCCTAACCTGCTGACAGAAGTGTAAATTGGTACAATTATCTTGGTAAATTGTTTGTCAGTGTTTAGTAAACCTGAACATATGCCTACAAAAACTAAAATTGTTTCTGAGGATAAGCATTTCTATGTGTGGACCATCACATAGAATACTTACGTGTCTTTCCTTACCAAGGCTCAGATTCTCCCTGGACCATCTGCTGTTTAAAAAGCACAAAACAAATATTAATACAACATGGTGGAATGAAAATTGACAAAAAACTTCCTGGAAGCTACATTGTGAAGTAAATTTCAACTCTCTGCTTTATTTCCATTTACTTCAAATGGTGAATTATTTTAAAAGAGATTTAATGTTTTCTTAATCATGTACTACAAAACAAAAGACTTTGGAAAACATATTTAACAAGCTAATAAATCTCTGAAAAGGTTTTATTCCATAAAAAAGAATATACTGGGCTCTCTCCCTCTCCCTCACATTGTCCACTCAACAAACATTGACTCATGTTTAAAGACAGTTCCAACATCAGCTCTTCCGTGAAGCCTCCCCCAGCAACTCATGTGATAACTTATTACTCCTTTTTGGTAGCAAATAAACTTCTACAAGCTTCAGTTTCTGCATCTGGACAATGGGAATGATAATGGAACCTACTTCATTGTAAGGATTAAATGAGACATACACGAAAAGTGCTTAACACACATCCTGGCATATTGCGTCCCTTTACTAGATGTTAACAAGTAGGTATTTTACCCTTTCTATAAGTGGAGAAGACAAGCCAAGAAGACTAGGCTATTTTCTTAAGCTAATTAAGACCCAAGGATAGAGTTTAGAATAAGCCCCCGATTCCTCTTGCCTGGGCCATAGACTATTCAATCCTTGCCCACAAAGTCTTGCAAACGCTTTTACCTGGCTGTTCCTCTCTGGAAAATCTCTCTTACCCTGAATGTCAGACTCTTCAAGTTTAGCACTACTAGGGTTCATAACTTTATCCGTGTAAGTGTGAGTAGGATCGCTATTTAGTTCTAATCTAGTTGCCTCGGTCTTGTTGAGATCATTGTCTCTGCTATTCACTGCTAAAACAGTCTGGTCTCAGGGTGCACTGGGATTCTCAAATGGATTCAGAAGTCAAGGAGAAGGTGTCCCAGTGCCAGTGGTTAGCCAGGTACAGGGGCCACCAGACCCAGCCGCACAAGGCTTTTGTTGGCCCTGGTGCCAAGAAAGCCTGGATGACCTAATGTCTGGCTTGGCTGCTGGGGGTCGGTTCTCAAGGGCCACCTCCCCAGCAGCCCTCTGACTATGGGCACTCGGCAGTGCTTGTACACTTATGCTTGTGTGTGCTTGGTTGTGTCTCTCTGTGTGTAACTCTCCTTAGGACTCAGGGACTTTATGGTTCCCCTAGAGGAATCTCATAATAACTAAACCAATACTAAGTGGAAGTTGGTATCCATGCATATCCAGAGAGAGGAAGTAGGAGGCTCCAGGAGGCCAACTGCCTCACCCAGAGTTATTTGAATTTTAAATGATGTTCATAAGTGATCTGCCTCACCTTGAGCGCAGGCTGTTTCTGGCATGCTTTATACCCCTTTCAGAAAAGCAGAAGAACACACGAGGGTTCTTGGGTAACCACGTGAGACACCCTACTATATCGTTACCTTCCTTCCCATGGCTCCAGGGCTACCTTGCACTAGCAGTGGGCTCCCAGGGAACAGTCTTGGAGTGACCTGTATGTGAGGTACCCTGAGGAAGGGGGATCACAGGCCTTGGAAAGCAGGAATTGCATATTACAGTTGGAAGGGTGGGCTTAGTGAGCATGTGGGGAGTGGCTTCTTGGTGCTGAGAGGCTGCGAGCCGGCTCTGGGATCTTAGGCACCTTTCTCGCCATTTGTCCGTTTTGGGAGAGATGATTTTAAGGTTCCCTTCTTTAATGAGAGGTTTTCATATGGTGTTGAATCTCTCCCTTGAGACAAGCATTATTAAAAACTTACTGTGAGCACACAGTAGCTTACATGTGTGTGGAGCTTCATTAATACTTTCCATTGCTTGTTTGCATTTGGAAGTGCATTATAGCTTATTTTACACAGCACAGTTTTTCTTTTCATATGGTAACTGAGTAATGAATTTTTCTGTCACCTTGTGGCAGAACCCCTATCACTTTGAAAGCAAAAATTTTACCATCTGCAGGCCTCAAGGAGCAAAATAGGCAGGTGGTATCCACCAAGGGGACAGGCAAGGACAGGCCTGAAGAGGGGGGTGTGGTGAGCAGGCACTGAAGACTTCAAGAGGTCACAGTCAGACAGCCCAGAGAGCCAGCGCAAGCAGGTGGCCTGCACGTGGGTCTGGTCAGGACCGCACGGCGTTTTAAAGAAATTAAAAATTGCTGCTAAAATTGAAAATTAGGATATTCCATGTTAAACGTCAGTGCTTTGGGGTTCTGTTGAAAGTTAGGAAGGGGCATATCCCTGTATTCCTACTTGGCCATCTTTTGCTGGGGAGTCACACTGTCCAGTCCATCACAGGGCCTGCTCCACATGCTTCCCTCTTCTCTGTCACTTGCATTTGTGGGCATGTTACCCTAGTATTCAACTTCCCTGGTGGTACAGACGGTAAAGCGTCTGTCTACAATGCGGGAGACCCAGGTTTGAGCCCTGGGTTGGGAAGATCCCCTGGAGAAGGAAATGGCAACCCACTCCAGTACTATTGCGTGGAAAATCCCATGGACAGAGGAGCCTGGTAGGCTACAGTCTATGGGGTCGCAAAGAGTCGGACACGACTGAGCAATTTCACTTAACCTAGTATTCAGCCCACTGTGTCCATCTCTGCAGGAACTGAGTCATGATCAACAAACTTATGGACAATTAAAATTCCTAAATGTGACTGCAATCTGACCCAATATTAATTGTACCACAAAGGAGCTACCAAAAGATGTGAGATTTTATTCGTATCGGTGGATCTTATTTTCCAGAACTGACTATGAAATCAGGCCCTCTATGCTGGGATCATGCTCCATGTTCTAAGTATTTTAACTGCCACAACCACCACCTGCATGAGGTAGCTACCAATAGCCCCCTTTCATCATGGAGAAACTGAGGCACAAAGAGGTGAAGCAACTTGCTCTGTGTCCAGGGAATGGCAGGACTGGGATGGAAGCCATAGGTGGCTCAGATGGTAAAAGCATCTGCTTACAAAGCGGGAGAACTGGGTTCGATCTCTGGGTTGGGACGATCCACTGGAGAAGGAAATGGCACCCCACTCCAGTACTCTTGCCTGGAAAATCCCATGGACAGAGGAGCCTGGCAGGCTACAGTCCACGGGGTCGCAGAGTCGGACATGACTAAGCGACTTCACTTCACTTCACTCCAGAGAGTATCTTTCCACCTAACCCCCCGCCCTGCCCCCAGCCACCTCTTGTCATTGGTGAGAGGCCTGCTAGTCATCGTTGCCTCAAGAAGGGAGCAAGTGAGATCATGTATGGTAAATTGCATTGTGCTCTATAAATGTTAGTTGTTACTAGTAATTACTCTAACCTGCATGTCAGGAGTCAAGCCTGTGGTGGAGGCTACCAGTTTGTCAGTCTCTCTCCAGCTATGACTCTGGTGGCCTCTAGATGGGGAGGGGTTGTCACTAGCACTGATTCTTGACATTCCAACATGATGTGAACAAAGAATCATTTAGACAACACAGCAGGGTGGTAGCTGAGGTGTGGGGCCAGTTTTCAAAGGCACAGACTAGTTTATTTCCACACTCCCTCCTCTCACTGTGGAGTTAAACCCACCCATGGCCTCTGCCTCTGTTGGGAGGTCCAGGCTCACTCTGTACTAGGGAAAACCAAAGGGTCTGTCACCATCTACCTGGGCAGTTTCCCAGACATTTGTGTACAAGGCACGCAGTTTGTAGACTGCACGCAGATGCTGACCAAAGGAGTAAGCAGGCATATAAAGGTGCCGACTGAGTCCCTCTGGTTCGTCAGCCCAATTGGTCTTCCTAGACGTACATCATATTTAGCTCATATGGAGGCACCATGTAGGCTAGAGGGGCCCTGGTTTTGTAACCTAAAAAGACAGATGGCAGACCCCTTTGCTGCCCAGGAGCTCAACCTCTATCTCCAGCTCCCAATTCTCCTCTTTGTCTGGGCCCCTGAGTCCCCTCCCCGGCAGACTCATCCCTTGCACATTCTCCCATGACTCCCCATCTCCTGCCCTCCCCCATCTAATCATAGACAAGGTGATCCAGGGCCAACTCCCAAGGTCCAAGGTCGGAACCCCATTTCCTTCACCTCTGGCCTCTGTTCCTCGCTTCCTTTTTGGGTAACCTCCTAGGACTTCTGCTTATACCTTCCAGTTCCCCAGCCCCAAGACTGGAGAATTCTCTTACCTGAAGCTTAGCCACAGATTCCTGGCTGTGGACAACCTGTCTGACCCGACTTCCAGATGTGGCTCCGTTGATATTGCCTGTACCCCACACACCTGTGAGGCTACCTTCTGCTTGCATCTACCTGATTCACAGTCTGCTTCCACCGGAGCTGGGGGCTCCCCTTGACAGTGACACTGGACCTCATCTGCCTGGCTGAGCACGGGGGATCAGGCTGGGCCAAAGGGTCACTTCCCGCAGCACGCGTGCCACCCCAGCAGTGAAGCTCTGCTGCTTCAGACCCTCCCTGCAGGAGTGACCTGTGAGTAAATAAAGCGCCACGTTCAGACAAGCCCAGAGTGATGATCCAGCAGAGCAGTAGTTCTTCACCTGTGTCTTCGCAGTGCCCTGAGGGGTCCACACATGGCACCAGCCCACAGGAAGCGCTCAGGAAATAGTTACTGAACCATTTCGCCTGCAGATACTGTAGCCATTCTTACCTGGAAGATGATTCAGAATTTCTGTGGGTGGGTGTGGTGGTGCTTGGAGGGATTTAGAAATTCTCCCCTCCTCCTACTGAGAATCACAAATACCCCTATCTCCCCTTAGAGGCATGTCCTCTTGGAATCACTGCACTAGCGTTTCCTTGGTGACTTTAGCACCAAGGTGACAAGCTCTAGATATGAGAAGGGGTAGATTCCTCTGTTTCCAACTTGCTGCTTTCTCCAGTACTATATGCTTTTATTCATCAGCTTGGTTCCTTGCCTTTGGTCAGCAGATGGTTTTGGAGGACTGAGGGGTTTGTACCCTGAACTTGCCACAAGCTTGGGCTGGTTCTTAAACCCTCAACATTGAGCTGAATTGGATTAGAGATTCAGCATCCCTCATCTTCCTTGCCTCAGACCCAAGCTGGCCTAGGAACTGAAGGGCAGCAGTCTTCAGAAGGATGCCCTATTCCAGTCTGCCAGAGGCTTGCGGAAGCCCCCCTGAGATGTAATGACCTCAGTCTCCAACTGGGAGTGCCCAGTGCCAGCCAATGGGACAGAAAGTCAAGCTTGGGATGTCAGGGGTGCTGGCTCTAACACCTTCTATGCCCTCCCCTTACCCATGGGGGTAGACAGAATCAGGACACATTATCCCTGTTAATGCTCCGGTCTGGGAAGTGACAAAGCACGTAAGAGGTTCAACCCAGAAGAGAAGCCAGAAATCCTACTGCCCAGCGGCGCCCCTCTCCAAGGCTTTAAGGGGCCGCTCTGGGGCTTCTCCCGCAGCTGGGCTTTCTCCGGTGACCGCAGTGCTTCAGGGTTGTGCAAGTCTCTCTGCTTCCTCCCACCCACATCCTACTCAGACTGGCAGGACCCTGACTCATGGCCACGTGATTGGGCAACCAGTTTTTGGAGACTGACCTTGGCAAGAGGAGCGGTGAGATGTGACTCAGGGCTGACTGGGAGCAGCGCCCATCAGGTGCTCACCCAGGAGAGTGTATGCATGAAATAAGAGACTATAGATGATGTTTTCTTTTCCCTCTTACTCCTCTGATCCACCCCTCGCCCACCTTCTGGAACCCAGGGCCACACACTGCTGTTCCCTTCTCTCCAGTGGTCAGATCTACCTAGTCTCCACCCGGGGCTGAAAACTGTGTGTCCAGCTCTCCTCTTCTCAACTTCCTCACTTTGCCCCACCCTTCCTTACACTTTCTCTGTGCACCTCACCTCTTTCCAAGCCCTTCCTCTGCATACCCCATACCCTTCCAAGTCTCCCTTACACATCTCCTCCTGGCCTACTCACAGACACGTGGGCACACACTTTTCTGGTGTCCTGATTATCAGTATTTCCTCTCAGGTAGCCGTGGGTTGGAAGGGCACTGAGGAACTAGGTCACTCTGCCTGGGGAAGAAAATCACTGTTGTGTGTTGCTATCATTCCCAGTAACATCTGCATCCCCTAACTGTAAGAGCCGAGAAAGCTCTCCGGAAGTAGGGCTCCTTCATTGTCGATAGGTCAGTTGGGAGAAAGTCTGCAGCTAGAGGACTCTTCCTCTATTCACTATCAAATCAGGCTTTGCAACAAGAGAATTACCCAGATTCCCTGTACTCGGGCTCATCTCTCCAGGCTTCTGAAACCCTGAGCTCAGAAATGCATGTGTTCAAACAGGGTGCTATTGCAATACTGGCTAATGTGTGTTTGAGGTCTGGTAAAATCCTCAGCATATTCCCCCATCTGTTGAAACTGGTGTGTGTTCAACTTTGTCGTTTCAGTCAGATGCTCTCAATCTGACTGTTTAACAGATTGTGAGTGAGAAAGAAAAAAGAAAGGGGAAAACAACACTTTTCTGTAAGCATAATAATATTTTAACATGAAGTTGAGTAAGAAAGGGCTATAACACATTAAATGAGTATATACATAAATGTCCCAGAGAATCTGGTAATTTCTTAGGAATAAACTAAATTATTACTCTGTCATGAACTGTGGATGTAATAGTGTTGCAGATAGAAAAACTGGAAATGTTTTTCTGGAATGTTTGATATACACAAATGATCCGAAAACATGTACCTAACTGTGTTACTAATATGATAGAAACACTAAAGAATTGCTAATAAGTAATTTTTATAACTGTTCTGCTTCCATTTTATTTGGGGAAAAAAATCAAGATTTTGTCAAAGGGTGACTTATACTGCAAGATTCCTGAATAGGATCTGAATGTGGAACTATGGCTGGGATGCCTGAAGGCAGTGTGGGGCCTAGCACCTGGATGCAGCAGTGCCTGTGAACCCCAGCCAAAAGTTCAGCTCAGTCTGTGCAGCAGGTTGTCAGTTTGGAGTTTTGTCAACATTTGTAATCTGATGTTTAGAAAAGTCAGAGACAATCATGCAAGACACAGAGAAGCCTGGAAATTACCCAGCTCAAGTTGTTGGGACTGCAGTTGTCCAGCTGCAGGGCTCAGTGTATTTTCTGGGCCATTTTTGTTGCTTGAACTGGGATGTTAGAGGCAGTCAGTATGTGGACAAGAGTGCAGATTTTGGAGTCTTGCTTGGAATCAGCTTCTTATGTCTATACTTGCTATCTATCTGTGTGAACTTGGGCAGGTAACTTAAGCATTCTGATCTGGATTTCCTTACTTGTGCAGCAAGGTAATAATGTTGCTATGAGGAGGAAAGGAGTTAATATCACTAAAGGAGTACCCAGCATCTAGCAGGCACTTAACAGGCATTAGTTTTTTAAATTACTTTTACTATTTAAAAAAAGGTCTCAGAAATCACACTGGACTGCTAGCAAAGTCTGTAACTGTGATATGATAATATGAGCTTTATTATTATTCTCATTCTTCTTTGTATTTGGTGATTAAAAAAAAGTCTGGAGGTATGGAATCCAAAATTGGTAAGTGGAACCCATGATAGTCACTCTGTCCATCTGCTCTGCCATCCATAGCGGATGGCTTCCATCTCTGTGTTGTTCATGGTCTAGTGGAGCTGCTGAAGATCCAGCCATCATATTAATGTTCCAGGAAGGAAGCAGAAGGAAGTGTGGAAGAAGAAAAAGAGAGAAGCAATCTCTAGCTGCCTGTTTCCCTTTAGCTTTTTTTTTTTTTTTCCTGTGCACTGCAAGGACTGATGCTTAAGCTGAAGCTCCAGTACTTTGCCCACCTGATGCAAAGAGCTGACTCACTGGAAAAGACCCTGATGCTGGGAAAGATTGAAGGCAGGAGGAGAAGGGGACGACAGAGGATGAGATGGTTGGATGGCATCACCAACTCAATGGACATAAGTTTGAGCAAATTCCCGGAGATAGCGAAGGCAGGGAAGCCTGGTGTGCTGCAGTCCGTGGGGTTCCAAGAAGTCAGACATGACTGAGGGACTGAACAAAACTCCCTCCACAACAGCTTCTACTCCCATTTCCTTAGCTAAAATAGTGTCACAGAGCCATTTGGTTTTAAAGAGGCTAAAAACATAGTCATTCTAAGTAATTAAAGTGGGGTTGCTTTACCCAGGAAGAAGAGGAGAGTCATACTGGTTGTGTAGACAAACAGAAGTTGTTGCCTAGTTATATCCAACACAATAAGGTTGTACTTTTAGATAGTCTTGATTGGTTATGAACATATGCCTTCATATGTTGAGAATTTGGAAAAATGCTGAGATGAAACGCATCTGTAGATACATGAAGGCCACTGATGAAACCGTCCTCAGGTGCATAAATTAATAGGGCTCTTCAATACTTTATGAATTCTTTCGACAGTTGATCTGCTCTGTTTGGTAAGTGTTAAAAACAACAACTGAGGGGAATTTTGGATGAACAGCCCCAGTACAGCATCTCTCGCCTTTTCAATAAAGTGTGAAGCCATGGCAAGAAATCATGATGGGAAAGCTTATATCTACCCCAGAGATGAAATCTAATGGGCAGCACAAACCTAAAACTTCAAAGGAATCTTTAACACAGACATTAGACAAATGAAGGTTAAGACAAATTTTTGTGTCATTTGGACCATGAAACAGCAGAGGTGAAAACCATAACCTCTTAACTCAGAGACCCAGCTGGCCCTCAACTGTGGGGTTACTGTGAAGCAATGAAGGTTGATTCTCTTCCTCTCTCCTTGTTGCCTGTGTGTATTTAAAGACAACATCACCGCAGAAGTTAGCTAGCAGCTGGTAGTGGGATTGTGTGTGTGTGCTGGGACACACTGGGGTGCGGGGCTGCCGTAGTGTCTGCATCAGGGGGATATAATCCTGAGAAGTAGAGAGCTATTAGAGTTGGCTTTGACAGAAAGAACTCTGTTGGAACCAATCAGAACTGTTGGAACCAATTCTTGTAGCTTCTCAAGAATCACATTGGTTGGAGTGTGCTAGGTTTAAATGGATGAATACCCACTGGAAATCAGAACTGGGCCAGATGTTATGTACACCAACATGTCTCTCAGCCATGGAGTTTGACCTTCACACAAATCGAAATGGAGCCAGAGAAAATCTACACACATTTTCTGTTGTTAAATACCAAGTTTAAATTGCTTTTCCTTTAAAAATGATTTAAATATGACTGAGAGACAAGATGGCATCAACACTCTGGAGCCAGACTGTCTGTGTTCAAATCCTGATCCAGCATTTTGACCTTGGGCAAATTACCTAACCTTGGTGTCTCAGCATTAACATCTATAAAATGAGGTTAGCAACATTTATTTCTTCACTGTTGTTGTGAGGATTGCATGAGTCAATATATGAGAAATGTTTAGAACAGTACATAGTAAGCACTCAATAAATGTGACCTATATTATAATGATGAAGGTTATGATTAAAACAAGAAATAATTTAGTATAGAGCTTGTAAATAAATTACAGAAACAAGGGAAAGGATATAGCTGGCTGAAGATTCAGAGGTCAAGTATATCTTCAGAAATTATGTACTGCAGGCTCTAAAAGAAAATTTCAGGAAGCTCTTTAGTATCTTCAGCAAGGTAAAAGAAGATGTGGTCTTTACAAAACAGGACAGAAACCCACAACGAGAGATAACAAAATTGTAAAATGTATGTTGAGCCATTGAGCAGAACTGATGACCTAGAAGATGAAAGCAGGAATTTGTGAAGAAAAAGCTTGAGGAATTCTTCCAGAACACAGAGGAAAATAGAAAAAAATCATGTGGGAGAATATGATGGCTGTAGAGAACAGAAATTTGAGACATGACCTAAAAACAATTGACTCTGAAGCAGAAAACAGAACAAATGGGACAGAATACTTCACTATGAAGTAAAAGAATATCTTCTGACTGCCAGAAAGAGAGACCTCTATGTTGATTAAAACAATTTGCTCCTTCTATACCAAATCAATGATAAGAGACTCACAATTAGGCACACACCAGCAAACTTTTCAAAGCATCCAGGACAAGGAGGCATGCTTAAAATTTAGGCTGGCTATACACATCGCCTTTGTAGTACTAAACACTTAGATGAAAGCATGAACGTTTGTCAGTGATGTTATTATTTATCCAGAAAATTAAATTCTGTTCATACAGAATTCGCAGAAAAATTTTTCCAGAATTTATAACCGAGTTTAGCACCATGATCATCTTTTAAACTACTTTGCACAAATAACAATTTCTTGTTTTCCAACAATAAGCAGTTTACTGGAGTGCTTGCCTGTCCTGGAGTGGGTGGCTAGGAGGCTGAGTGACATCTTTCCGTCTCACAGGACTATAGAACGAGGCCTGGCTTCCAGAACAACCAAAAGGAAGTCTGACGAACACACCTCCCTTTAGGTTGAGACCTCTAAGTGGTGTCTGTACCCTAGAGTAAGGTTGAACGAGGCATAAATAGGCTTTCAGGGGGATTGCAACTGAGCCTTGAGTATTCAGTTGCTAAAATTGGGTCAGGGTGATCCCACGTGACTAGTGCTTCTCTAGGCACAAGGCGAAAGGAAACTCATTCTAGGGAAAGAGATAACTAAAGGTTTAATTCACTAAAAAGATGTAACAATGCTAAATATGTATGCCTCTAATTTTATAAAATATTCTTAGTGGGATAATAATAAAAATACTATATGTACATCCAATGTTGTACAATGCAGATAGCTGTGCCTAGAGAAAATTTACATGTAAATATACATAAATAACATACAATGTACATAATTACACAGATATTTATAACATAATATCCCTGGTGTCTCAGATGGTAAAGAATTTGCCTGTAATGTAGGAGACCTGGCTTTGATCCCTGGGTTGGGAAGATCCTTTGGAGAAGGGACTGGCTACCTACTCCAGTATTCTTGCCTAGAGAATCCCATGGACAGAGGAGCCTGGCGTGCTATAGTCCATGGAGTCACAAAGAGTCAGATATGACTGAGGAACTAACACTTTCATTATATTTCTATAAATTTATGTATTTAACATAAATAAATGTATGAACCAATATATAATAAATGCATATTAATATAAAATTAAATAATATAGCACATACACTTATATATGTATATGTAAACAAGAATAATGTGGGAGAAACTATTGTCAATATTTATTAAAAACTATAGTAATTAAGATTTTGTGGAATTGACTCAGAAAGAACAAATGTATCAATGGATATAAAGCCTTGATTATGTCAAACGGGGCATTGTATAGCAGTAAGAAAAGGAAAGTTTTTTCAATGAATATTCTAGGATATTGAAATACCCATTAGGAAAAAGATGAAAATTAATTTCAGCCTCACACGTACACAAAAATAAAATTCAGGAAAACTGTCATTTTGAAGAAAGACATAACAATAAAAAAAAGTATAAAACAATGTCTTCATGATCTCAGGATAAAGAATGACTTCTTAAACAGAACATAAATACTAACCATAAAGGAAAATGTTCATGTATATGAATACATTAAAATAAAAACTTCTGTTCATCAAAAATGACATTAAGAAAATTTAAAAAATCANAATTTTTAAAGGTTATATTCCATTTATAATTACTATAAAATATTGATTATATTCTGTTTTACAATATACTTTTGAGCTTATTTTATACATAATAGTTTTTATAGATCCTTTTAATCCTCTACCACTATAGTGCCCCTTTCCCTTCTCCCCAGTAACCACTAGTTTGTTCTCTATACCAAACAGATGGTTTCTAATGAAATTAAATATACCCTTACATATGACACAGCAATTCTATCCACTCCTAGGTATTTACCAGAATAAGTGAAAACATATGTCCACATAAAGGCCTGTGTATGAATGTTCATAAAAGATATAGAGGCTTGACAAAATAATAATATACTTCATTCAAAGAATAGATTTAAAGATAATAAGGTTTTCAAAGTGATGATGGAAGAACTTTAACCATTAGCATTTTAAACATATTTTAAAACTACATTTTTCTAAAACAGTATGATACTGTTTTAGGAATAGGTCAGTAGATTACTAGAACAAAATAGAAAATCTAATCACACTAGGACCACAGCCTTGTCTAACTCAATGAAACTAAGCCGTGCCCTGTGGGACCACCCAAGACGGGTGGGTCATGGTGGAGCGGTCTGACAGAATGTGGTCCACTGGAGAAGGGAATGGCAAACTGCTTCAGTGTTCTTGCCTTGAGAACCCCATGAACAGTATGAAAAGGCAAAATGACAGGATACCAAAAGAGGAACTCCCCAGGTCAGTAGGTGCCCGATATGCTACTGGAGATCAGAAAGAATGAAGGGATGGAGCCAAAGCAAAAACAATACCCAGTTGTGGATGTGACTGGTGATAGAAACAAAGTCCAATGCTGTAAAGAGCAATATTGCATAGGAACCTGGAATGTCAGGTCCATGAATCAAGGCAAGTTGGAAGTGGTCAAACAAGAGATGGCAAGAGTGAATGTCTACATTCTAGGAATCAGTGAACTAAAATGGACTGGAATGGGTGAATTTAACTCAGATGACCATTACATCTACTACTGTGGGCAGGAATTCCTCAGAAGAAATGGAGTAGCCATCATGGTCAACAAGAGAGTCCGAAAGACAGTACTTGGATGCAACCTCAAAAACGACAGAATGATCTCTATTCATTTCCAAGGCAACCCATTCAATATCACAGTAATCCAAGTCTATGCCCCAACCAGTAATGCTGAAGAAGCTGAAGTTGAACAGTTCTATGAAGACCTACAAGACGTTTTAGAACTAACACCCAAAAAAGATGTCCTTTTCATTTTAGGGGACTAGAATGAAAAAGTAGGAAGTCAAGAAACACCTGGAGTAATAGACAAATTTGGCCTTGGAATACAGAATGAAGCAGGGCAAAGACTAATAGAGTTTTGCCAAGAAAATGCACTGGTCATAGCAAACACCCTCTTCCAACAGCACAAGAGAAGACTCTACACATGGACATCACCAGATGGTCAACACCAAAATCAGATTGATTATATTCTTTGCAGCCAAAGATGGAGAAGCTCTATACAGTCAGCAAGAACAAGACCAGGAGCTGACTGTGGCTCAGATCATGAGCTCTTTATTGCCAAATTCAAACTTAAATTGAAGAAAGTAAGGAAAACCACTAGGCCATTCAGGTATGACCTAAATCAAATCCCTTATGATTATACAGTGGAAGTGAGTAATAGATTTAAGGGACTAGATCTGATAGACCGAGTGCCTGATGAACTATGGACGGAGGTTCGTGACATTGTACAGGAGACAGGGATCAAGACCATCTCCATGGAAAAGAAATGCAAATAAGCAAAATGGCTTTCTGGGGAGGCATTACAAACAGCTGTGAAAAGAAGAGAAGCACAAAGCAAAGGAGAAAACGAAAGATATAAGCATCTGAATGCAGAGTTCCAAAGAATAGCAAGGAGAGATAAGAAACCCTTCCTCAGCGATCAGTGCAAAGAAATAGAGAAAAACAACAGAATGGGAAAGACTAGAGAGATCTTTTCAAGAAAATTAGAGATACCAAGGGAACACTTCATGGAAAGATGGGCTTGAGAAAGGACAGAAATGGTATGCACCCAAGAAGCAGAAGATATTAAGAAGAGGTGGCAAGAATACACAGAAGAATGTACAAAAAATATCTTCACAACCCAGATAATCACGATGGTGTGATCACTTACCTAGAGCCAGACATCCTGGAATGTGAAGTCAAGTGGGCCTTAGAAAACATCACTATGAACAAAGCTAGTGGAGGTGATGGAATTCCAGTTGAGCTCTTTCAAATCTTGAAAGATGATGCTGTGAAAGTGCTGCACTCAATATGCCAGCAAATTTGGAAAACTCAACAGCGGCCACAGGACTGGAAAAGGTTCGTTTTCATTCCAATCCCAAAGAAAGGGAATGCCAAAGAATGCTCAAACTACCGCACAATTGCACTCATCTCACATGCGAGTAAACTAATGCTCAAAATTCTCCAAGCCAGGCTTCAGCAATACGTGAACCGTGAACTTCCAGATGTTCAAGCTGGTTTTAGAAAAGGCAGAGGAGCCAGAGATCAAATTGCCAACACCTGCTGGATCATGGAAAAAGCAAGAGAGTTCCAGAAAAACATCTTCTGCTTTATTGACTATGCCAAAGCCTTTGACTATGTGGATCACAATACACTGTCGAAAATTCTTCAAGAGATGGGAATACCAGACCACCTGACCTGCCTCTTGAGAAATCTGTATGCAGGTCAGGAAGCAGCAGTTAGAACGGAACATGGAACAACAGACTGGTTCCAAATAGGAAAAGGAGTATGTCAAGGCTGTATATTGTCCGCCTGCTTATTTGACTTATATGCAGAGTACATCATGAGAAATGCTGGGCTGGAAAAAGCACAAGCTGGAATCAAGATTGCCGGGAGAAATATCAATAACCTCAGATATGGAGATGATACCACCCTTATGGCAGAAAGTGAAGAGGAACTGAAAAGCCTCTTGATGAAAGTGAAAGAGGAGAGTGAAAAAGTTGGCTTAAAGCTCAACATTCAGAAAACAAAGATCATGGCATCTGGTCCCATTGCTTCATGGGAAATAGATGGGGAAAGAGTGGAAACAGTGTCAGACTTTATCTTTTTAGGCTCCAAAATCACTGCAGATGGTGACTGCAGCCGTGAAATTAAAAGATGCTTACTCCTTGGAAGAAAAATTATGACCAACCTAAATAGCATATTGAAAAGCAGAGATATTACTTTGCCAACCAAGGTCCATTTAGTCAAGGCTATGGTTTTTCCAGTGGTCATGTATGGATGCGAGAGTTGGACTGTGAAGAAAGCTGAGCACCAAAGAATTGATGCTTTTGAACTGTGGTGTTGGAGAAGACTCTTGAGAGTCCCTTGGACTGCAAGGAGATCCAACCAGTCCATTCTGAAGGAGATCAGCCCTGGCTGTTCTTTGGAAGGAATGATGCCAAAGCTGAAACTCCAGTACTTTGGCCACCTCACGCCAAGTGTTGACTCATTGGAAAAGACTCTGATGCTGGGAGGGATTGAGGGCAGGAGGAGAAGGGGATGACAGAGGATGTGATGGCTGGATGGCATCACCGACTTAATGGACGTGAGTTTGAGCGAACTCTGGGAGTTGGTGATGGACAGGGAGGCCTGGTGTGCTGCGATTCATGGCGTTGCAAAGAGTTGGACAGGACTGAGTGACTGAACTGAACTGAACTGATAATGTGTATTTGTTTTGTTAAATTGAAATATAGTTGACTTGGCAATATTATATTAGTTTCATGTATAAGGTAAGGTAAGATGAAGTCGCTCAGTCGTGTCTGACTCTTTGCAACCCCATGGACTGTAGCCTACCAGGCTTTTCCATCCATGGGATTTTCCAGGCAAGAGTACTGGAGTGATTTGCCATTTCCTTCTCCAGAGGATCTTCCCAACCCAGGGATCGAACCCAGGTCTCCCACGTTGTAGGCAGATGCTTTACTGTCTGAGCCACCAGGGAAGTTTCAGGTATACAACATAGTAATTTGATATTCTCATGGATTATACTTCATTTAAGGTTATTTTAAGATATTACTTATATTCCTTGTCTTGCACAGTGCATCCTTATAAGTTATCTGTATTGTACTTAGTAATTTGTACCTCTTAATCCTCCTCTCATTTTGCTCCTCTTCCATCCTCTCCCCACTGGTAAACACTAGTTTGTCTTCTAACCCTGTGAGTCTGTTTCTGTTTTGTTATGTTAATTATTTGTTTTATGTTTTAGATTCAAAAAATGTGTGACTGCATATAATATTTGTCTTTCTGTCTTACTTCAATAAATGTAATGCCCTCCAGATCTATCCATGTTGTATAAATAGCAAAATTTCATTCTTTTTATGGCTGAGTAATATTGCTGTGTGTATCTACCACATCATCTTTATTCATTCATCTGATGATGGATGCTTAGGTTACTTCCATATTTTGGCTATTATAACACACCGCTATGAGTAGTGGAGTGCAGGTGCATATGTATTTTCAAATTAGTGCTTTTGTTTTCTTTGGATATATACCCAGTAATAGAATTGCTGGATAATATGGTAATTCTGTTCTTAGCTTGTTGGGAACCCTCCATACTGTTTCCATAGTGGCCGCATCGATTTCTTTTCCCAATAATGGTGAACCTAGTTTCCTCTTCTCCACATCCTCAACAATACTTGTTATATGTTCTTTTTGATGATAGCCATCTGACAGGAGCGGTATCTCATGATTCTGTTTTGCCTTTCTCTGATGATTAGTGATGTTGAGCATCTTTTCATGTGTCTGGTGGCCATCTGTATGTCTTCTTTGGAGAAATGTCTTCAGGCCTTCTGTCCATTTTTAAATTGGATTATTTTTCAATTGAGTTTTATGAGTTTTCATATATTTCAGATATTACTCCCTATCAGACATATCATTTTGCAAATATCATCTTCCATTCAGAAGACTGTCTTTTCATTTTGTTGATGGTTTCCTTCCTGTGCAAAAGCTTGTAAGTCTGATGCAGTCCCATTTAAAACTTTTTTACTTTCATTTCTCTTGTCTAAGGAAACAGATTAAAATAAAATATATATATATATTGCTAAAAGTGATGTCAAAGAGTGTACTGAAGGTGTTTTCTTCCAGGAGTTTTATGATTTTCAGGTCCTACATTTATTTAGGCATTTAATCCATTTTTTTTGTATATGGCGTGAGAAAATGTTCTAATTTCATTCTTTTGCATGAAGCTGTGTGGTTTTCCTAATGCCACTTATTATTTATTGAAGACTGTCTTTTCTCCATCATATAGTCTTGCTTTCTTTGTTATATGTGTGTATGTACTTTTATACCTAATAAGTATGACACTTAAATCAGTAGGGAAAAGTATTGGTTACTTAATAAATAGAACTAGAATAAATTTTAATGCCAAAAGTTGACAAAAATTTTCAGTAAAAATATCAGATAGTAAGTATTTTAGGTTTTGTGAGCAATACCATCTCTCTTACAACGTCTTAACTGAAACTAGAGTGAGAGCAGACGTGGATAATACAAATGAGAGTGGCTGCATCTCAGTAAATCTTTACTTATAAAAATAAGTGGCTGCCTGGATTTAACCCAAGGGCTATAGTTTGTCGACTATATATGCCATATACAAACATAAATAAAACAATAAACATACTAGAAGAAAATTTAGATGGATAATTTCACAATCTTAGGGTAAAGGAGAATATCGATGTAAAGGCAAAAAATAAAGTAAAAGATTGATACTCTAATTTTTTAAGAGCTAAAGCCTTTTTCACATTAATACATAAGAATTTTTTCCCCTCTTAAGTTAAACCTTCAAACTGTATTTGAAGAAGCAAATCTTACAAAATCCTGGGAGATTTTGGTAATGATGTTGATAATTTCAAGGAAATTAATCAAGTACCTATTTGATTTAAAAGTATATTATATTCAAGAATTTTGATATCTCACCATGGAAGATACTAGCCCAGCTCGGCAGAAAAGTGCAATATTTATAGCATATTTTGACATTTAAAATTTATATTAATTCCATAACCATTTTGAAGTGCTGGGAAAACTTTAAAAAAATTCTGCATGAAATTATTTGCATTTAGTTCAATTAATCAGGCAT